>VZSF01001711.1:656502-785155 GCA_013398295.1 Chionis minor
TGTTGGAAAAAACATCCCCCAGGGTCAAAAAAAAAAAAAAAAAGCTAAGTAAAATAAATATTCTGATGTGCTATGAATTGTTCAGGCTAATCTTGTGAGTGCTTAGAGTCTGATTTTTGAAATACAAAGTGTCATTTTAAAAGTTATTAACAGAGCTCCCAATCCATGGCATTGGGATTATTATTGAAACTCACTTGACTTTAGAAATTTATGAATTTCAGTGACTGAATTTATTCTAAGAGAAAGAAACAGTAGACCCAAGATGATTTATTAACATGGTGGTCATCCTTTATCTAGGAAGAAGAGCAGCCAGCAAACTGCAAAAATGTGTGGGGTTTGCCCTTTGTCATTTATCTTTAAAATCACATTATTCTGAATAGTTTCATTCTTCTCCTTTTCATGCCAGTATGAATGTGGTTGCCGCTCTCTAGAAACACACTGTGAAATTCTGGAAATAGCCTGTGGACTTAGACTGCAAAAGCCTTTGTGTGGGTCTCTGTCAGCCCCCAACATGAGGGAACGGAGATACAGCCAAAAGAGGGGTGTGCTTTTCCGAGGATTGGCTGTCTCATGGGACAACAGGACCTGAAAGCCTGGGGCGCCAGTGCAGTTCTCCCAGAGCAGCCAGTTTTTCTGAGCTCTCGTCATGCACTGGTGACCAGAGGAAAAATAGGAGTGTCCCCTTCTGTGACAGACAGCATGAGGTTGAACTCAAAGTTTAGGAGCATGCAAAGGTTAGGTGTTTGGTTGCAGTTGGTTGCAAGTATATAAACTGCTGTGTTTTAAAGAACTACGTGTATGCGCATCAGTGTGAACGTGGAGATGACCTGTCTCATTTTGCCACTTTTACAATGAATGGACATTTTGGGGAGCCATAGTCAGGAGAGGCTGATGTTTTTGCAATCTGTGCTGGTTGGGAAAAAACCCTTTTTGTGAGCATGGATTGGGGTGGGTTTTGTTCCACGAGCCCTTCTCGAAGTGAGACAGCTATGACAGTGATTTGTGTCAACTCAGAAGTAACTGGTCCAGGTATGTAAAACTCAGCCTCTGAAGGGACATGAGAAAGTTGCTGACCCTGGCAGAATGGGAGGCTGGAGTTTGTTAGCCCATTCAGGCGAACGTCTGACTGTGAACCCAAAATACAGTATGTGGATTTCTGTTACAATGATGATGCAAGCTGTAGATACCTATAGATGCATGTGTGAGAGAAGAAAAGGTGGGTATCTGTCAAACACATGTTGCAGTCCAGATTTGGGACTTGTGAATGCAGATCTGAACCTTTTGGGTTGGGCTCACCCTACTTCAGTCATTCTGCCCTTGATCTCTCCTTGTTATTACTAACATGCCTGCCTGAAACACGCTGTTGGCTAATCCTGTCTCAGAGGTCTGGCTTCTTGGGGCAAAGGAGAGCCTGCCTTTTGGTAAATGTTAACTTATTGTCCCCTTTTAGCAATGGAGACGGTTCCTCGACTGGGCGAGCAGACGGTTGTGGCTTCCTGGCTGCCTCTTTGAGGGAGCTGCAGGGCCATGTGGACAAGCTGAGCTCACCTTCCCTTCAAGCTTCTGTGTTTAGTTACCCATGCACAAGACAAAGAAGCAGGCTGGTAATGGGTACCAGATGGAAGGTTATGTGTTTAAACAAAGACACATTCTGGACAATCGGAAACAACTGAGTGGCAGTTTATACACTGAACCCCAATTTAACAACAGCACTTGCTCGCTGACCTAGAAGAAAGAGGGCAGAGGGCCCTTTGTGTTGCCCTGACTGAATGATTCCCCATCGTCCCTGCTTCTGCCAGGGGGACATGTGTATATAAGGAGAGGGTATAAGTAGGAGCATCATTTCACAGCTTGTGGAGAGTCTTCCGTTCAATGGGACGTGGCCAACTCTTGTTTTAGAGTCAAGCCAGCTTGTTGGCTGCCTTGTCATGTTCTTGTATGTGTTTCTCCCTAGACTGCGAGAGGGAGGGTTGTTACGTTCGTTCCTGCTGGTAGGTCTCTGCTGCGGAGTGTCGGCGTGTGTTTTAAACCAAGCCCTTGGCAGTACACAAGTGTACTATGGCTCCTGCCGTAGAAGATAGCATGAGTTTGGTTACAGCTAAACATCATTCATCTGTATTTCTGTAAACTAAGTTGACTGAGTGAATGGAAGATCTGTCCGGCGCTACCGGGTGGATGTCTGTTGAATACAAAAACGACACTGTCATCATCTCCGCAAGCTGTAACATCACCCTCTTGTGTATACTGTGTATCTTGTTTGACTGCATGTACTGATACGCTTTACAGTTTGACACGTTATATAAATAAAAAAAAATCAGGAGAATGGTAAATTCCTAAACTTAATCTCTCAAAAGCCAAACAATAGCATTTACCCTTAACTCTGTCCGTTTGGATTATGGTTAAATAAACTTCCTTGCATGTTATTCTCAAATAATATAACCTGTCAGCACATGTATCAGTCAGCAGTGTATTATTTAAAAAGCCAGTTCTGTCAGGAGGAATTGAACATGCTCGACACTTTGCAGGAGTACATCTTCTCCTTTCACATGTGGAAGCCAGTTTTTGTTTCCCCAAATGCCAAAAAAGCATCTCAGCATTTCTAAAGGGGAAAAGAAGGAGAGAAACGTGGCCCTCACTAGTCTGATGAAGATTCCTTAGCTGGAAATGGAGTCACCAGAACAGTGTAGGAAGCTCCCAGCTCCTCCGTACTTCCCCGTCAGTGGAGCCATTTCCTTCAGACCAAGTAAGGGTGCTTTGCCCCTCTATTGGTTTGTGTTTTATTTGGTTATTTTAGGTTTCATCACAGGATTTTGCACGTATGGCTACACAATGAAAGTGCTTTCTCCACTGTAACTGTACCAGCAACCCAGGGCAATCTGTCTCTTCTGCTCAACGTGACCCTCTTCAGTATTTTGTTGCATTTGTGTTGGAGGAGAGATGAAATGGATACGCTTCCTTGATGGTGCACACGATGGATGTTAGCCTCGGTATTGATTGAGTTAAGCAAAGAGGTTTCTCCATTTCTTCAGGGATTGTGAAGAAACAGGGAAAGGATGCTTGTCCTCGACGTGCATGTGAGCTCATGTCAGAGCTGCAGTCTCTGGGCAGCAGCATCTGTATTCACACAGCCTCATGCTCAGGCAAGAGGAATAAGGAGACAACATTCCTGTGAAGTAAGTCCTCTCCAAGGGAAGGAAAAGGAAAACCCCACTCAGTCTGTTTCCGTTAGCTGTATGGGGCGAGCTATAAATAGAGCATGGTTATAATTGACAATGTATGATTATGTGCTAGGGATAGGCAAACCAGGGAAAATACCGTTGCAGTATTAGCAGGATAATCTTCCTGGAACTACGGTACTGAGCAAATATGCTGGAGTAAATAAAACATGGGTGGAGCATCTCACCTGGATGTCCCCCAGCCAAGACCGGTCTGAAGATGAAAAACTTGTGGGTAGCTCTTTACTCTGCCCCATTTCTGTGCTTGTTTTGTCAACACAATGTCCCCCACAAGACCAAATACACAAGTTCTGCAATGTTTTGAGAAAGGCAGAAGTTGTGATATTTCTGGTCCATCAAGAAGCAGGAAGTCTTAGTTTCCCATTTCCTCAGCAGTGGAAACCTTTGCTTTCTCTTGTGGCCTCTTGCCATTTTTTCTTTTTTCCCTGAAAATTATTCTCCCGTTTCCTCAGCAGTGAAACCTTCGCTTTCTCTTGTGGCCTCTTGCCATTTTTTTTCCCCGCGACAATTATTCTCCCACTTCAGTAGTTCTTCCTGTAGCTACCTACTAATGAACTAAAAAATCCCTTTTCTCACGTGGACTGAGCGCCTTGTGAGGCCAGCACTTCCAGTTGCAAATCCCGTCACATTTTACAAATGTCTGTATGCTCCAGCTTGTGCATTTATGTGATAAGGTGAGACTTTCAGCATGGAAATGTGGCCCATGTATGTTGCATCCAGATGACACGCAGAACCTACGGTGCTTCCTAATCCCAGGTTTCCCAGCAGCATAGTTAAGATGAGAGCAGTACTGCCATCTCTTCTGCTGGTCCACTTGTCCTCTCCCAGTTGCAGACTGTCTCTCTAGTGAGTGTAGACTTTGGGTGGATTTTCGGGTGTGATCACGCTCTTCATCTGACTGACAGTCATAGAGGCAGTTGGCCATGAGCAAACCGTCCCTCCCCAGTGCTAGTCTGTCTGTGGGTCCAGAAACAAGCACACATTGGCCTGGTTGTCACCGTCCACTGTCTTTTTGAGACCCATAGATGTCAGCTGACTTCTGTCAGCCATGGTGTTGCTGCAATGTCAAGAGATCATTTTGTAGAGAGCATGGAACTGAGCTTGAGCTGAGCCCCTTGTTTATATTGCTTTTACAGTGGGTGGTGGCGCCTGTAAAAACCCCAGACCTCCCCCAGCCCTTTCCCTTCCTTCTCTGAGGACTGGATAAAGACCTGAGTTTGACCTAGAATCCCAATAGGATTTTGCACAGGGCAGATAACAGGTTTGAGGGGCTGCATTTTCTGTCTCATCCGCTTCACTTCCAGGATGCCAGAGCCACTCCGAGTCCGAAATGTGGGCCGTGACTGAGCCCCGGCCTTCAGTGAGCTCCGTCTCAGGGTCAGTTTAGACCACAGTGAGCTTTTCCCCATGCAGGGAGGTCTGTTTAAAACAAAACAAAACAAAACAACTTTTCAGATTGCTTATGAATTAGGACCATGTGGAAGGGGGCAGCATAATAACAGGTTAGAACAACTTGTCGGCTCTGCAATTAACATCAATACATGCTATTTATCTCTCTGTATAGACATATAAACACACTTCAAACAGCCATCTCGTTAGAAAAATCATGACTCCTAGATATAGCAGAAAGATTTCAGGCTGTTGAATACCACTCACTATTATTTTTAGTTTACAAAAACAAAAGTTGTAATTATGTTTCCAATGACAACAGCATCGTTAGCAGCCAGATGTTTTCCCCTTAAATTAAAACACACACACAAAAGATTGTCTGGGGGCTTATCTGAAAGAGAGGTGCACTTAATGAAGTTGGCATTGAAACATCAGGCTCTCTGCAGGTCAGGATGACACTGTGAAGCCTTTGAAGAACTCTGCAAGCCCGTCACCCCAGCCACGTGCCCTCCGTAGCCGTTTCTCAGCGTTGGTTGGGATAACAGAGTCATCTGAAAGACAGCAATCTGATGTTGTCTCCCAAGGTACATCCACAGGAGTGCAACAACCCAGGGCCAGGGCACAGGGCTGATGACTTCCACATCATTACCGTGGTGTTACACCCTTGGTATACGTTCATTGGTACTATAGCCGCTAGCACCATGGTGTCCTGGGCTGGCACCACGGTTGCTACACACTGTCCTGGGTCTCAGGGCAAAATGGTCCCTGTGAGCAGCTGTGCCTGGCATTTCTGGGCATGAGGGAATCCTGGAAAATGTCTACTATGTGCACAGAAAGTGCTGCTGAGGGGATGGTGGGTGCCTGTGCCTCCACGTGCAGGACATTTTCCACCTGCCTCTTCCAAATCTGCCAATACAGACAGATGGATATTTGGGGGAGAGAGGGGGTATGTTTTCAGTTCCCAAGGCCTACTAGTGGATCCTCAAAACCTGGGAGATGGATCCTTGTGCTTGGTGACTGAGCTGCCAGAGAGCAGGAGAAGGCTCTGTCCTTTCTGCCTCCTCTTCTTCCCCGAGGCTGCTTCTCTGTGCAAAGTGTATTTCTTGCCCAAAAGTGCTGTATAGCAGCCCCAGTGACCAGCTGCCACTGCATCCTTATGTCCACCCCTGCTGGGGGGGCTCCCACCTCCTTCCAAAGCCACCCGCTGTGCATTGCTGTTGCAGCACAAGGCAAGGAAGGGGAGCAAAAATGTGGCTGATGGGGCCCTGGCAGTGTCCTGTGCTGTTGCAGGTGTGGAGGGGCTCGCCTGGGGCACGGCGGTGCTGGTGGCCAGGTGGTGGGTGCTCTCCTTCCCGCAATTTATCACTCCTGGCAGAGTGGTCACAGTTGCCACACTGGAGAAGTGGATATCTTGATTAACAGAGCAGGCAAGAAGCATCCTCCTCTCCTCGGCCTCCTCTCCCTGCATCTCACCAGCTCTCCATCTTCCAGAAGACCAGGGACAACCATGTCATCCGGCTGTGCCATCCCCGCCAGAGCCATCCTGTTCCCCCACCAGGCAGGGTACCCTTGCCCACGCCACAGTTATTTGTACCAACTCCGTTTCTGCTTGGTGTTTTGTTTGTCTCCATTGGCTCTTGCTTGGCCCGAACTGCAAAGTCAGGCTGCAGAGAGCAATTTTTGTGCCCGCTGCTTGTGGTTCAGCCTCTATTTTGCTCATATTTTACAGCACTTGCAATCTGAAGATTTATCTTTTCACCATTTTGGCAGCAGAAATGGTATCTCTAATGGTCTTTTCAGTTAAGCTTGCTTCTAGCCCTGGCTTATTTTGCTATTTGCCAAATTTCTTCTATTTTGACAATATCTTTCTAGTGTTGCACAATCCGTGTAAAAATTGCAAGTACAGTAAGAGCGTCCCTTCCTGCTTCTTGCTACGAAGTCTTTTAACACTCAGCCTTCTTTTTCATGCTCCCATATCAAAATATTTACAACCCATCTTTTGCCATCATCAGATTGTATGCTTTTAAATTCAGTTTCAAAATTAAGGGCAGGGAAAATTATGATCATTTCCGCATTAGTCACTCCATCCAGTTTCTTTGGAGTGATGAGTGAATCAGCTCCCATTCTGACTTACTGTAGGGGTAAATATGTGTAATTTGAGCAATTTTTGGTTGCTCGATATAATTGTTTGCTGCTGTGCTGCAATGCAAAATGCGAGGATGTGTGAGGAAGTACTTGCAGCAGGCGCATGCTTCTTGCCTTTGGTCCCTGCCAGTTTCTGTTTTGCAATGCCAAGTTTGATGACAGCCTGCCTTAGGATGCAAATGGGCTTCATAAAAGGACCTGGTAGACAGTTTCCAATGCACCATCTCTGCATCACATAGGGCTGTGTCTCACAGACGGGATTTGCTTTGCACCAGCTTGTGCTGTTCATCGGTGTGCAACTCGGTGAGAGGATGGGGCATGTCAGCAGCAAATGCCACGTTTCATCGCCGTGGAGGAAGGGGTCCCCTTCTGTTTGGCGGCCGTGACCGTGGGGGTGCCGGCTGTCCTTGGTGCAGCTGGGGCTGGCATGTCGCGGCTGTGGGATATCCAGGGAGCACGGTGCATGCGGTGGCACCCCCAGGACAGGCGTTGCTGCCGTCAGGATGCCTGACTCTGTTCAGAGCAAGCCTAGAAGTGTGAAAATGTTGAGTCTTGGCGGGAGTTACAGCTTGTATGGCAACACGAGATAAGCTCACTGGAGATGATGGGCCAAAAATGAAAATAAATTTCACTGGGTGTTTCTGTGCTGTCAGGTTGGTTCACTCCCTGCTTTGCCCTGGGGCACGGCTCCGCTCTTCACCCACGCTGTAGGTAAAAGAGTTTGCATTCAGGGCTCCAGTCAGAAACAAGCCAAATATTTCTCTTGGCAGGGAAATCGCTGGACCCCACGTTGAGAGCAGTCGTGAACCAGTACACACCGTTTGGCCCTGGGGTGAGGGGTGACTCATGGCATGGAGAATTGACTAGGGCTGAGCTTGCCACTGATCACCAAGGCTTTTGTGCAAGGCTAGTGCACAGCAGCATCCCTCAAGACATTAAAAATCTGGCACGGCTTTGTCGCGGCGGGACTGCTGAAGCAACTACTTCATTATTCAGTCGCCAGCACAAAAGCTGTGGCTGCTACTCTACTGGTACTTGCTTGTCTGCTTTCTGGGCGAAAGCCTCTTCCAGTGGCGGAGGATGCAATCAGGCAAAGCAGATGAGTCAGGCTGATTTCGTATTTGTGTTTCAGGTAGACCAAGGAGCTGAAACCATGCCAAAGTAGCAGCCCCGTCTTTTGAGAGAGGCCACAAAAGAGCTGGACTTTAAGGCATGGCTTTCATATCTGAGGGCTTTTCTAATAACTTCTTAGCTAATTGACTTGACTTCAGTGAGGAGACAGCTAGCGGCTGAAAAGGATTAAAACTGTTGGAAATGAACAGCTTTGAAGTGGCTGAAACCCTATTAAAATTTGGATGGCGGATTTCTTTCCAATGGTATTTCTTAACCGCTACAACCTGGTAGGGTGAGCTCTTCATGCAAAACTCAACGGTGAAAAAGGAAAGTCTAGGTAGTGGAGTGGAATCCCAGAGCTGCTGCCACACAGTTATTTGATAGCTGTAGGATACCTTGTGTAACCCATGCATCCCACAGATTTTGTTTCCAAGAGAGAGTATTTTATGTTATGCGAATATTTTCCTTTTATCATATTTCTGATCTGATGTAGCATGCACCGTGGTGGAACTAAATAGTATATCATTTTCTGTGGCCAAATGAGGCTTGCTTGGAGAAACAATCTGCTGTAGAAATTACTCCAATTAGGACATTCTGCAGCAAGCAAACAGCGATCCAGTTCTGTAAGGCTGAAAGCAAGATTGTGGCGGATGATGGCCATCTAAGTAGAGGTGACAGAAATTTTCCAAAAGATCATTTTTATCTTGGGGTATGCTGATTTTTTCAGGTGTAAAACATCATATGGAAACATGCTTCTTTCAGCTGATTTTCTCTCAGTCACCCTCTTTCACCCAAGCTCCGATGTGACCTTGCCTGTCAGGCAGGTTTTCTCAGAAACCTTGCAGGCTTGCTGTCAGCTTACCTGCCCAGCGACTTAGAAATTTGCCTGAAAGAGAGTGTCAGAGTGGGAAGTGCAGGGGCTTTTGGGGCCTTCAGCTCAAGGACATCCTCACTGGATACTCTGCCCCAAGGAAATGGACCCCATGGCTTTCAGACTCCCAAGCCAGCTGGTTCCTCTGACGTCTTTGTCATTGTGGAGGGAGCTTTGCTGTCAGACCCAGCTCTTCAAACAGATCTCCAAGGGCTTTGAGGCTTCTTGCTTGCTTTGGGTCCCCCACCCAATTCATGGTCTGGGAGTCCTATGTCTATGGTCCTAGCGTGGTTTCCATGATGGTACTGCCAGAGAGCTGTGACTCCCCAAGGTCCTTAGCACTCAGTTATATTGGCCGTTGCTGGAAATCTGGAAGACATCATTGTGTATCATGAGTGAAATAATTCTGGATTTTAGTCCTCTGAAAATGTCTATCCTTTGTCTTTTTGCCCGTGTTAAAATGCAAAAAAAGCCTTTGGATATCAAAAAATTATCATGGAGCACATACTTGGTTTCTCAGGCTGTTCCGCTTTTAGCTCTGGGTTCAGCAAGTACGTGCAGGAGCACGGCTTTAAGTTCATGAGTAGTTCTGCTGAGTCAAGTCAGTATATCCACTAACTTAAAACCAGGCTTGTGCTGAACACTGCCCTGAACTGGGCCTATAGGAGTAAAGTGTGTTTTCTAGAGATCATAGAGTAGGTCACAGTTTCCTCAGGGGCATTTCAAACCGAAACCTGATGGCTAATGAAAGGCAAATTGTAGTACTCTAATTTACATGAGCACTCAGCTGCAGACCTTTGACACATGTTCAAGGAGATCATGTCTGGAACTACTTTTAATCAATCATAACGCCAGCTAGCATGCATCTGGAACAGGAACAACTTAATTAATTCAGTGCAAATGAGCTTTGCAGCTACCATGTAATGAGAATAGACATTATATAGCTATTCTCCATATAGCTGTGTAGCCACTCACCTAAAAGCATTATCATACTTACACACTGCACTAGACACTTGTATACAATCATAATTCCAGTCTACCAGAAAATGACAGTGCTCTGGCCTTTGCTGAGTGTGTGTATCTCAGTAAAACATGTACATATTTTATGTAGTTGTACATCACAACTATAGATTAAAACTTCTTCTTATTCTAAAGCAAAAGTAGAAGTTGTTCCCATAAATAATATTGTTCTTGTGGTTTCTCATCTTCTTTCACAACACTGTGTGCTCTCATTGTGAAAGGAGCTTGTACAGAGCTCTGGAAAGCCTCCATAGGTGAGGATCAGTGAGTGGTTCTACTGTAACTGCCTATGTATGTGTCCTTTACACAATAGTTTTAGCTAATTTTGGAAAGAGAAAGAAATGAAAGACGAAGAGGAAGAGAAAGAGAAAGAGAAAGAGAAAGAGAAAGAGAAAGAGAAAGAGAGAAAGGAGGGAGGGAGGGAGGAAGGAAGGAAGGAAGGAGGGAAAGGAAGGAAGGAAGGAGGGAAAGGAAGGAAGGAAGGAAGGAAGGAAGGAAGGAGTGATAAGCTAAAAAGCTGAAACTCAGAACCATGAGACTGTATCGCAGTAGATGGGAAGCTCTCCTATTTGCCCATCACTTCTATGGGGATGGGACTGGCACTGACCCAGGTATTTCCTGCAGTCCCCGTACAGTTGACTAACCCAGCTGCCAAGCAGAAAGGGCCTGTGTAGCCTTTCTGGTACTATTTTTCCAGAAGTGTTTTCCAATCTTACTCTGAATAATCTAGGTGACATGGTAGTACATTTTGTCTTGCCCTCTGTGTGTTACCACCCTCTTGGCTTTGGTCACAGTGCTATGAGAAGATACTCCTCATAAACACTGGCGGAGCCATTCCTGAGTGGCTCAGACCCCCTTGGCACAAAAGCACAGCTGCTGCTTTCCTTTCAACAGGCAAGGTGATATTCTGCTCAGACAGGCAAGGGAAAACTGCGGCTGTCACAGTCCCACTCTTCTCAGCCATTTCTCATGGAGACACTCCTGCTGAAATACGCAGGGTATTTGTACCAAGAAGGGCTCTTGACAGCTTTGCAGTGCTGTGCAGGCTCATGGTGATTACTGAGGCATCACTCAGTTTTCAGACCTCAGCTGTACGAGTCCACTTGATTTTTAGGGAGTAAAACCCTGAGAAAATGACTTTCGGGGTTCTTGTGTTCCAAGTGTAAGGAGGGGTCCGTGTTTTTCTGTGATTAATTGCATGTTTACAGTTTTGCTGAACAAAGCCTGGCTTAACTTTGTGATACAAAATATGCCTACCGAAGAAAAGCATCCAATTAACGTGGCCCAATTAAAACTTTAAAAGAAATAATCTTCAGTTAACAAACACCAGATGTACTTGTCAGGGTTATCTCACTGCTGTTATATTAATCATTTATCAGCTCTGTTCATTTGAGCACTTACTTGATAGACAATACTATTGCAAGATTGTCTTTCTAAATATTATGCCAAAAATAACCACTTCCCTGATCCTGAAACTGTTAAAACATCCCATTAAAAATGACGGAGAGAGAGAGAAGGAAAGCATGCTTGCTTATTTTTTTAATACAAAATGACCACTTAACCTATTAAACAGGTTGACAAGAGACTTTTTATTGCTTAAAAAAGTCAGAAATATTCATTCTATAGCACGTTACTGCCTTGTGGGGAAAATTAAGTTATTCATCTACTTAAGCAGCTCGTGTGTGACACGTGTAGAACTGATCTGCCAACAGAGAGATGGAAGAATTTTCCAAGAAATGTAGACCAGAGCCAAGAAGAATAAACCAAGGAACGATAAAGTCAGAGATTTAGTAGTCTTTTTGCATCCTGGCTTTTCATGTTAGGTTGGTGGACAGCTGCAATTTCCCCATGCAGGATTGCACAGTCCTTTGTGCTCCAAAAGGTACCACTAGACAACGAGACTTGTTCATTAAGACCTGGATTCATCCCACCTGACAGAAGGTCCCAAATGAGCAATGTGGTCACCCTTGGCTTACGACCTGAGCTGCTTTCTGACAGTGCCTCACCTCCAGCTGCAGGAGGGACCAACTTAACCGTGTTTCTCACCTCAGCCCATGAGGTAGATGTCTAACGTTAGGTCAGATGGGTTTGGACATAAAGTCCCAGTTCACAAAACCAGGCCAACAGTCAGTTGCTGAATGTTTCTTCAGATGTGCAGGGTGGCAGTAGATGTCAACATCTAAAATTTCTTTTAGACACTGAAAATACACTGCCCCCTCTGCAGTGGGCCAGTGTATTTTGGTGGTATCTAGTATATGGCAATGAGGTTCTGAACACCCCCTGCCACAGTGACCCCCATCGCTTTGGCCAGAACTCCTCAGGTCTCCCCGCTGCTCTGCTGGGTGACCTTTGTGGAAAATGAAGGCAGGAAAAGGAAAAAAGCTGGTTTTTTTTAATCCAGCTCCAGTCTATTCAACATGGCCACACAGAAGAAAGGAATGGTATATATGCGGGTGTCTATTTTATGTCCATATTGGATTTGTGTTTGTCAGCACAGTATATTGGTAGTTATTTTACATTGTAGTAAATCTGTATAATAGATATAGATCTACAGATATATGTGTATGTTTTGTTCTGTGATCTGTTTTCCCACTCTTGACAAATGTTATTGCTATTGCACTGGGCAGCGCTGGGAGGGTAATGGGTCAAGAATGATCAGTCAAACAGGAAAGTAACCTTTCAAACCACCGTGCTATGTGTCTGGGATTTGAGTGCTTTCAAAACCACAACAAGGGAGAGATAATCCTCATGAAAACGGGAGGGATTTGAAAAGACAAGGTTCTCTGGGGAGCTGGAAATTATGTGGAAAAAAATGAACATTCAAACCTGAGTGAGGATGAAGAATTGTTTCTGTAGTGCCACTTGAGAAATGAAACCTGCAGGGTCTTTGTGATCAGAGAAAACACATTCTTGGTTTTCCTTATCTTGCACCGTGACAGCTGGGCTGCACAAATCCAGAGCAGACCTCTTCAACTGACATCGCCTCACGCTCTGAGTTTGGATTTCGTGCCATTTCTAACAGTTTCGCTTAACCACCCATCAGCCTGAAATCTTCTTCAAAGATGGTAAATACTGAATTATCTCACCTCCTCAGGAAACTGTTGTAAGAACGAAAAGCAGTGATTGTCTAGAATGCGCCGGATTTGTTTTCCCTGTGTATTTCCCTGTGTTCCTACCTGCTGCCACTAACCCCATTGCATGGGTCCTTCATCCTGCTTTGTCCCACCCCCTGCTGTCCGCACCTTGATGGAGACCATCCCCATGGGTGGGGGAACAAGACCAAGTTTTGGCAAGAGTCAGTCAGGGTACAGGGCCTCATATGGCAGTCTTTTGGGGCATGCATGGCATGATCACTTAATTCTTTTCCCAAAGTCTAAAATTACATTATCTTTCAAGACAGGGAGAAAGGAAGTGTATTCTCTGTATCGGTTAACAGTGATCCCCATAGGATGGGGTACTAAGGGACTGAACTCAGGTCACAGGTATTTTCATGCTGCATCTCATCAGCAAGACAAGCCTTCCTCCACCTTAATGCAGTAAAAAGTATTGTACGTCCTTCTAGGAGGCCAAAAATGCCTTGGATGACTCTTGCATTAAAAAATGACCACAATGCCACAGTATTGTGCTGAATCAAAGCATATCACACAGTGGTCTGAATTTGGTGATGTGCTTCCCTCTCTGGCGGAAATGGAAGTGTTGGAAATTTTTTTAATCTTGCACAGTGACTTGAGAGCGGAAACCTGGTAGGGAATCATTTGAGGAGCCTGGCTTTCTGGCGCCCCAGCCGTTTCCCACCCTTCTGTATTTTGTTTTTGTGTTTAAGTAATTTTCTAATGTAAGCTTATGATAATTTGATTCATTATATTATTAATTAATATAGCCTGTTATTTTGTATGATTGATGGACTCATTTGAGTTCAGAATGGAGAATGTTGTTGTTCTTTATATTAAATGTTACTTTTCCAAAGGGTCGTGGACAAATGTATTTCTTCCTGCTGTTCTCTCCCCTCTCATTTTTCAATATTCCTAATTGTTTCACATAAACTGAATTTTTCATAAACAACAAATGGCAATGGTAGAAAGCACTGCCGCATGCATTAAGGCACAGAGAGAAAGACATTCTTTTTCTCACTGAACTCATGCCAGTTTTAGTGGAAGTCATACATATGCAGGCAAGGGATTGGCAGAGGTGTATGCAGGAGCTCTGTTGAATCCGTGGGAGTATTTGTGTACGTACTTGTGTGCAACAGAGAGAGAGAATGTTGAAACCTGAGAGCTGTATCGTCTGACAGCTCTGTAGTGACATGTATAGTCCTGATTTAACAATTTGCTTTAAAAGGCACCGTGGGATCCTGGTTTGGGATCCTGTGGGACCTCCAACTGTGCACGGTGCAGTTTTGTTTTGTGTTTTCGCTAATAAGCTGTAACATCCCAAAGTTAGGGTTACCTGGGCTGTCTGTTTTCAAATCAGTTTTGAAGTGAATGTAGTGTTAATACAAATTACCAAATTGACAGCCCAGAAACTTAAGTCTTCTGCTTTATTGGTGTTACAGCATTGGCTATAGTAGTGCACATTGTCCCCTCGTATTCATGCCTAAACATTGTAAGCTGAGCTGGAGAAGCCATGTATAAATTGCTCTCATGAGTCACAGATTAATTAAGGCGTTGGGAACCCTGTATGTATCTCACATGGCACCCTTATGGCCCTGTTCCTTTGCTGTCCCCACGTTGGCTGTGGTTGAGGTTACGATGAACGGGGACTGCTTACACTGTGTGAAACAATTTCTTGCAGGCTTCCTACAGGTGGAGGCAGACACCTATTCTTTGGCTCATTTGTAAATATCTCCTTTACAAGTGTGGGGAATAGGAATATATTATTTTGCAATGTGAAGTTCATGCCCTCGCCAAGTGAAGAAACTGAGACCTTTGACATGCCCCTAAGATAACCATGGCTAATTCTGATCTTGATTGCCACACACTGCTTGCGGTTCTCAGAGTCCTACCAGGCCAGAGTCGCTCAAGCCTGTGGACCTACTGGAAAGCCTTCTTTTCATTTTGGGAACCTATTTGGCATAAAAAGAGAAAGTTCTTCTGCAGCTCACGCTCTGTGAAAGCTAAGACAAAGCCAACTCCAGGGCAGGTGGTCCCACCTTCTCATTTCTTCTGCTATATCCTTGCTATTTGAGGAGCAGTTGTGACTTGTTTGACATAGAATAAACCTGTGTGATCGGTTCTTTGACAATCTCATTGTAAGAGGTTACTTCCCTTTAGATGCCAGGGAAGACGTGGTGTCTCTGTACTGCCCCTCTCTTTCTTCTGCTGTACTTCCTCATCGTTTCTTCTCCACATGCCATAATGCTGCTGAGCATGGATACTGCGAGAACACGTGCTTCAACAGTGCCCTGGAAACCCAGAGAGAGTTTTACTGATCAAAGAGCGAGAGAAAAATGTCAGGGAATTCAATAAGCTGAAGCCTCAGCAAGAATGTGAAGAGCATGAATAAGAATTCATTCTGCTAAGCTATCCTGAACCCAAATCTTGATTTGTTTTTACTTTTCCAAGAGATAATGTTTCCATAGTTTAGATGCTTTCAGTTATTACAGAGGGATTGGTACAGCCTTAAGCAATAAGGCAACGTTAAGAAAGCAAGCAAAACTACTGAGACACCCAGCATCCAGCTGGCCTTCTGAGGGATAATTAAAATGCAGTCCTTCTGGATAGGTACTGTGTAAGAACTTTCCAAAGATACCAATGGAATAAAATCTTCTAGGAATATAAGAACTGTGACAGTGAGTCATGCGTGTGATCTGCTTCCCTATTTCTGGCAACATCTGATACTGGTGGGTTTTGAACATAACACGAATCATAAGATGAACATAGTACAAATCATTGTGTGCAACAGCATTTCCCATTGGTAGCAACAGCAAAGTCAGTGTTTAACCCAAGTTTTGATATTACTTTTTCTTTTTTCACTGTAAATTGTAGTCCCTGTTTTGCTTTTTGTAGTCCCTATTTTTTTTCTTTATTTCCCAAAACAGAAAGCTTTCCTGCTTGTTCCATGGTTGTAAAAATAATCATTAACTGCATAGAGCAATCAAAAACCTCTAATAAAAAAAAAGTATATATGTTCTGTGGAGAAATAAAATTCAGAGATTAAGGCAATTTAAGTAGCAGAATGCTGCTTAGTGACTGTACGTCCAGCATCACTGGTTTGTGTATCTGTAGGTAACCAATTCTTTTTATCCCCCATTATAAGTGTAATTGTTCTGATCAGCAAAACAACTTTTATCTAAAACCAGATAGGTAAAAATAAACCTTTTAGCTGTGCACATTGTAAGGCATTTAAAAGACCTTTTTAAAACAACTTTTTATTCAGCTGTATTGCATGAATAATGGGAAAATTATTTATAACTTTTTTTTTGTTTTAATCACTACTTTTTCCCTTTTTTGGTATCTCAAAAGCACAGGCTTCTTTCCTGCTTACATTTTGTTTTTCATTTGCTAAGATTAAGTGTTTGATTTTTTTTTTTTTCTTCTTTTCTCAGTAATGTAGTTTCTGAAGAACTGGGCTGTTTCTATGTGCTCCTAAACTTGTAATTAATTTTTCAGACAAATAGATCTGATGCCACATAGAAGTGTCAGTCTTAAAAAACAAGGCCAAGTGTGCACAGCAACAAAGAGTGACCATAAGAAGAGTAACAAGGGCCCAGAGTGTGAGCAGGGAAATATGAGTCTGCCCTGGCTTGGCCAGCTGTGACTTAGTCTCTTCATTTTTAATTCTTCCCTTTCCACAACTACCTCCTTGGTAGTACAATGTGATACTCTCTTGAGCATGTGAGAGAAGTTGGAAACTGCTGCCTTGGGAAAAGTAGGAGGCAAGCTGGGCCTTGTGCTAACATGATCAATGACAGCACAGGTAGCCATCACATTAGGTTTCAGACTTAGTGGGTCCATTGAAATAAAGCATACTTCATGAGGCCAATATTGCTGACACAGCAGAACACAACTATATTATAGGATCAGAGAATCATTTAGGTTGGAAAAGACCTTTAAGATCATCAAGTCCAACCGTTAACCTAGCACTGCCAAGTCCATTACTAAACCATGTCCCTCAGCACTACATCTGCCCATCTTTTAAATACCTCCAGCGATGGCAACTCCACCATTTCCCTGGGAAGGCAGTTCCAATGCTTTACAACCTTTTTGGTGAAGAAATTTTTCCTAATATCCAATCTAAACCTCCCCTAGTGCAACTCGTCCTATTGCTTGTTGCCTGGGAGAAGAGACTGACCCCCACCTCTCTACAGCCTCCTTTCAGGCAGTTGTAGAGAGCCATAAGGTCTCCCGTCAGCCTCCTTTTCTCCAGGCTAAACACCACCAGTTCCCTCAGCTGCTCCTCACAAGACTTGTGCTCTAGACCCCTCACCAGCTTCGTTGCCCTTCTCTGGACACGCTCCAGCACCTCAATGTCTTTCTTGTAGTGAGGGGCCCAAAACTGAACGCCGTATTTGAGGTGGGGCCTCACCAGTGCTGAGTACAAGGGGATGATCACTTCCCTAGTCCTGCTGGCCACACTGTTCTTGATGCTGTTGGCCTTCTTGGCCACCTGGGCACAGTGATGGCTCATGTTCAGCCGGCTGTTGACCAACAGCCCCAGGTCCTTTTCTGCCAGGCAGATTCCCTGCCACTCCTCCCCAAGCCTGTCGTGCTGCATGGGGTTGTTGTGACCCAAGTGCAGGACCTGGCACTTGGTCTTGAAGGTCATTGCCTGTCCACCTTAGAAAAAGAAATTTGAAATTGGTTTTCGAAAGAAGAATTGCTTTATGACAATGATGAGAGGCTCTCCTGGATTGCAGCGCATTGCCCTGGAGGCAGGCGTCCACCTGATCTGTTTTTCCATCCCTCTGTCAGCCGACAGCAGCGCTTTGTTGCACAGCACCATTAAACTTCTCCTGGCAGCGGAGACAGAGATAGCTGCAGATTTCCCTTGAAGTCTGTCCAAGTCCCCTTTGGCCAGGCCCGTGAGCTATGCATGCAGGGATCTCCAGATCCCTTGGAAACAGAGTACGCCTGAAACATTCTTCCAAAATTTATTAACTTTTTCTACAACTTCACATTTCTGTGGTGGCTTGGCCCGCCTGGATTTCACACGGCTATCTTTACTGGCTGTGCGGAACCTTTCTAGTTTTGTGGTTAACATTAATAACAGAACATAAAAATATCTGGTTTATGTTTGCAGCCTGTGAGTAAATCAAGACAGCATCTGCTGGTACCTCCCCCTGCCTCCCTGCTGCGGCTGCTCCGTCTCTCTCAGCCTGGCCCCAGCACCTCGGCACAGGCAGATGCTTAAGAACACGCCTGACCCTGGCCCTCAGACCTTCCATGTACACCACAGGTCTTGCCGCCTTCTCGTTCTTGTATGAGCTAGGGTGACACTGTAGGGCTTTATCCTCCCCTGGATGGGCGAGGGTGCCACGGCTCGTGTCCCCACGGTGTTTGCAGAACAGGGATGCCCACCTGCTCGGCACTGAGGGGAGCTCATCTCCTTTCCCAGACCAGCCTGGGCTGCTCCTGTCTGATGGCGTGGGCAGCGGGGTGAGGTTTTGCCACAGGACCACCGCTGTGGTACCAATTGTGAATGCTGTGTTCTCCCACAGGAGCTTCACCACTGCTTTTTTGCTTATTGCTCTTCCCTGACGTGTGACTAAGTGGGATTCATTTGTTCCTTGTCAGTGGGAGAAGAGGACACAAAAGGAGTGTGTTTATCAGAGAACCTATCTGACCATGTTCTTGGAGTCCATATGATGAGAAGGTGTACTTTCTTCCGCACTTCCACACTTTTCTTCCTATTTCCCATGACAATTGTTTACCGGTTTGTCTTCCCCTGAATAATACAGGAATTATAAAGGGTGCTTTTTAGTTAAAAAAATAGCACTCTTGCAATTTTTCAGCATAAGTCAGATGTATGAAAATTATAATTACAGCATAAAGTTCTGCCATTCTAGTCCTATATTAACTCTGCAGGAAAAATTGAATCTGAGCAGCTCATAGGAAACGTGCAAAACTGTTAATCTCCATTTATTTCAAACAGTAGCACATCTGTGCATGTATCCTATCCTGAAGAGCCACTGGTTTCTGTAGTACTTTCTCTCCCAGAGCACTGACGAACCTTAAGGAACGCTCATTTTTTCCAGAAAGTGAAATAAAATTCAGTCAAATCTTTGCAACAAACTCATGGCAAGTTGGGATCAAGTCATGCATATCCTCCAACCACATTTTGAGACTCATATTGGAATTGTCTGTCTTCCACTCTGGCTTTTGTGAACCAGCTGTCTCCCCAAAACCCAATGTTTTGATTTATTGGCCAAACAACCAGTTGAAGAGGGCAAAGGGTGCCTTGACGCCTGTGAGATAAATGGGAGGCAGTATGCTTCAAGGGAGGTCCTGCAGTGATTTATAGTGGACAGCAATTGTTAATAGGCCAACATTAGCTTTCTACTCCTCCAATAAATGTGTCGGGTTGGAATGCAAGTGTGCAGTCCCGGTGTCAGCTTTATGGCCCAAGAAACGTATGCTATTGAAAGCACAACTGCGTTCTCAGCCCACTTGCATTGGCTGCCTAACTTTCTTCTTGATCGATCTCTTCCCTTGCTGACCCTGCTGAGGCTTGTTGTTTTCTCTGCTGTCTCCATTGGGATGTCCATATATTGGTTGTGCTCGGGCCAGCGGGTCTGCGGCAGACAGAAATATTCGCAAGGGGGCTGTGCACCAGCTTTTGTGTCTGCACGCCATGGTCAGGGATAGCTGCAGCGTGGAGCTTTGCTCAAGAGGGGTGTGTGCATGCGTCTGTGTGTGAGTACTGCCGTTTGCTTAATTTTAGTATGAAATTATCACAACTGTTTATGAAAACGTTTGCCTACCAGGCAGCATAGATTATGCTGACAGCCAGACTCTTTGTATTTCCATATTTCTTTTGAGAAAGAGGTAAAGCTCTTTAAAACCTTTCTTCACTGTTCTCTTCTTCATGGTCCAGTGGCCTGTGATGCTATTTATTATCGTGTGATACTGCTTTCAGGCAGGGGATGTGAATTTATTTTGTATCCCCAGCGTCCTCCTGTACCCTGGCAGTGGCTGGAGATGCTGAAGAGGCAATACCCTTGAAATGATGACTCCTCCCATGTTTGGTCTTTCTTTCTTACTGGATTCCCAGCTGACTAAGGCTGGTATCAGTGTAGATGGGGCGTGTTGAGCTGGACACGGTACAATAGCGGAATATGCGAAGGACTGTAAAGGGAACAAAACTAAGGTGGACACATGTCAGAGAAAGAAATTTTTTTCTAGAAGCTTGCCAGTGAGGCGAGAACAAGGAGTATTATGAAAACAACAGCAAAAACAACAGCCGCAAAAATCAGCTAATGCAAAACAAATGCTTAAGAAAGTTCAACCAGCAAACAAAGGTGCTGTAAAAACATCACAGACGTGACCGATAGAAGGTTGTTGACTGTTCCCAAGAACAGTGTCACCACTAGTCCGGGCTGGTTCCTGCATACCAGTGACTCCTCCACCTGCCCGTCCAGGCGCTGCCCATGTAAGGGTGTCCTCAGAAGGCCTGTCTTTGTGTAGAGACTGGAAATCTGAAAATGTGAGTAAACCCCCAAAACCAAAGCCAGCAAAGCGCTCAACTGCATACATGGCTTTCTCCTTTGAGAGCAGATAAGGGGGAGGATGAAGCATCCATACCAGATGACAGGCACGCTGCTGGGTGCGTGGTTGGAGGGAGTTCAGGTATTCGGCTGATGGGGTAGGGCTGGAAGTTGTGGGGAAGCGGGATAATGCAGAAAAGATGTGAAAGACAGCCAGAACTTTTGGTGGATGTTTGTCCTTCCACACCAGTCAAAGCTCTGTACTTGACTGTCTTTCGGGGTTTGATATTTTGAGGAAGAGATATTTTCCTGCAAGGAGGAGGAGCAGCAGATGAATTTGACAGCTGCTTAAAGTGGAGCATGCATTAATTTTTAAAATGTTTCATAATTTATTATTTTTAGTCTATTTTTTTTAAAAAAGTGTTGTGCCCGCAGATACACTGAAGTAGTTGTGTTGATCATAGATGGTGATTTACCATAAGAAAACAAAATCTAGTGTCTCTCATTTTCTGATACTCATTGATGCCTTTGTCACTTGAACTGAGGCTGGAAGAAGAGAAGAGAAAAAAAAATACAAAAATACTTCTCAACTTGTTAATGCGATGGGATTTGCTGATGAGGAAAATTCACAGGGTATGGAGGAGGGAAAGCAAGCTTCCTTTTCATATTATTCATCTATTCACTACGTTAAATTGTTTAGGAGAGGCTTTGTTGGTGACAGCACAGACCCTTCTTGCTCTCTCTGTCTCTGTGTCTCCCCCAGCCTTGTGACACCCAAAGCACTGTGTTCCACATGCTCTCTCTTTGACATAGCCTCCAAGTAGACCGGCTTTTCCTGCTGGAAGAGAAAAGGGGATTCCCTGCCACCAGTGCATTTGTGCTCAGGAATGACCATGCCGAGCAGACATGTGCATGTGTAGGCACAATTCATTCAGAAATACCGTTCTGAATTGGGATATTTTAAAAGGGCTTTCTCCCATCCCTGGTGCAGCTCGGCAGTGACTCGAGCAGGATGCCACTTGCCGCAGAGAAACTGCAGTTCCAGGAGATCTCTTGGAAGACGACTGATAATTGAGCAAAACCCAGAGAGAGAGGGAACCCCTCCTTTCCTCATGAGGAAGTTTCTAGGCTTTGGTGTACGCTTGCTAGTACTGGAATGCCCTGAGGACATGCAGTATCTAGGAGTTAATGCGGAGTTGTATGGATTAATAACTGTTCAGCTTTCTAATGTGGCAATGTAAAAAAAAAAAAAAATCCTTAATGGGGATTATTGTCTCGGTTGTGTAAATATGTAGTTAGCTATCCTTAAAATGCATATTATCAGCCTCTTTGGAATCATTGCATTCTCTCATGTAAATATGTATTTAGGGCATTTTTAAAATGCAGGTTTTTGCCCTGATTATGTAAATATGCTTGTACACTAAAAATGCCAATTTCTTCTTCACCCCCTCCACCCCCCGCTTTTTTTTTTCTTTTTCAGAATATGTAAGTGAATTTCATGTTTAAGAAAGTGAGGAAGTACTAGCACAGAATGGCTAAGAATATTTAGGGCAGGTCCTACGCAGTCTTTCTCTAAGAGCCTGTCAGTCCACCTAATACAGTTATCTCTGTATTCCAGTCCTTGTTTTTTGCTGAGCCCGTTCATTAAGACTGTCAAAACTACCAGACTGGAAATTACTAGGCTGGCATTTTGGGCACAATCGACACATTTTCTGTACCTCAAGAATTGGAATACAAAGCTTTCTTTATAGAAATATAATGTTCTTCTAATGACAGTACAGATAGTAACCATAAATTTCACTCCTTTACATCAGCAGAGAACTCGGATTCCTTTATCTTGTCTTGACTCCTGTTAATTCCTTTTCTTCAGTATTATCCTGAGTCAGTTAATTCCACTGATTAATCGTATCAGTCAAATTGCGAGAATGGAAGGAGCCAGTTTGGACACCTGTGTGGAAATCATTTCATTTTTCTTGGCTGTCTAAAATTATCTAAGATGTCCTCTAGAGAGAGTGCATAAAGACAAGTACCTCTGAAGAGTGATCCAGCCCATCCGAGGTGGGATGAACTCTGCTGGGGAGGTGCTTGTCTCTCTTGATTATGGAAAGAACTTAGGCTGAACTTTTAGGCAGGTGAAATAAATCCCATTGCTCCTGCTCACTCAGTTTTATGGTACCTAAACTCTGCAGAGGGGAGAGGACTCCCTGTGGCTGCTACATGGGGAGGATTCCTTTGGGAGTGCACCCAAAGGTCCTGGTCTTTGATGACCCAGACTAGGAATGGCATTAGATTGCAGAGTATCTCCCCTGATGGAGGATACCCACGTACACCTGGGTTTCCTTCCTTCCTTCCTTCCTTCCTTCCTTCCTTCCTTCCGTGGCAAATCAGGTGGAGCTTGCCATTGTCTCACTCCAGCAGGCAGCCAGGATGTTGCCAGGGTTTTGGGAATTACTCTTGAGTCCCGCTGTTTACAAGGCAGCGACTGGTTTGGGTCCCACCTGAGGCTGGCCTGATCCTGCAAGCAGGGAGCCGTGTTTGCGCAGTGCTGTCTGTGTCCCGTAATTCTGATGGGATCCACACCGGAGCGGCACAGCCAGTTGAGCTGGTCTGCCCGCAGATGAGTGCATTGCAGTTTGCTACACTGGTTGGTGACTTTATAACCTGCCCTTACGTGAGAGAGACTTTTGTTAACAGCACATCAGCTCCGTTTCAATGATAACCAGATGATCCACAAGGAAAAAAATGAGGCACTCCTCCCATTCATCCCATAGCCTGCTCTGTGCGCCTGCATACTTCTTCAATTGTACTTGGCCTGGCTGCTAACGTGCCGTCTCCCTTTTGAACATATGGGACCAGAGAGGGAGGGGAGAAATTTATGGAGAGAAGAGAAAAGGCAGAATACAAGAGACTAAGAAAATGTTTATTAAAAAAAAAATGCAACAACCATAAATTCTTTTTTAAAAAAAGAAAACCTACAATAATAAGTTCTTTAGAGACAGGCTTGCTGGCGTGTTTATTCACTGGGGTTTTCCATCATCGTTTCCATGTGGTGCATTCTGATTCCTCACAGTTTTGTGGGTTTTTATCCAAGCCTCAAATAGCAAACATTTAATCTAGGGAACTCCCTTTCTGTTCTCTCCTCTTCCCAATAGTATGGAGTGAATTAGCCTACAAGATATATAAGATTTTGTTTGCGTGGTGAAGGGGAAGGAGGGGCAACAATTGACTGTATTATGAGGCCTACAGACAGATCTCTAGCTGGTGTAAATTGTCATAGCTTCAGTGACTTCAGCAGAGCTCTTAATAACCTCCAGTGGCTGAGGATCTACCCTCTGGTTTTGGCTTTGTCTGTTGAAGGCCTGCTGGGAAGCCCAAATTAGCAGCCGGATCAGAGAGAGCAAGAGGGAGAAAGCGTAAGAGCAATGCCACAAAATCTCTTCTGCCATTTTAAATAGAAGAGCATTGGTGAAAATACCTTCATCCTGGAACATAATTTTTTGTCATAGCTGTTGTCACTGAGACAAGCTGTTTTGCAAAATGGGGCATACCTCATCTGTGGATAGGTAGTATTTTAACCACATGCACAGGCAAGTTTTTGCTTAAAATAAGAGAATGGTGGGTGGTGATGAAGATGCTTCCTTTTATTTTGTTGTTTCTGATAGGTCGCAGACTGGAAATTATCCCCACCAAGCTGTGACCACTGTCTTTCACAAACAAATTAATGCATATTTGAAAAACCCTAGAAATAAGAAAACCAGTTGACCAATAGCAGAATCTTTCTGTTTCTTTGATGGCCCTTGGTTGAGGTTAGAAGAATTTTTTTCTGGGGAGAACATTCAGAGTGATAACTTCCTTGCTTCAAAGAGAAGAATTGTGGTTGCCATGGGAGTAAGGACCATTCCATTTGAATATCAGTTCTGCTAATGTCCTTGGAAATTTGCCCTTCAGCCAGAGCACATCCTCGCTTTACTTCACTGATGGTCTTATTTCTGGTAGCTTGAGTTGAGATACCAGCTGGGAATACAAGCTCATTTTGGTATTCAGGTACATTTCTTCAGAAAATTTAAATCTAACTGCCACAGTCTTTCATCCTGGGAAAAACCTTCCACTTAAAACCCTTACCACCCAAAACAGGGAATGCAGTGTCTAGACTGGTTGGTACCCAGACTGGTTACTGGTTGGTAAACCCCGCAATTTGCAGAATATATATTATATGATACTAATCTATCTGTGTATAGATTTTAAATGTTACAATTAAATGCTTTTTTGAGTCCCTGTGGAACGGTTCATCAGTGGATTATGGGAATCATTAGTTAATTTATTAGTGGGAATACTGTTGCAGTAGTGGTGAGCTGAACAGAAGACTTGGTAGACTCTTTTCAACTTTTTTCTCATAAAGCAACATTACAGTGTAGGGCTCAACATCTAAAATTTCTGGTCTGCAATAACTATGGGTGCCCCAAATCTCTAAAAGTGAAGCTAAAATTGAAGCTAATAGAGTATTTCTTCAAAAAAAAAAGGATATGTTTTAAGGGGAGAGGGGTAATAAGAGAAACCAGAGAAGAGAAAGGATGGATAAAACATGTTGAAGAAGTCCTTGTGTGGCCGTAGCCATTGCTTGGGTTCAATAGACATCTTGAATACCCAAAGTCTCTTCTGATGCATTTATGAGAATGTTTGCTGCAGTTTACAGAAATGTAGGCTACTAGCAAATTGCCTTGAAGACACACTCATTGAATGGATCTACAAATATTTGCCTGAGGGACGACTGAATGTTACTGCTAAAGACCATCAAAGTAAATGCAAGACAACAGGCATCATCTTGCACCTTTGCTGAAGACCTGGTGGCATCAGCTTCAGGCTGGTCACAGCAAGGGACTCAGATTACCCAGCAGCCCCAAAACCAACATAGCCTCGTGGCCAGCTACATGATACAGTGTTGGTATGGGAGCTGCTCCACAGCCACAGCTTTTCTACTCCTGGTCTAGATAATTTATTATTCAGTCATTATCTGGTTTTTATTAAGACCTGAACTATGTAAGGGACCGTAGATTATCAATGGCTTGGTCTTGAACAGTTTGATCTGTAAAAGTCTCTGTTCTTCGGCACATGTCTGAACATCACAAAAAACTCCAGTAACTAATGACAACACAGCTTTGACAGTCATAATTGATAACGCAAAGAGTATTGGCTCAGTTAAGTTCACTAGGATGTTGCTGGTGGCTTCCAGGGTGAGTAAGGAGGGAGGGAAAGGAATGTTTGGATTTTTCCTGTTGCTTTTCTTGGGAGGTATGCCTGGAAGTAATGACGAGTCTGATAATTTATGTTTATGACCTCTGTACAGCTCAAGTTTAAAGATTTTGTAGGAACAGGAATATCAAAGAGTGACTGGAGTGATTTGAAATCAGGATTCTTCCTCTGGCTCACGGCTCCCCAGCTAGCTGTTACCGATGCCTCATCTGGGGCACCTGCAAAATGGACATACAGCCAGTGTCGGAGTAGGGGGGTGAGGCTTAATGAACATCTGTAAAGCAATTTGAGATTGAAAAAGAGTTTTACACCGGTGGACTACCAGTTTGTGTGGTCTTGTTCCTGCATATCATTAGACATCAACAAGATCTTCTCAAGGAATAGGGGACTAAGATTTCACTGTGGGGCTGTTCAAGGCTGCTCCATACTCTGTCTAATCCCAAGACAGTTGACTTTAAGTCCTCTGGCTAATTCTGCTGGGGCTGAACTGGGCTGGGTTCTACTAGCTCTGCCCGTGCTCATGCCACTTTCACAGCTGGGATTGTGTGGACTAACTGCAGCTCCTCCTCAGAGAGCAGGAGAGCAGTCAGAAATGCAAGTTTTATGCAGGAATTTGTGGAACATTGTGTAACCTCTCCAATGTCTGGGTGCCCCCCCCGCCCCCGGCATGGCAAGGGGTTGGACTAGGTGATCTTTAAAGGTCCCTTCCCACCCTAGAGTGTTCTATGATTCTATGATACTCACTTACCACCTGGATCTGGACAGGGTTTTCTGCCATTGGAGTATCCTTGCTGTAAACAGCTCTCGTGCAGGAAATGTTAGCTGAGTGTCAGACTAACTAAATTGATATGTCAGCTAGAATATCATGTCAGATAAACACAGTGAATCCTCATTCTAGCTGTTATCGCACACAGTATTCACACTGATCTGGTTGGTAGGTGCTGATTGCCCATCTGTGTTACCTGCTGGAGAATTTTTTTTGGAATAATGCCATTGTATTAGAAGTAAAATCCAAAGATGTGGCTAATGGCAGCTAACAGGTGTCTGTAAAATCTAGGAATCAAGCCAACCTTTATAAAATGGGGAGCCAACCTAATTTGCACCAAACTGTTACAGAAATCTTGAGCTAGATTATTTAACTTTTGGATTTAAGCATTGTTTTTATGTTCAATCATTGCTCAGTGATTTCAGATGGAACTGAGGGAGAAGTTCATCACAAAGTATTTCTCACTTGGGTAAAAGATAGTAGTCCTGGGAGTGTACTAGAAAGAAGCAATTCCCATGAAACCCCCAAGGATATTGTGTGCTTGCGGGTGAGGGGGAGAGTGCCAGAAGGCATTAAGCAACTGCCAGAAATTTTAGGAGCTGATAGAGACTTCAACAAGAGGAGAACTTCAAAATGTTTGATCTCATTTGGACAGACTCCAAATTGTAATGCTTACCTGAGCTGATCCTCACTGTCTTCTCTCATCATTGAGAGAAAATTACTTTTTAAAAGCCAGTTTCATTGAAGAGTTTGGTAGGAGAAATCTAGATATTTATAGGTTCCATTCCAGCCAGAGCAGGTGTAGCTGGAGTCCCTGAGCCTGCAGTCTCCTACCAGCTAGGTCCATCCCAGCCACAGGAGATACTGAGAGCAGGAGGAAAGTAGACTGCAAACTCACCGAGTCTGCCCTTCAGCGAGACGGGAAATAAGCACATCACCAGAAATGTCTGAAGGCCACTTCTCTCCAACTCCAATCAGAGCAGCAAAGGCATTTTCAATATTGTACACAGTGGGGAAAAAGGTTTCTTCTGGAGAAACTTCAGACAGTTGGCTCTCAGTAGGTCTTTGAATGATTGACGAAGCAAATGTTGTGCGTGCAGTGGGTATCTGACTGGGAATGACAAATTTTCTCTTTCATATTATAGCCATGAGGGTGATGTCATGCTATAATAAGGCATGCAGACATGCTGGGTCAGGTTTTGTGGCTTCCAAAATGTAGAAAGAAAGATGCAAACATGAAGGGCAATGTAGTCCATTGGAATTTTTATTCCAGAAACTACGATGTGGTACTTTGCCAGTATCCTAAAATGGATCACATAGACACAAGACCTTTCAGTTTTAGGCAGCATTATCTTAAATCCCATTTGAAAAGTTTTGCTGATTGTTTCTTTTGCTGTTTTCCCCCAGAAGATTAACTTGCGTTCGGGTCCTCAAAAGACACTTTCGTAAAGCCGCTAATTGCAGAGCTGAGGAAAATGGGTACACTCAGCACTTCCCTAATTAATACACAACAGAACACGCTCGTGTTGAACTGGCTGCGAATCCAGCTCTGGCTGAACGCTAATGGCAGCACCTACTGTAATAAGCCAATACTAGTAAAGAAAGCAAAGCTGCCTGTTAAAATCCCAAATGGATGATGAAAGTTCTACATCATCCAGACCTTTTAATGTAGTTGTGTAATGGCACAGACTGGCACTCAGCCTACCAGCATCCATTTAATTAGTAAATAAAACACTCTGAAGACCTTGGCTACATCATGACGCACTTAGAAATCCAGCTGAAGGATCTTGACTACATACAATAAACCCAAACAAAACTTTATGGTTAATGGTAAAAGTCATCATGTGAAAGCACATGGTAAGATGTGCTTTATTTCTACATTTCTTTTATTTATAACACATGGTTTAGATCCCATTTCTGTGGCTTCTCCATATATTTAGAGAACCTTTATTTTCACTGTGTAGCTTTTGAGCCATTTGGAGCTTTCTGTCTTGCAATGTCCACATCTCAGTAAGGATGGCTCCTTGGGCAGCTGTGCCGTCCTATGGGTTATGCAGTTCACAAAAGGGAGTTTCTGTTCAAGGCTCTCTAAAGCTGCAGAGGGGCCATCTGAAATGTTTTTTATGATGAATACTGACAAAAAGAGTTGGCTGGAGGATATTGCCAGCCCAGCACTTGTTACTGTAACTAGTCAAAATGATGGGTTTTCTGCAATGTTGAAGCCTGTGTTTTCTTTTTGTCTTTAAAAAATTTATTTGACCTCTGTAAAAATCCTGTTGCGAACTTAGAAGGTATTTAGCCTCAAACCTCGAGTAAGTTTTACATTGTGTTCTTCTGAACCATAAGCAAAACTCTTTTGTTTTCCCATCCTCAAAAATGCTGACCCTGAATAAATGGCTCACCATTCTTTTTTGTCTGCGACCTAATTAATGTGCATTTTCCCCTCAGTACCTTGCTGTGCGTATACTTTTTACAGTACCATTTCCCACCATGCTGTCTGTAGTGTTAGTGATAGGGAAGGTCAATGCGACCGTCCCTCCCGCTTCTCCCCCAGGGCGGCGCCATAGCTGAAGTGTGAGCTGGTGGAGGCTTCTAGGCTCTAGGCAGGGAGTCACCCCACTTCCCAGTGTCTGCAATACTTGATTTTCTGCTAGAGAGATCCCGGGGCACCACATCTCTATGGAAATGGCATTTTTATGACCTGGGAGATGTTCCAGTCAAGGACAAATGTTTTCAGCTGTAGAAGAGCAAGCTTAGTGCTACTCCTGGGATTAGTAGCATCCTTTTGTGACAGTTCTGTCAGCCCTGGGAACCCTCAAACCCTTTCCATGGGAAGCTTGATGACGACATGTTCCTCTGATTCTGTGTGAGCTATACATTTCTGATTTTATGGTATAGTTGGAAAGAACAGTTGTCATAGGATCACAGAATGGCTATGGTTAGAAGGGACCTGTGGAGGTCATCTTGTCCAGTCCTCCCTGCTGAAGGAGGGCCACCTAGAGCCAGTTGCCAAGACTGTCTCCGGATGGCTGTTGAATATCTCTGAGGATGGAGACTCCACAACCTCTCTTTCCATTAAGTCATATTATGATTTGAGAGGCAGATTCACTAGGAATGGAGTGCGAGGGAAGATGGAGGGAAGGGGTCATCCAGTCTTTCCACACGCTGGTAGCTTTGCACCCTGGGTCTGCGAATGGAGCACTGGGCTTGCTGCCCAGCAGTGGCAGAGCAGACCCTACCCAAGGAAGCCCTAGGGAAAGTTAGAAGCTAGTTTCAGAGGCTGTGACTACCTTATCAAGTAGTAAGTACACTG
The DNA here is from genome assembly GCA_013398295.1 of Chionis minor. Classification (NCBI taxonomy): domain Eukaryota; kingdom Metazoa; phylum Chordata; class Aves; order Charadriiformes; family Chionidae; genus Chionis; species Chionis minor. The sequence continues at coordinate 686,248 of VZSF01001711.1, forward strand.
CAAGAAGAGAGGACCAGATGGTGCTGAGGGCTGATCTTCACAACGTATACATCTTAGTATTTTACTGTGGACTAACTCTAGTTTTGTACCACAGAGCTGAATGTCCGAGTGCACTCTTGGGGCGCACTTTGCAACTTAATTTCAAGGTAGAAAACCATACAGTTCAAAATCTCCCACTCTGTGATGTGACCCAAAATCTGACAAGTGGGAATGATGATTGGTAGACTTGCTTCCAAACCATACACTTGATGTGAGCTAAAACAATAATGTAGATGCACCCAGAGAAGAGAGCACCTCTTTCAGATGAATTAGGAGACAAGAGCAGAGAAAGTAGCCACAGATATTGCCTAAGTTTTCCAGTTTTCCCTTCTGCAGATGATTATCCTTTTGGGTTGGTTGGTTGGTTTGTTTTTTAAAGTTTCTCAGAGGTTATGAGCATCTGAAAGTGCAGAGGTCAAAATGCCAGTTGCTGGGGAGCAATGTTCCTAGGAGTTTGACTGCTGTAAATTAAAACTATGTCACCGTTGTAGAGCAAGGAATTCTCAAATAGGCTGTAAAAATAGACACACGGCATTAGTAAAACAAGTCTGAATTGAGGGCATGCTGTTTGTAGCATGCTCCTTCAAACTCACCATTGTGATGTTCGGGACTTGAAGAATCTCGCTGTCGGATAACCACCACATGCTGTGCATTGTATATAACTGGAGCAGAAGAAAAATGAGACAGGCACACCCTTTGTGACTTTCATCTCTTAAAAAAATATTTCTCCTCACTCTTGGTAATAAAAACTTGTAAGTTTGAGGTTTGGATCTGCTTATTATTGCGGGATTGCTTACTGTCTTAATTTTTTTAAGAACATGTAAATAGTTTCATATATATATATATACTGTGTATATATATGTTTTTAATAACATATATACTATATGTACTGATAGGTAGAGAGATAGAGAGATAGATACTATAGAAAGGATTGACTCATTCTAAAGTGGTTAACAGAAGCTCAACTGCCTCAGCTTCTCTTTGCTGTCTGGGCTTGACAAAGCACTTAGAAATCTCTCTAGCTTAGGACCTTCTGTGTCTTCTGTTATATGATATATATGATATATGTATGATATATATGTTATATGATATATATGTCAGGTAACAGTGTTGAATTGCTACGTGGGACTGAACTTCTGCCCACCAACCAGGGAAAGCTCAGTGGCCTCCTCAGTCCTGCACTTTGTTTGGGCACTTGCTTACAGGTTATCTAGTTAGTTCTTCAGCTTATCCAGTGTACCATTCCTAATAATAATCTGTCACCTTTGGCCTAAATGATCCCCCACATGGGAGAAGTAGAAACCACAAAAGCAAGAGCCCAGAGGAATAGAAGCAAGGCAGGGGAATGAACAATGAGGCTTGGACACAGATTGTTAGCTCTGATGTTTGTATTGATATAGTGTCTTTAATTTTTAATTTGGAAGTGATTGCACTAATGTCTGAGCTAAAAGGGGAAGACAGAGGCAGACTGAGAAAGCAAGAAAAGCGGGAAGAATAGGGTAGCGAAGTGGAAGTGCAAGTATTGCTGAGTGCAAGTGGAATCTGGGCTCTAGGAGTCCATGAAGAACCTTCCTCTTGCTGCCACAGGAGCGAGGATTTCAGCCACAGCATTTAGGGGGGATTCAAGAGCAATGTCAAAGGGTCACACAACTTAGAGAGTCTGCCTTATTTTTTTTCTACTTAACCCTCTCTCCCCCCTTTCCCCCCCCAACCCCCAGCTGCTTGACACTGTTAAAAGAAACAGTGGGAATATGCTTACCTAAGGTTTGCCAGTGTGGTATTTTAACTCACTTGAAAAGAGCAGTCTCTTGATTGTTGAATCCCACTGGACAGTAAATTAACTAAAAGTTAGTTAATAAACTCTGCACTTCACCGTTTGCATTGCAAGCTGCCATTTAAAAGTACTTATTGGAGCTGCCTGTCATTGTTGGGTTTAATCTTTCTGAATTCTGAACATGCTGGCTGTTGGATGCTGAATGGCCTTTTTCCTGGTGTTCTGAATCCCCCGCAGAATATGAGCATATCTAACTCCCTCCATGGGTGCCTAATGTCCGGGCAGGCCTCTTCTGGGTGCTTATTTGGCTATTGCCCTGGTCAGCAGAACTGAAGGGGTAGTCCATTTAGTGGTGGAGATATATTACTCTACACGGCACTTGCATCATAGAATAAAATAAAATTTAATCTATTTCTACCTACATGTAGATACTGTGCAGCACTAATAGACACTGACAACTAGTTGTGGCTTTTTAGCCACATGTCATACATGGGTTTGATTTTGTTCAATGGAAGCCAGGATAAGTTTCACCATTGCTTTTAATCAGCAAAAGGCAGATCAATGACAAGTGAAAGTGCAACTCAGCTCATTTTTGTGTTGCTGTTCTGGTCCAGCAGTGTATTGCCAGAGTTGGTACCAGACCCGCTGGAATGGTTGGGGTGTTTTAGGAATAACTAAAGTCTTAACTAAATCAGAATCTTAAATAAAGCAGAGTCATCACTGAATTATGGGGCTTACACCACTGTACCTCATGGTAGCATCACTAGAGTGACATAAGTGGAAGTGGAGCAGGATTCAGCCCAATGCTGCTTTTAAGCAGTTTTGCAGTTTGCTTGTCAATCTGATGGTGCTGCAGCCTACATGCAGAGCAGTCGGTTTTCTCCAGTACTTTAACAGAGCCATACTAATTATGACGGGATCCTCTTGGGTGTTTATTAGCATTAATTAAGGGATTGTAACTTTCAGATGAATCATCTTCTGTCTTCAGCAGACCCTGAGCAGAGTTATCAGGTACATGGAAGGTAAAAAGCAAAGGAGAGATCAGGAAATGTGAATTTTTCAGTGTGGATACAGTTGCTGACCCTGTTGTTTTCCTATCAGCCGACATGCTAAGAGATGATAAAAGGTGAATTATTTTAATTTCAGTTTTAGCATCAGATTCACATCTTCCTTTTAAAAAGCACTCAATCCTAGAAACAGTCAATTAGCCTTGCTGAAAAGGTACGCTTCCAAACAGATGTTCTTGCCAATAATGCTCATCTGCTAAACCTGATTATTTCATCCCTGCTGGTGACTGGTGGTGGGGAGGAGAAGGATGCTGAAGGGTGAAGGAGATGTTGGCATAAGGAGGACGAGACAAGATGCCAACATGATTTCTTTAGTATTTCGCCCGAGTCTGTCCTCCTTCCCTGTGCTTCTTCCCTTGCCCTGCTAAGGCTGTACCTAACAGCAAAGAGCCAGGCTCATTTATCATACCTGGCACCTGGTGATTTCATAGGGCTGTGGCATCCTGCCGGTGACTCCAGCAGAACAGTACGGCTGCCTTCTACTCTGATGCTTGTGAGTATCTAGGTCATTGCATCCGTGCAATAAACCTTAGTGGGATTGTTCCTAGACATGGTGTAAAGCATGATTAGTATACTCATGGAGATCTCAGTATGTGCTTGGTACATCTGTTTATCTTGCCCAGTGGAGTCTGTAGGCTCAGACTCTGCCTTGGGGAAATTCTCTGACAGCCTTGCCAGCTGGATGCATCACAGTTATCTTACCCTCAACCTCAGGAAAATAAAACCTTCTTGCTGGGCCTGTGGTGCTGTGGTTAAGAGCAGGGCCTCTTTTCCTTTGTGTCATCCTTGAAGAATATCAGTCATGTCTTGACTTTTGACCTTTCCATTTGGGTAGCAAGCAGTGTACTATGCGCAGTGAAAAAGCAAGTTGGTTTTTGTTTCAGTAAGGGTGCCTGTGCATGCTGCACCCCAGCCTACCCTGTGCTGACCTTGCAAAAACGGCATTTGAAGCATTGTTTATGCAGTTTCCTTTTAACGGGGCCTCAGCCACGCTACCCACATCTCGCAGCAGGGATGTGATAGCACACTCGGTGGTTTGTATGAGCCATGGCTAGATTGACTCTGTGATCCAGCTTCGGCTTCTTCTACCCTTGATGATGTGGATCCCTCTAAATTTGAATACCGACTGGTTGGGAGCCCACAGAACAGCCACACTTTGCTCATGGTTCCTCTTAAATAGGTATCAACCAGTGCTTTTACTGAGTGGGTCATAACATGTAGAGCAACCGTTCCTGTTGGCTGTCTCACTCCTTTCACACTGAGAATCACGCAAAATCCACCTCATTTTATGTGGGGCTTTTTAAACAATTTATTACTTTACCTTATCTCCCCTTGCTCACCCTGTCCTTTCAGATCCTGTCAGTTAATTGGATTTGTTGCCCATTTTAAAGGGTATTCTGTTATTGGAATGTGTTCTACTTGCAGAAAATAGCTTAATCAAATAAGAAACACTTGAGTGCCTGAAAGCTTGTCCATTTTTTCTAACTCTGGTCTGTGGGACTAATTAACGTTGCTGTTTCAAGCTTCTCAGCAGCACAGGCAAAAATGATTTTTGCTGCTTCAAAAGTTAAAGGCTTGTGGCAAAAAAGGGGCCAAAGCTGGGTGAAGAGTTGAGATAGGGAGATCTGCAGATCCGCTACTCCCGTGGAGCCTGGAGGGCTGAAAGCAGCAGCTCCGCCAGTGGGAGCAGATGCTTCCCGTTCCTTTCTTTGGAAATACCTTACCTGTTTGCCCATTGCTTTTCTGAAGCAGCAGCCACTCTGCCTTCCAGGACTCCGGTGCGAGCAAGGTCAGTAGAAGGACCAGGGCCGTTTCACTTCTGCAAGCAGTGTGTTTCCCTAGGAGACCATCCACTTCACCTTGGTTCGGAGCTGGCCTCCATTTAGGAAAAAAAATCAGTTCTCCTTGTGAACCTTACCTCTGTCGTACCTCAGCTACAAGAGCAAACTTAATCAACACTGAAGAGACTAGCTGAGAGCAGTTGTCAGCCAGAATTGATCTAACAGAAGAGCGAGAAAATTATAATCAGTACTTTAGGATCATTTGAGGCAAATTCTCTAGGTAGGTGGTCATGCCAAAGAGTAGCCTTAAAAAAAAGCAGGTTGTTTTATTGATGCCTGGTTCTTGAATATATTCTGAGGATGGAGGGTTAATATTCTGGGCATAATATAGATCAGAAAACAATATAGTTCATTATTTGCCCAGCTTCAGAGAGATTTTTGTTTCTAGTAAAAAGAAAGGGGGGCAGGGGGCAGGGGTGTATTACATGTGTTGCATGGCATGCATTCAATGTTGTAATGATGGTTAAAAATTCTTTGGCCTTGGAAAACAGCCTGAGGGATGCCATGTTCAACTTCTAGCTGAACTACAGCTTCCATATGAATGGCATGACTGTATCTTGACTACATTATTGATTTTCTCAGGATTACTCCAGTGAGGCAAGTGAACAAACTTGGCTTTCTTATTAGATGCTCAGCAGCAAGCAGTAAGCAAAATACCAGTTTTCAGAGTAGTTCGTTTATCCTAATCCTTTCTAATATGCATGGAGCCATAGAAGAACCGATGGCAGTACATGCTGAATGACTAAAATCCTGGGTCCCAGACAGTGGACAAATGGCTCAGACCTTTCGGATGGCATCTAGGGAGAGTCAGAATTAACCAGTGCTTTCCAGCACCAGCACAACCAACTGTTTCAAGAGACACAACACTAAAAATACTTCCAACTTTTAAGAGTGGAAGGTTCATCCTAAACATAGGCTTCCAATTTGATATCCTAGCATTTAAATAGCATGTTGAAGCAGCTGATTTAATTTTTAACCACAGAGCTCTTAGAGGCAGTTGAAAGATGCTCTGCACTTGGAAAACTCTTGTTATTGCCCTGATGCAGGTGCCTTGCTATGAACATAGGTGTATATCTTATGGTGTGTCTTGTTTGCGAAGTTTGGCTGAAATCAGTCTGGCAATTCACATATTCCTGTCTCTGTTCCCAGTGCTGTAGCGTTGACATTGACACTTTAGACTCTCCCATAACTTTGGAGAAAGCCAAAAGACGCTCTGGGCTAGCAGGTGAAATCCAAATGCATCTTCATTTCCATACACATCGTCTACCTGCAATGGTACATTAGGGTTGATGTCTTCCCAGGGTGTTTGAGAAACCTGAGTAGAATGGTGCTTCATGGTTGGTTGGTTGGTTTGGGCTTTTTAAATGGGCTGAATACAGTAATGTTTTAGAGCTTTTTTTCCTCTCTTCTCTCTCTTCTTTAGGCAGTGTGAATAAAGTGAGAGACAAAAACCCTCTATCTGCTGTAAACTGTGATCTAAGAAGTGAGGGGGCTGATGTGGATGGCTGCTGGCAGTGTGTTATAAATGTCATTTCTGTGCTGGAGTTATTCCAGGAGTGAGGGTGCTGCTAGTGCAGTCCCGCCGTTAGTCAGTACCCACAATTGTAGTATGCTAAAAAAAAATGCAGGGGCTCATGAGTGGGTGACTGGACGTGTGAGAATTAGTGAGGAATTTCACCTGCTGGCTGCTTGTCCCGTTGCCTGGTCCTCAGTTGGCACTGGGTTGAGTTAGCCTGTGTTTTGGGAACATCAGTACCCAAGGAGAGTTTCTTCAGACTAGGGTCCCTCTTCAAACCCCTTCCAGAGGCACTGGGGAAGGGAGGGCTGGCCCAGGTGGGCACGCAGGACACCCCTCAGGGGCTGGGACCTGGGCACAGATCTCCTTCTGTCCACCTCCCAGGGCTCCAGAGGTGCCATCAGAGGACCCTCTCTCGGCTGTCGCTGTAGAGGTCAGCCTAACTTTGAACCTTGATTTCCCTTAACTTAGGAGTAGTTGTAGTGTGATCTTAATCTGGAAACTAGCATCTTCCCACTGAGGTCACTCAAGCTATGCCAGTAAAGTCCAAGCCAAGAGCCTCCAGTTTGTGCAGGCCTGGAAATTTACTCCCAAGTTGGTAAAATGAAGCTTTTGCAAGTCTGAGATTGGATTTCCAAGTCCTTTGGCCACAGATGAGATTCACAACTCCTTTTGTTATAAACGTAAACTCATACAGTGCAACAGAGCAAATTCCTTTCTTGCACAGCGACAGTGGTGTTAGGTGGGATGCTCAGCACAAGTGAAACCACGGATGTTGTGAAAGGTCAAGAAACACAGAAGATCATTTCTTCTTGTTTCAACCCAATTATCTACAATCATTGCATATGTATATTACGCTTTCATCATGGCTGTCAAAATTGTTCATTGAGGAGAAAATAGAGCACTCATGTTGAATGTGTTTCTCTTTCCCATCTCAGGTTATACTTTAGCTAGGCCTAGACTGGATTCATTCAGATCATAAATAGAGGGAAAATGAGATGAGCAAGAGAATGGGGATCCGTAACTGTGGGATGAAGCTGGCTCCATACTCTCAGAAATTTCCTAGTATATTTCTTCCAGTTAAAAGAGCTGATTTCCTAAAAATTGAAAAGTCTCCCCCAAATTTGTTAATTGCAACTTAATTTTATTTCATAGAATAATTTTGAAGTGTTCCAGTAAATTTAAAAAATTTCATTCTAAACTTCATTTTAGCAAATGGTTTAATTTTTTTGTTGGAAATAGTTTTCCTTTCATCAGAAACATAGTCCACATTAATATGAGATAAGATCATGCAACCTTCAACTTCTGCTGTTGTTGAAGTGAGAATAGAATTTTGATGAGACTGAAATTCCTTTTTGTTTGATGGAAAATTTAGTAATGATTTGAGGGGTTGCCCAGATCTTTAAAATATCACAAATAACCCCCACTTGGAATTTTGACTTTTGTTCCCTTAGAACAAATTTCAATTTCAAATTTCAGTCAAACAGCAAGGAAATTTATGCGTTGGGCATCTTGCACAAGGGGCAGGGAGCACACCATTTTGCTCAGTCGCAGCAGGACGAAGAAGTTTGAGATCCCTGCTGGGAGCAAGTGAAGGACAACTGGATACCTACAGAAATATAGTTCATTTTCTTTGAGCCGTGCAAGTGTCAGGCTAGAGGATGAGGACCTGGCCACATTGGCCGTGTTCCCTCTGAGCCAGGTCGGGGGACCCCCATCACACTTACTGAACGTTGCCCGTTCGATTGTTGCTGAAACCGAAGCCTCCCTTTTGATTCCACTCTCTGATCTGCTGTTCACTGGCACTGGCAAATTTTTGGTTTTATTTTAAATAAATAAATAAATAGATAGATAGATAGATAGATAAATAAATAAATAAAGCGGCCCAACTTTTTAAGGCTGTTCCCTCCCTGTCTGTGTGCAGAGGACTGCAGATCTGTGTGCTATATAATGAAGGCCTAGGGGAGAATATTAGCACTTCTGAAAAGAGCTCAGGGAATTCTAGTTTTTGCTCTGACAACTGAAGGCAGAGGAGAGTTTTTCCTTTCATGTTTGTTTTCAGTACATAAAGTGATTGAAAGCAGTTTCCCAAAGAGGAGGATGGGGAGGGAGCGCTGAAAATTTTTAGCATTTCTAATCTGCTGCCTTAATTTCGCTGCTGCTGCATTCTCACACGGAGTCGGAGCGAGGAGCAAAAGAAGGGGATACGCGTGGTGCGGGCACAACCTGAGGAAATCCATGCACTGAGAGAGAGACCACCGTGGGGATGGAAGCGGGGTGGCTTCAGCCGGACCCCAGCACCACCAGCACGCTGAGCCTCCTGCGGGACAGCACCGCGGGGAGAGGTTGGGGTCATCCTACATGATAACACCACCCCGTTGACCACCCAGCACCCTCCCACAGCACCGCCGGCAATGGGCTGAGCACCGCAGGGCTGGTCCCAGGGGCAGGGAAGGGGAAACACGGACAGGAGAGAAGAAAAGCAAAGAGGAGGATGGGCTGGCAGTTATTTTTCCAAGGGATGCTCTCATGTGAGCTGGAGGGTGGAGGGACCACCTGGATTTGGATCAATTTTGCATCCTTAGAAGAAAAGTGCTGAAATTCAGCAACACGGAGTGATAAAGACTTGCTGTAGCCACCATGGCACATCAAGGCCAGGCACCCTGTAACATGGGCCACTTCAGTAATGGCTGCACATCAGATTCACCCCTTATTTTTTTAGTTACCTGAGTGCTAATAGTAGAGTGTCATACAGCCTGGGATGGAATAAACCTGAGTCATCCCTATAGAGAGGAAGGCAAGGCAGGTTTCTGCAGCGCTGCTGCTCAGCTGGTCATGGGAAGGCAACAAAACCAAAAGCAAAACCTTTTGGGCTCTGTAGAGCTGCGCCAGATGCTTGTTCCTATCTGTAGTATTCGTCAGGAGAAAAAGCAGTATAATACCTGTTGCCCCTCAAAGTATGCTAGCTGGATATTTTAGAGAAATGGATATTTTTATGATTGACGCTGTTAGGATGAGGTTAACTGGATCCTGTGCTTTGGCCATGGCAGCCTGGGCCCTCCTCGTCTTTGCCCTGCAGCACTAGGTGCACCATGGGCATGTACTGGAGAGGGACCACAGACCCTGGTCCAGGCACCGTCTCACCCGGGGCTTCACCAAATCCTAATCCAAACACCGTTTCTGGCCCAGATGTTGAGAAGTCCCTCAAGCAACTTTTGGATCAAGTTAGGACCTAACTCAGAGCCCTTCTAGGTAACTATAAATCACGTTTTGAGTTTTAGTTGAGTCTGCATCGGGCGGTCCGCCCTTTCCAGCTCTAGAGAGGAGCTCCGTTTCCAGGACTGTCCATCTGACACCTTCCTTCCTTGGCACAAAATGACTGAGAGGGTGTTGCCAAGAGACTGGAGCCCTGTGCCTCCGTCTCGCTTTGAGCTCTGAATTGATCCGCTTGTTTTGCCTGATGCTGATTGGGATGGTTACAGCCCCAGACCCGCTATTGACAATCTCTTCTGCAAGCATCAAACAGAGTTTCCGCTACTTGCTGCCTTCTGCTTCACTGGACTCTTGCCGAAAGCCCCTTCGCCTGCTCACAATAAGTAGACACTAGTCCACGTTATTTGCTTCCACATGCACAGTATCTGTCTTTGGTGCGTAGTGCGCTGGAAATGTGTAATTACGGCTGCGTGTGATGAAAGAGATGACCAAAAAGCTAGAGTTGGAGACGATAGCCACAGGTGCTGTCACCTTTCACGTCAGGTTACTACTTGAATAACAATTCAGAAGCAAGGGCTCAGCATACTGAAATGCCTCGCTGCTTTTAGTTAGTTCTTAATGAAAAAGGAAGAGCGATCGTGTGTGTTGACATATATATGGCACAGAGAGGACTAACAGCAGCCAGTTAATAATCTTTGTCTCCCTCACTGCTGGCACAGGTTTAAAACAAATGCACACAAAACCCGTCCCAGGCACGTGCGCTGACAGATGTCTATGCACGCAGGCATGGTTTAGCATGAAGAATCACATAAATTAGCAGGTTTATAATTACTCTTTTTAATCCTTTCGCTTTGAACAAACAAGCTTTAATCAGCAGACGGGAAGCCCATTTCGAGCCTGAAACGTAATCCAAGGTCAGAAATGAAGGGTCACCACCCTTGACTGTGGGCCGAACAACCAGGTGCGACCAAAAGTTGTAGTGAAAAGTCAGGCTCTCCCCCTTCCCCCGGGTGCCCGAAGGGCACGGTGGCTGAGCAGGGATGGGAGGCTCGGCATCTCATGGCAGCCTAGTGCTTGGGGAGCCCTCGGGGCTGCGAGGGCAGCTGCGGATGGGGGCCTGTCAGCACCTCACTCCTGAGGAGCAAGGCAAGCAGCCATTGGGAAAAGGGATGGAAAGAGAGCAGGAAGCTAATAAAAGCAGTTTCCCTCTCCAGGGATAATTGGGGAGGGGTTAGAGTTAATTAGTTTATATGCGTAACAGAGGTTAATGGGGTTCTTGTTTTGGTTTTTCTCTTCATTTGATGGAGTGTGTCAGTTGTTTAAAGCTAACAAGCTGATGAGATAAAAAGCAAATTAAATATGTGATCCAGGTGTTGCCAAAAGTTAAGGCAGAAGTGTTAAAAGTAAAAGCTTACAGAGCTGGATGGAAAAAAAAGAATATGAAAATAAGGTGTGTATGTGAAAAAAAAAAACCCACAAACAAACCAAAAAATCCCAACCCAAGGCTTGCATTATTTGTGACTCAGGTACTTAACTAGTGGAGAAAAAAATTGCAAGAGCAAACAATGTAGGTGTTACGAACAGCCCTCCTGCAGCCCTCACGCATATCTTTTTATTAGCCTACTCCAAAGTAATGTCATACAGCTTGCTGTCATTGAGTTCCTCATCAATGAACAGGAAGAGACGGAAAGTTCAGTGGCTTGTCTGTGAACCATACAACAGGTTCTTCAGCCCAGGCAGAGTAACCCACCTTCTGATGTCCCTAGACTCCTTTAACATACCTTGCAGCTATATGAAAAATTTTCTGACTTCTACCAGATCTTGAGCAGGAGCCTTCCTGAAATGCTGAGCAAATGCTCACAACGAAACCTGTAGTCTTCCACATGGCACCATGTGGGCCATGTGGGATGTGAAGACTGCCCAAAATTTCTTAATGATGCTGTATTCATAGGAAAGTCAGTAAAAAAAGTCAAAACATCCATAAGAAACTATTCCACCACTTCTTATATTCCTGAATCTTACTTATGTCCCCCAACTCCTAGTGCCACTAAATTTTTAGTGAACATTTCTAAGGTCTGTTCCTCCTTTACACCCCACTATCTCTATTTATTTTTATATTTACATTTACTGAGCACTGTTTTCCAGTCCTTCAGTCATACACCTGTTTAAACTGGAACTATAGATGTGAAGATGACCAGCTTACAAAACCTTAATACTCATAAGGTCTCTACTTAGGAGCAGCGGTTCACCTCTCACTCCTAATCTTAACAGGTGATTTTAGAAGGGAAATGTCCACATTGGAAAATGTTTAATGGGAAGGGAGTTTCCACACTGAACAGTTTGTCTTTGAAAATGTGGCCAGCATCCTTCCTAAGAGTTTGGGCCAGTTGCAAGAGCAGAAGTTGCCCTTATGAAATGTGTGATTCCGCACCCTCCAACCAGCAGGAGAATTGCACCGCAGGTGTTGGAGGGAAGCATGCCCAGCTGGTCAGGCAAATAGCTTGTGTCATGAAGGAAATTACCAGCAAATGGCGTGAAGGTGTTTTATCCTGTGTAACATCGAGTTCTGAGGTATTCAGGGATGCCCTGTTGCAGCCTGCAGTATCAGGGAGAATGGCAGCATGAGGGAGCCAAAGTTACTGAAGGAAATCCATGGCCATACAAAGGCACTGAGAACTGACACCACCACCGTGGGAAAGGTTGTTAGGAAAATAGCCCCCTTCTAAGATGCGCGTACTGCTGGGTGCTTCTAGTTCCAAAATACTTTGTAGACGAACCACTTGGCTCTTTTACAGGATTCATTAAGTTGGAGGCTAGCAGAACTTGCTACTGCTTTTACTGCTGCCTGGAGAATAATTTTAAGGTATCCTCCCAAGAAAGAGCAAATAGAAAAGCTCTGTATGCAACACCTCTGAAAAGTGAGATTTGGTGCATCAGCCCATTAGTAGCAGAGATGTTTGTGGCCAGCTCCAGCTCTTTCCTGGGATATTTATTTGGTACAGTGGTATAGTTCAGCCGTGGGGAAGGAGGAGGAGATGGAATTCCTCTCACAGTCACAGATAATTTGAGAAGAAGGTCCCACCAGCCTGTCAAAGGCATCTGCTTGGTCCCCTGTGCTTCACAGCCCCCCTTGCTCACCAGGGTATTTCAGTATGGTCACTTCTGCTGCAGCCAGTCTGCAACTGTCTTTTGCCCCACATTCCCAGGAGGGAACAGACTGTCAGAAGTGCTCCAGAAGAAAGTAGCCCTGAGCTCATAATATCCAGACCTGGAATACCCTTTGAAAATGCAAGAGGAGTGTATTTGCCATCAAAGGGTATAGGGGAAAAAGGCGGAGTGGCAATGGAGAACTTGTTGCCACCAACCATCTCTTCCCTTTTGTGGAGAAAGTTCCAACAGCAAATTACACAAACCCAGAAAAAAGAAGGGACCAAATGTGCTAAAAAGCACAGCTTTCCACCTGCAAAAAAAAAAATCTGTTTAGTACATGTTTATGGAACTTGTCTTGGATGCTCTAAAAATAGCATTGCAAGAGCGAGTCTCTGACTCGCTCCAGGAAACCCTACACATTCCTTGCATAGAAGAGCAGTTTAATCCTTGTATTCACAACGAAAAGGACAATTATTTTTAGCACTTTTAAACATAGACTTCAGTTGCCCAGTGGCAAGTTGTCAAAGCAAGACATGGAAGATGTGTCACTTCACAGGAGTGTGGCACAAGTTGCCAGATTCTGGATGACCAGAATATCTGACAAGAATATGTTGGTTCAGATGTGTCAAGGGGTGTTATGATAAAGATTTCAGGCAAGGCTTGCGGGGAAATGATAAGATGGAAAAAAGGAGCCCGAGGAACATCCTGACAGTGATGAAGCGTGAGCCAGAGGAGTGGGACATATTAGGGAGCAATGCTGAGCCTGTGCAAATGAGGGCGGAACCAGAGCATCGTGCCTCCTCCCGGCTGAGGCACCAAGATATCTGCAGCAGGACAAATGTTGCACAGCAGTTGGAAAGTCGTAAGGAATATAATAGGGTCTGGTTATGTCATGACAGAAGCCCAGTTAAAACCTGGTCCTACTGAAATCAAAAGCCGATCTCTTGTGGACTTAGGTCACCTACAGGTCTGTCATCTGGACTCAGATAGCACTATCTCCTGTGGTTTGTAGTTGGGTCTTGGAGCACAAAGATTTCATAGGTGTTCCTGTGGTTGCCTGTTGAAACTCAGTAGCTTTCCCAGATTCCTCATCTACTCCCCAGGTCGTGAGCAGAGCTGCACACGCTGAAGCTTGTGCAAGGAAGTATGGCGTGCCGGCAGCTGGCTTCTGCCAGCGGTACCAAAGCTCAGGCCAAAGCCTGGGCTTAGTACTGAATGCCTGACAGACGCAGTGCTGGCTTACCTGGAAGGACCCACTGTTCATAGCCCAACAGAGCACAGCCTCAGCATTTGGTCCCTCCCCTGAGGGTTCATCTCCTATGATCACCATGTTTTGACTGTCTGGCACTTTGACTCCTAGTGCAGGCTGGTCATCTGGGGTCCCTCTGTGGTCAGTGGAAAGGACAGGATTTACAGAGGGTGACTATTGCCTTTCTAAGATGCCAAAAAGCCTAATGTATGTCGCTGAGAAGGTGGGGAAAGACAAAGGAAAGCAAGAGTTTCCTAAGCTGGCTTTGCTGATACAGAAAATAGTCCAATGCTTATTTAGGATGATCTGTATCATATATTTGTAGCTAGCTTTTCCCAAATATAAGTATCTCCACTGATGCTTTAGACAACTACCTTACTAATGTATACTTCCCACACACCATTTTACTGATCTGCTCCAAAGGGTGCAGCTGGAAGATCTCAATTTGGCTGATATGCCTTGGAAGTGATGGGATAGTGCTCATCTGTCAAACAAAGCTGGGAGAGAGATGAGATGCTTATCTCTTACAGACAAAACACCTGGCTGTCTGGCTTTGTGAATGCTAATTTTGCAAGCTAAAAAAAAAACCCAACAACCCACTATTTTTCCCCAAACCTAAAATTAAAATATTTAAATCACTTTTCCATCAGCCTGTATTTCAGTTACATAGAATGTGACTTAATATCTGTGGAAGAAGTGATGAAGAACTACCTTCTTTTTTGATGGGTCTAAATATGTTTACTTAGTATTCATTTAAATGTGTTTACTTAGTATTCACTTACGGGCTTTTTCCATTTTTTTTTTTTTTTGTGTGTGTGTTTTGTTTTCAAGCATTTGTAGTCACATCATTCAAAGCAGACTGGGTATATAAAATCCCTCTTAATAATCTAAGTTGTCAAAACTAAGAGCATTATGTAAAATATCAGAAGAGCCTCAAATTGAATAATGATGAAAATATTGAGGTATATTTGGTCTGCTGTTGTAAACATGCCTTGCACATGACTGGGCAAGTGTGGTCTTTGTTATTCTTGCCTTCTGTTTTTCATGCAGTCCTTTGCTTCTACTCCCCCAAGAAGATGGATTTTGATATGAAGTCTCTGAAAAGTACAGTGCCTTATAAACATAAGACTTCCTTATAAAAATAGAACTGACTTACTGAAGCACAACTCTGTCCTAACTAATGTGATTAAACAGAGATTCCTTTCCAGAGGCAAGCAGCTCGTATGGGGAAGAACCCCCACTACTTTCAGAAATGGGACATTTTCCTTTGCCAGTTAACATGCTATCACTTAAAGTGTCAATTTGAATTCATCAGGGGTTTTGTAGGCTCTAGCTCTTTTTGTATGACTCAGTTTCATAGTTACTGATACTTTCAGCTGTAGTGCCTGTAACTTCTCCACCATCAGCTGTCAGTAAGATAGTTCAGTTTAGTACACACAGTTAATAGAAAAAATAGGATTTTGTGACAGTTGCCATTTGTGTTTCTCACTTTGCTTAGCGTTTAATGAGCAAAGACCAGAAACCTCTGGTACAGAAGTAGCAAGCTGCAGTAGTCCATTAAACAGGACTGAGTAACACATCTCCACTGGGCCACAAAGTCACGGATGTTGATACTGCAGGTGGGAACAGAGATATGTAGCCAGAGCTGACTTGTGCCTCAGGTTTGAACCAGCGTCACACCTATGGCTGAACCTTAAAAATCCCATTGGGCTTTCCAGAAGCAAAAGGGTAATTATTTGCCCTGAAAATAAACCAGATCCTTGAATTCTTGCTGGATTTTTGGGTCTGCTCACTGCACAGCTGCAGGGCTCCGTCTTGGAGGTGCTGGATGCACGCGCCTCTCTTGGCGGTGGCGTGCTTGCTATAACATGGAATTGGAGCCACGGTCTTCAAACGAAGCTCTTCCCTTGCATCTTCCCAAAGTAACTCATAAGCAATTACTGCCAAAGTTTTGGAGGCTAGCTAAATATTAGATGTTTTTAAGCTTAATTGCAAGCCGGAGGACAGCAGGCAGACAGAATGTATGGTGGTACGCTGACAAGCGTCATTGTCAAACCACTCCGGCTTTGAAAGGGAACATTAAGGTGTCATTTACTTGGTGCCCTGGTTTCCTGTAGAGCACTGCTAATGAAAGACCTCTTTGTGTGTGCGGGCACTAACTACAGAGAACAGTCAACGACTTTATGGACATAACCATAAAAAAGAGAGCCTGTAGGCCAGAACCGATCCTACAATTAGCTCCTGCCTGTGTGAGTGGAAGCACCTGCTCTTGCTGTGGTGCCTTTCAAACGCGGGGACTTTTAAACCTCTGTCTGCTCCAAGGAGTGCTTTTTCCTTTGAGGGACTTGCCCGTGTTCCCGCGTGTGCATGTATTGTATAGCAAGATGTGTGGAAAACACTCAGAGAAAATTGCAACAGGAGGCAAAGACAGGCTGCGCATCTTCATGCAAACGCCCGTCGGTAGTTTGGAGAGGGGCCACGCAGGCTCTGCAGATGTGGCTGGCAATCCTACAGATCCGCGGCCACGCGACAGGAGGTTTTAAACACCCGACTCTGTTCTGTCCTGTTCCTTTCTGTACAAACGGTTTGGTTTGAAAGGTTGTTCTGGTCATCAGCTTTCCTTGCTGGAGTAAAGGCAGCCCGTGGCCAGAGCAGGAGGCGTCGAAACTGCGGTGGGCAGCTCGTGGTGCTGCCTTGGGGCTGTGCTTCTCGGGCACACCATGTCATCCGGATCAGGCCCCTCATTTCGGAGCAGCCTTTCCCCCGGTATGCCAACCAGAGAGCATGCTCATTGCAGGGGGAGTTTGGACGAGATGACCTTTAAAGGTCCCTTCCAACCCAAACTGTTCTGTGATTGTACGCTGATGCTCTGCAGCTCAGGGTGGCATGTGTGGAAATGCTTGGGTTGTGAAACAGGGGGTTGGCAAGCCTCGGTGGCACGTGTATCTCGACACGCATGAGAAAATAGCTAAACAACATTTACAATGAGAAGTTATACATATATTAAACATAAGTAAAATGCATGCATGAGCTCATTTTTAAATGTGCCTATAATGCACACAAAGGTGACTGAAGTGAGTGTAAATTTGCAGATGTGTTTGACTTTTCAGCTGTAGACATCTACTTTGATACAAATCTGTTTTCGTGCTAAATAAATCAGTACCATGTCACACTTTCCTCATGTATCTGAATGTTTCAGTTGTTTCGACAGCATTCAGTAGATTTTCAAACCTCTGCTATTGCTCAATAAATAGTGAGCCACATGTTTAAAAAAATTCAGATCTGTAGGAAAATCAGCCTTGCCAAAAGATATCTCTTCTAAAAATCAGAATTAATTTTGAATGTGTTGTCATCTTGCTGAGCTATTTTGTCTTTGACTGTCTGAAGAATTTAATTTTCCAGTTTCAAGTGGAATTCCTGTAATCAGATGAGGTCTGGGCCTCATCAACAGATAATGCCATCCATAGAAAAGATCTACCTATGTGTACAAGGTGAATCTCTGTCTAAAGGCGCAGCGTATAGCTGGGCGTAGTTAAATAGCACATCTGCCGTCACAGGTTTGCTTCCTTGCATTCACTGCTGGGCAGGCTGGACTGGCCTTAGCAGCAAACTCCTGGGTGCCTAAAAGCACTGGGCAAGCTCAATTTCAAAGTTGAAGTGTTTGAGGATAAAAACGGGATAAAAAGGGAATAAAAACCCCCACACGCTTTGGCTTCATGAGAGAGGTTCTTTTGTTCGCCATAGAGGATGCCTAAGCTTGGCAAAAGCTCAGCAGAATTAAAAGCAAAGACTTTCAAATTTGCATTACATTACAGCCCATCTGACTTTATGTTCATTTAAATGGATTTTTAAACATGTACCATAACCCACCTGTCAGTGAGGTGGTTATTTCACAATTAAAAAAATTAAGCCACTCCACCAAGGTGGTCTTTTGCCTCCAACAACAAATTGGTAGTGGAAATGAGGAAAGAAAGAAGGCATTTATTGCAGTAATTGCCTAATGCAGTTGTTTATTTAGTTCCTGCGGTGCAGCGTGAATTAGAGGGCTGGTTGCTGACAGTTGTCAGTCAGGAGAGAGGAAGGAAAGACAGCTCTCCCAGCTGGTGGCCTGGCACCTCTGGGAAGAGGAGCTCGATCTGTCACAGAGCGCTTCTCTGCGCCTTAGCATATAGATTGGCATCTATGCTTTGATGGGCAACCTTCGGGCAGGAAAAGCTTTGAATTAGGCAACTGAGAAGATGTAGGTCAGAGCTGAGGCAGTGGCAGAGTTTGCCAGAGGGATCGTGTATAGCTCAGAAATGGGCTAAGTCCGTGTGCACGAGCACCAAAATTAATACTGCAGAAAACTCAGGGTGTTGGAAATATCCAGGTTATGCTGTAGATGGGATTTTAAAGAGCCCCTTGGAGTATGAGAATGTGTATAATTGGCATCATGAAAGAGAAACCAATGTGTACACCTTTTAAAAATGTACGGTGGTGCAGATCCCACCATAAGCCACATTATTCTGCATTTTCATGCTCTTCCAGTTATTCTCTGTTTGCTAGTTCATGTTCTTCTGAATTTTAGCAGTGTATTTTCCCGAGGACAGGCTTTGGTCTGTCTTTGCTAGGAGTAAAGGCAAGAGGGGTGGGCAAATCTCTTGGCAGGTACTGGGTTGCAAAGGCTGAGTTAAAAAAGTCCTGAATATTTTCTTCTTGAGAGACTTCTTGTCAAGCTCAGAGGATGCTTTAAGCCCCTCGTGCTCCTTGCCTTCCTGAGTTGCTCCCTTGCTGGCGGAACAGTCATGTCTGAAAGAGGGTTAAAAGACAGCAAGCCTGCATATTTTAATTTTAAAGGAGTAACCAGGGTTTGTGTTTTGCAGCTTACCTCAGACAGCTGCCAGGCTGCTTGACCCTACTGCAGGCAGGATTGCAAAACCTCTAACTTCAAGAAAAAGAATTCTGTACCTTTTAAATACACGTGAACTTGCAAAGAGACTGCAGCCCATCCTGCCACTGCAGTGGCTGTGCTAACGTCTTCTCTACAGAAAGGCTAGCTCACCCGGAAAGCCCACCTAGTGAAAAATGGCGTATTCCTTGAGAAACAGTGTGATGCTGTCAGTGCTAATGCGGTCTCCATTTCTAAAAGCCAAGCGGCATTACAGAGCCCTTTTGCCTGGGCACCGCAACCGAATTTGTTGGCATGACAGAGTGGCATGTCTCCGTGCTGAGCACCAGATAAACAGGGACCCGCAGGTTACGAGATGGTCGTTGTATTTCCCCATCCCCTCTGCAGTGTTTTGTCCAACCACGTCTGACTTTCAGCTCCTTCTCCACCACAACCCATTGATCTGTTGGATAGAAGTGGAAAACATTTCCAGAAATGAGCATGTCATCTGCTACTGTTTGCTGAAAGGCATCCCTCCGCTCTAGAGGGAATTACAGCTTCCATCTGCTCCCTAATATGAAAAACATGGATGGGCCCCCATGCTGCAGAGTCGCTGTGTTACCAAGCTGCGGAAACTCCTGGAGATTGGTGACTGTTGACATTTGATTCAAGGAAATCAGGCCGCCACTCTGCAATTACTTCATTAGGCCCACAAATAATCAGATGAAGGGTGGTCTGAGATTTGAAAAGCCAGGCTGTAGGGACTTTGAAAGACATCCAATTCTTCACATTCTCTTTTAGCTCTGTTTAGATTAGATATGGCATGTGTTTGAAGTTTAAAAATGCTGAGTTCCAGTGGGGAAATGTTTTTAATGTGTATTCAAGTAGTACACATGTTATCCACGTGGACAAACGGCCCCACGTCCTTCATCTCATGCGTACAATGCCTGTTGAAAACCTAAGTGTCTGTCTGTACAGATGTAGGAAGGACGTTTAGTGAGCAGGTCCCAGCTGGTTCATCTGTGCAGGGTCAGGCCTGCCTTGGTGGAGTGGAAAAGTTCAGCTTTACGTTGCTGTGCAGCAGATGGGGGACTTGGTGCACTTTCTGGGGAGAGCTTGCTCCAGGACTGCAAGCTCTGAGCACCAATGGGACCCAGTTCAGTGCTATGGCGAAACACTACAGACGATAACCAGGATGGTAGGGTGCAGGCTGTCCCATGACAGGAGCTCTTTTGGCGCTGCAAGCCCCTTAACTGTGCACCTAGGCACCTCTGGTACCATATGCTCCTCACAGGAGGAACTTCCCTCAAAACCTTGGGCTGTGATCCCCACCAGACACTTGGTGTCCATGACCCCCATGGGCATGAAGAAGCAACCCCTGGAGTGGGAGAGTGACCAAGAGAAGAATTTTTGACCAAGCATTGGCTTGGTGACTGTACGAAAGAGATTTGAAAGGACGAATGACGAGGGGCTCCTTCACTCCATACACTTCCTCCCTCCATGCGTCTCTGTCCTCATCACTCACAAGTGCCCCTCAGCCTCTGCTGGGCTATCCATGGCATAAAGTGGTTTTATGGTATCTGGAGCTTTAAGACAGGAGCTCCACAGCAAATAAAGGAATTAGTATAATGAGGAAAAGTCACTGTTTGGCCTAATAACTGTACAATTAGTAATACTAAGGAGCGGATGAGGGCAGGATTCTTGTTTGGCTGTAATCTTTTGGCATATCGTGTTTTAATTACAGACCGTGTTGCCATCTGGAATATGAATAATCTCTTACTGTCACTCTTCTTGATTATTTTGTCCAGAGACAATGAAGTCCACCTTCTTTGTAGTTGGCTTGTTTTTTTTTTTTAAACTGGCTACGTTATTTTGAAATACATTGTACTTGTTATGAGAAACTGTACTGAAGTCAAACCCCAGTAACCAGAACTAAATTATGTGTTCTTAGTTCCATACATGAAAAGAAATGTTGGTGGGTCGCTTTTTTTTTTAAATTAAATTCAAAACCCATTCCCTTTCTTTAGCTTCTCATTCCTTGCAGTTACTCATTTCATTACTCACAGACACAGCCAACCAGAAATAGATAATTTTTATAAAATGTGTCAATGAAGTGATTTCAGTAGCAATCTGAGAAGGAAGAAAGATCATAATTTTTGTTTTTGTTAATTAAGCACTTGCTAAGAACTCAGTACCACGAGCAGGGGTTGTGTAACTGGAGAGCAATTAGGAAGAGAAATGAAATCGCTTGAAATAAGATGAGACGTTGCAGGAAAATCTTTTCTCTGAAACCAAACTGAGTTTGATGGTGGGTTCTCTGTTGCTGATGTTATCTAGATACTCTTTC
Source organism: Chionis minor (assembly GCA_013398295.1). Classification (NCBI taxonomy): domain Eukaryota; kingdom Metazoa; phylum Chordata; class Aves; order Charadriiformes; family Chionidae; genus Chionis; species Chionis minor. Next base: position 707,311 of record VZSF01001711.1, read on the forward strand.
TTCCTGAACATTTAGCTGAAATTCATCAAACTGCAGTACAATCTTGGGAACACTGATACCAGAGTCTAGAATCAAACTACATATATCTGTATATTAAATTTGGTTTTGCTTTTACAGAGCAAAAACCAGGACAAGTCTGTAAATTCTTTTTTCCCGTGCTGACTTGGGCAAATCCCTTTAAATGTCTATGCCTTGATTTCCCTGAAAGATCAGTGAATAATGCCTGCTATTGGGAAGAGCAGAGACGTTACCATTTGTTTTGAGATCTTCAGCTGATTTTTTTTGCTAGGCAAAAATTAATCCTTTTGTGTTCACATTATCCTGTATCTGGTTAGTGCTCACACAGATGGCAAAGTCTGCCACTTTGAACTGGCTCTGCAACTTGCTTTGCTGGCTTACTGCATCAGATATTTATTCTATTCTATTCTATTCTATTCTATTCTATTCTATTCTATTCTATTCTATTCTATTCTATTCTATTCTATTCTATTCTATTCTATTAATTGCACTGCACTGCATTGCATTGCATTGCAGTGCAGTGCAGTGCAGTGCAGTGCGTTGCAGTGCATTGCATTCCTTTCCATTCCATTCTATTCCGTTCTATTTTTACGTATTATTAGGAAGGCTCCTTTCTCAAGCACCAATTGAGAAATTTGCAAGTGACACTGCCTTGGGAAGAATTGGAAAAGCCAGTGAGAACCATGAGCAGTACTGAACAGGGAGGCAGGCAGGCCTTGCCATGCTGGAAAAAGGAGCAGAAAATAACAAAGTGAGATTTGACTTGTTAAAACACAAGTTTAAGCTCTAGGGAAAAACATGAAACATGGTTTTGATGTTTTGAAGTGGAATACAGTTGCACTAAAGGAGCATGTGGGAAGGTGGGCAGCACTTCACTGACTGGCTTCAAAGCAGGTTTAAAACATAAGGCGTTATGGAGAGACTTCAGGTCCCAGGGAAGGAGACGGTAATTCCTGTCTCCATGAGACTTGATCTGTAACTGGAATTTTGGAGTTGGTTCTGATCCCTTGGTTGCAGGAAAAACAGAGGTAATTTGGCTAGAGTTCAGTACAGGTCAGCAAAGATGGAGCTGGAAGGGTGCTAGACTGTCATTTGTGCTTTTTAAGAATTAAATCTGGTTTGCCTGGTAGTGTCACAGCTGAGGAGGAGATGCAATAGTCTGCACTGGCAGAACATGGCAGGGGGGTTGGAACTAGATGATCTTTAAGGTCGCTTCCAACCTAAACCATTCCATGATTCTATGAACATGTAAAGACCAAGGCAGGAGAAGAATTACTCACAGAAGTAACCAGCAATTCTTCAAAGGAAAAATCATCCTGATTTTTGCTGTGCTGTGCAGTAATTTCCAAAAGGAATGGTGAAGACAGGGTTGTTGGAGCAGTTCACAACAAACTGAAGGAAATCTGTGTGCATAGAGGCTCTTAGATCAGTATCATCTCTGGTTTACTCCACTGAAGATACTAGAGCAGCTCCAGGCTCAACGGGCAAAACCCCGCGTGAGCATACACGTGTGAGTCACAGCTTGACCCATTTTCTCTGCTATTTATGGCAAAACAGCCTGCCACACCTGCCGTAGCCTGCATGCTATTTATGGCCGTATTTTGGGTAGCAGTGGCATCCGTGTATACGTGACTGTGTTTCCGTGTGAAATCCGGGCGGTGGGTCGGAGCCAGCTGCTTTCGCTCCAGCAGACGGACAGAGCTGCGGTTGCAGTGGCAGCGAGACCTCTTGCTCACTGGGTCACACCCCGGCAGTCTCCCCGTGTGCCCAGTGCTTGGTGGGGAGGAGTTGGTGGGGTGGGCTGCTGAGGTGCCCCGCTCCTCCCCAACCCATGTCCTGGGTACTGGAGGTGGGTCCAGGAGGGCACTGCCCATGGTCCCCTTTTGGGTTTTGCTTTGTGGCGTAGAGCCATGCCAGGCACAGCAGTTCACCCTCCAGGTGAAGCCATCCAGAAGGTGTGTCCTGTGGCGCTTTTCTGCCAGCAGGCACTTGGTCCACGGGGCAGGCCACAGCTGGGAATGTGTGGGGGGGATGCAAAAAAACCCCCAAACTGCAGGTCCTGTGGACATGAGGTCCTCAGTGATGTTTCACTCGGCAGATCAGCTCCCGTAGCCCTGCACAGCTTGCTACCATACAGCCTGAGAGGAAGCTCTCCGAGGGCCCACACGCCCTACATGGGTGATAACCACTGCCTTATCTAGAAGTGGTGCCTGTACAGTGCCTGGCCCCCAGGGCTACAGCCATAAGTCACACTGCAAGAGCGTTTCTGCTGAAGGAGGTATGTGTTTTGTAAGAGTTAATGGCATTTCAGGAGCTCTGCGAGGCAGCTGGAGCAAGTCGTAAGGATGGCCGGTCACTGCTGACTTTGCATTTGAACTGGTGATTTAGAAGAAAAGCTTGATAGCAGGTTAGGATTAGCCAAGGCATCCAGCCCGCCTTGCCTCCTTTTATTCCAGGCAGGCAAACCAGATAATGTAACACCAGAACAACAGGAAGACTATAAATACTCAAGACTTTTTTGCTACTTGTTTGTGTATCTGTCAAGTTATCACAATGCAAACACGGATGGCGCTGATGGGCAGACAGGTAATGGAGAGAAGACAGACAACCAGACGTACAAATTATTTCAGATAACATGGGAGCAACTTCTGCACTGGAAAGAACATTGTTTGGAGCCTTAGGCTTTCATTTCAGCATGCTTGATGTATGTAACTCGTAATAACATATGTGGGATAAGAGCAGTGATTTCTGGGGCCAGGAATAAATTTGGGATTAAAATAAGTATCCTCAGACGAGGCAGTTGAGAAGTCTGCCTGTTTGTCTCTGCAGCACAGAGACGTCAATCCCGTCCTGTGACCTTTGCAGCAACCCATCCGTAATCCTTGGAAAAGGGTGCTGTCTCCGGCGGGAGGGAGGAGCCCGCCTCTCTCTCTATTAGGAGCAGACCCCATGATGGCTCTGTGTCTCCCTTTGGAGCAGGGCTTGGGTTTGGTGGGCTGGGGTTTTTTTCTGCTTTCTGGAAGCTGAGCTGGCAGCTTCATTTGGATTATGTTTATAGTACCCTAGCGTGCTATAGCTGATGAAATATAAATGACGGAGTAGATTCTGAGGGCTGTAAAATAAGTCTGGTGCTGGAAGTGCAAAGGCGAGTGTGCTTTTGCTTGGTGAAGTATTTGTTGCTTTTCCAAAGGGGTCGTTATTTCAATTTTCATGTGAGTTTTCATCACTTAATGGAACTTACTATGTTGCACATTTGCATGGCTTTTGAGGTAAGTGCTGGAACATAATACTGAAATAGTGCTCCTGCTTAATCCTTCCCATGAACAGCACTGCCAACTTTGTTCTCTTGGACTCCTCAGGCAGGCAAGGCAAAGGTCAGACACCGCCGAAAAAATGGGGAAATCCAAGATTTACCCAAATGCAGCTTCCGAAATTGTTCGTTTCTTTCCTAGGCCTCACACTGCTCTATGTCTGGGTCTCCTGGAGACTGAGGCTCGCTTTTGTTCGGACTTGGGACTGAGTGATCATCCAGGGCTGGTTTCCTTGGCAGATCTGGATGCAGGTTTCCTGCTCGTGGCTGGCTGATGGCTGAAGAAGGGATGGGTTCTTCTACCATACCACAGAGATCCCACCACGCTCAGAGGTTAGCAAGCATTAAGGGAAAATCATAATTTTTTTCAAAGCGAACTGTCATCGAAAAAGGAACGTTTCTCCTCACATCCAGTTCCAGCAGCTCAGACTGGACTTCAGTTTAAGGGGTGGATCATAATTGAAGGATTTACCAATTTATGCCAAACCCAGCATGAGTTAATTCTCTTTGCTGCTGACTGGAAAGCCCAAGTCAATCTTTTCCTGCGATGCATGCTATATTTAGTCAGGAAATGATAAATAATGCTATTTGAAGTACATACTGCTTCTTCCCCTTTCCTCCCCCAACCTTTCTTCCTCCAAAATAACTCTGAAGTATAAATAATTTGTACATTTAACCTGAATATTCCTTGCCTACTTAGGTGTGCTTGTTTTCTGTCCCTACACAAAAAGTCACTAAGTGGGTTGAAAGTTGTTATTTTATTGATGTACAGTATAAATGTCACACTACATGAGATGATCTGTGGTTAACGTGTGCATGCGTGATTCCCTGTCCCCTGCTTTCTCATCTGATGTGCCTTTATTGCTTGAACTATTCACCTTAAGAAGTGAATTCACTGTTTGATGTTTGAAGGGAAACGTTTCCACCACTGGCAGAAAAAAAACGCTAGCTGCTATTGTGTTCCTGCAGTTTCTTGCTTTGGCTTTGTACTTGTTGAAATGTCTGCACTTTTTGGTCCAAAAGATATAGATTCCTGCCTTTCTGCTAAAGAAGAGTTGTTTACTTAATTACACATTAGGTAACGATGACATAAGAGATTTTTAATTTGTTTCTCATCCACAGAAATTTTCAAACAAAGTTAAATGTCTTCAATAGTAAGGAATTTTTTCTGTGGAAGCAAAACACCTTCCCTTTAGCGTGCTCCAAAGTGATGGTATTGATTTGGAAATCACAAGAAAATCTTTATTCCTTTCCAAAAGCATCTTTTGCTGAAGGAAGTTTTCAACAGGCTCCCATAGGTGCAAACATCTTGCTCACCATCGCTTGAGAAATCCAGATAAAACCTTGGATTTATGATCTATGAAAATCTTTTAGGCCAGGTGTTTTTGATGGAAATCACAGGAGACAGATCGTACGAGTTATTCAATAACATTGGGCTGCAGGATGTTTGCATCGGAGCAGCGTAAGGAGGTTGTAAATCAGAGCTGGGCTCTGTGTCAGCAGCAAGTTAGCTGCTGAGGCCACGTTTGCTGGGAGCCCTCACTCGAGGACTGGAGCTCCTGCACATAGCAGGGGAGCTCTTTTGTAAGTGTTGTTTGGCACACAGAGTCAAGGTGAGTCTCATAAGAGGGAAAAAACAGACAAATCATCAGTTTCAGTTTCAATTTTTTCTGCAAAATTTGCCTTGTAAGTTTCTTTCTTCATTGTGAGGAAAAGACCCTCAAAAAAGTTAATAAGTTTCTGTACATACAGAAGGGCGCTGCCTGGCTACTCATTCTGGGTATCGGATGCAGCTGTTTGAATTCACCTTTCGGAGAGCGAAATGGGTTTGGGATGAGGAGCTAGTGGTGTGGGAACAGACCCTTCACCAGCTGAAGCCTAAATTGAGGACAATTTGAGAGGCTTCCCAACAAGGATCTCTGCCAGGAAGCAAGGAGAAAGAGGAAAAGACTCCAGCTAATTTCCAAGGCTGGGATTCATCTTGTCTGATAGCAGCTCCCTAAAAGTGAGTCATCTGGTCTAGGGTGTCTCCGGGCTCGCTCCAGCATCAGGGTAGAGCGGCGGACACTTGCAGGTGGGTTTTCACTCCACTGTGGTGGAGGTGTCCCAGGTAAGCCACGTGAGTTGCCCTCCGAGGGTGCTTGTGTCTCTCCATTGACTCAGAGGAATCCGGATGACTGGATTAGGGCAGGCACTTCACTTCTAGACAACTGGTCTGAGATGAGCTGAAGTTCACCCTATCAGGCATGTTTTCAGTGGGATTTAGCCGTAGCGAAGTAGATCTACCTCTTAGGTGTTTTCAGAAGCACTCTAATGTGTCACCTAAAGAGCACTAAAGTCATAGAAAATCTGTTCTTCCTTTGAGAGGAATTTGTCTATAGGTATGTGTATATATTTGCATCCTTTAAAGCATCCATCAGGACCCTTCAGCCTGCACCTCCAGTTTGAAAAAACTGCCTCTGATACAGTTTTATGTACGACATGTCACCTTCTGCAGCAGCTTTTGTCTGGTGTGATCCATGGCCTTAAACTGCCACGTCTGAAAGGCCATCAAGGCAGGAGTAGCAGTGCAGGTGTTTAACACGATGTTTTGGTTCACTAACTTCAGCATAGTTTTTCCAATTAAAATGAGAAGGGTATCTTCTTCTAAGGCAGCTTGATTTGAAGAAAAAGACCAGTAGTCATTTTGTGAGGCATATCATCAAGATCTTTAATGACCAGTACTGGCAGGGACTTCAGCATTTACAGCACAGTCGTTCATCCCTCCATCGAAGAAAGAGTCCAGAATTATTAATTTAAATTCAATGTCACTGTCACAGCCAGTAACTTAAATTAGGTATCTGAGCATGTAGTGGCAAGCATAGAAATATATTCTCCATAGCCAAGTCTGAGAAGGAGCTGAACACTCACAACTCCTGTTGTAGAAAATGGAAGCTAAGAGGATTAACAACACATGACATATGCTTGATATTTAGGGCAATTTCCAAAGTCAGTAGGGCTATTGTGGACTGATGGCCACCAGTCGTGTGTGTCTGTATGACTGTCTAGCAGAACCTGCTGCACGGGGAGTCAGTGATCCTGCATGTGTACAGATGCGCGTGTGAGTATAGTATTTGTAAATTCCTAATTCAGTTTAAAAATTACTTCTGTAGGGGTAGCTGTGATCAGCATGACTAGCAACACCTGATTACAATGCCCTCTGCCTGCAAAAAAAAAAAAAAAAATCACCATTTTCACTCGCTTCAAATGTATTTGCGGTCTTTGTTGCAGTTTGTCTTGGATTTCCATGTGCTATTCAAGAAAAAAAAAAAATCTCTTCCGTCTCTGCAGTTTCCTCCCCTTTATCCTCTCTTACTTCCCAGTAGCCAGAACAGCACCTTTGTAGTGCAGACAGGTACGGATGGTTAGCAGGAGGGTTTCAGCTTTGCATTGCAGATGACACAGCTGCATAATCTCCTGGCTAAGCAGCACGGCTCTATGCAGTCAGCTGGAGGAGAGCTGGGAGTTCGGTATTTCTTACCTGTTTTCCAAATCTCTTTCATGGCTCTGAAGAGATATGAAGAAGGGTGTTAAAATGAAAAGGAAGCAGTTTATTCTTTTTTTTTTTTTTTTTTTTTTTCACCCTGATGCTCCTTAATTTGCCGGGGAATANTCTTTTTTGGGAAAGTAGTTTTTTTTTTTTTTTTTTTTTTTTTTTTTCTCACACTGATGCTGCTGAGATTGCCAGGGAATATTACCTGAGCAGCAGCTAGCAAGTTTCTGCAAAAGTGTGTTGATGGAGCAAGTAAGTAGCGGTAGCTCTGAATAAATCATTTATGTGTGCACTGCAGACTGTGCTTCAGGGATTGGCATTAATGGTGGCACACTCTCAGACAAACAGAGGAAAAGACTTTCACGCAACTTTTTACTGAAACCTCAGAGGAATAAAACAGGTCAGCGGTGAATATTAAATTAACTTTTGGCCATCTTCCAAAGTGATCTGGCCTAGTTAGGAAACATCAAGAAGGAGGAAAGCTTAGCTTCTTCACATCCTGATTTCTCCAGGGAGGGGAGAGGAGATCTGTGCATGGCATTACAAAGGCAACCTGATTTTATAAGTCAACAGTTCTTCCATACGCACACAGAGACAGCCACATGCAAATCTGCATAACACCTGTATGCGCTTTTCCTGCAATGCTGCAGCAGTATTTAAGTCACATGCATTGTTTTAATGCCAACTTGTATATTCTGATGAATATGACTGGATCAACAGGGTATTTGTTCAGTTTCACAAGTTTAGCACAGCTTTATCAGATGGGGCATAATGTGAGTTTCCTGCCCTTGCCTTCCGGGTGCATGGGATAGGATTCGTCCCTCACTGAAGAGTGTTCATCTCCTTATCTCAGCCATGTGAAAGCCTAGCAAGGTTGACTCCACTGGAAACTACTTAGCAGCCGCAGAGATACTGCATGGAAATAACCATCCTCGGTTTGCTGCATTTTGGATGTTTGTCCAAAACACATGATTTATTTCAATAAATTATTCTTTTTTTGGTTCAGCCTGGGTGTTTAGGGATAAAGGAACAGTGGGGTTAAACCATCAGGACCTGCTGGCAATCCCATGAAGAAAATGAAGAGATCTGTTATCTGTTCCTAGGGAAAGAGGGGGAGCTGGGCAAGGCTTTTGCTGAATTTGCAGTCGATCATCCCATTCAGAGAGGGGGAGAGACAGAAAAAAGCCATCAGAGCCAGTGGAGAGCCTTGTGCCTCCCCAGCCTCTCCCAGGCTGTGCCTGCAGACAGCTTCCCACTGGTCCTCCCGCAGGACCGGCTCAGTAGGCCTGAAGAGGGCTAAGGTTCTTTAGCCCAATTAGATCTCCCGCCAGGCAGCAGGGCTACTCAAATGAACTGCTAATGAATCCACACGGCCACCTTTCCCCGCCGCCTAGGCGTTTCCTTCGCAGGGCTCAGGCTTGCTTTAGGGGGAAGGGAGTCCCCGGCCAGGCCAGGCGAGGCAGGTCGCGGTGGAGTGGAAAAACAGGCTGTTGCGAACCACATTTGCCTCTTTAGCATCTCACCCCACTTCCTTGTTGTTCTTCAAGCACTCAGCTGGGCAGCTGCGGTTAATGCCGCAGGCGTTTGTTAGGACAGTTTGAAAAGCTCACATGCAAAATAAGGAAAAGCCTTCAAGGATGCAGCTTCTTCTTGCTTCTGCGGTCAAAAATGCGATCCAAAGGTTTTAATAGGATTGGTCAGAAAACGTTGTGGAGTGGGGCTTTTTTTTTTTTTTTTTTTGTCTTCCTGCAAAAATTTTCGCCACAAATGTAAAAGCCTCAAAGCAAACATTTTCTAACACACATCTCCAGCTAAAATTCAGAAATGCCACTGCAGGGCCGTATGGGAGCTGTATTGCTGTGCATCTGTGGCACGGACTCTGTGGCTGAGTACTTGCTGGGGGTCCTTGCATTCCCCTCCTTCCTTAGCAAGAGCCCAGCTCCCTGCGGCAGTGGTCCTGGAGCATCGAGGAGGGTGCAGCCCGGCCAAGGAGCCCAGCTCCCCCTGAGGAGGGTGGCACTGGTGGCTGCCCTCACCTCCTGCTGTGTCCAACTTAGCACTCTCCGGATACCGGATCTTTCCAGTCCAGGGGAATTTTCTCATGGGAGAAAAAAGCTTTGCCCAAACGATCTTACTGAGTCAAACAGATTGTTTTCTCTGGCATGGCAGTTATGACAGATTTTTAAAATTTTAATTAACCTCAATAATGTCACAAGCTCAAAAGCTGGCTGCACCGTGTGAAAGTTTTCCTGAGGAGGGCACAGAGGTGCCAAAGCACCTGGCTGTCCCTATGGAGCCCATCCAGGGGTTCCATTTCTCACCTTCCAACCCCCAGCGGGAACCAGCTAGGCACCGATGGCCGTGGCAGACAAACCTGGCCATCTCTGAGGCTTTAGGGTCGTTCGTGACCTTGACCAGGTTTAGGCAACAGGCTTCCTCCCCAAGGTTGAAGGGCGAGCTGCTGAGCCACCAAACCCTCAGTTATTTTCCACATCTGGTTTGATTCTGTGCAGATAAACAGCAGCCTTGCCATTAACAACAAAAACTTAATTCACCGAGGTTTGTTCAAGCACTAAGAGCAAATATTTTTCCTGTGCAGCTTGGGGTCATTTTAAGGGAAAAACAGGGCTGGAGGTATATCGCCCCTTTAAAAATTATTATTACTTCCTAGAGAAAATAAAATGTAAAGCACTTTTTCCTTCCATTTGTGAGGTTATTTTTATGGAAAAATTGCTGGCTTGGGAAGGAAACATTGCTTTGTGCCTGACTTGGGATCATAGCAGGGGATTTGAATAAATGTATGGGTTAATTTACCTTTTTTCTCTTTTCCTTTTTTTTTTTTTAAATGAAAATGCTCATTCATAAGTCATACCTCAGTAAAACCCTGTAGAAATGTTTGGTCTGCTTTTCTCTCATCCGCTCCCTCTTGGTGCCAGGGCTTACACACGAAGGGAGGGGATGGAGCAGCCAGCGAGTACCACAATTACAAGCATTTTAGGAAATGTCCGTGGCTGTATAAGCCGCTAATTCCCCCTCACTGCTGCTTGGGAGGCTGAAGCCCCTATGTAGGTCACGTTCACCAAGGCTGCTGCCTCCCTTACAGCCAGACCTGCTGTTGACTTGGGCTGTCTTAATGCATCAAAGAGCCTCTGCTATGCTTCAGCTCCCCTCCTGAACTCGAGCTGCACCACTCAGCTCTTCTTGTAATCACTGAGGTGGGTAACCTGACCAGGGGAACTCGAGCATTAATCACAGCCTTTCTCGTTCCCCGGGCGGAGAAGAAAATTTCTCATTTTACCATCATCATTGTTATTTTTAAGTCTTTGAAATCTCTCCCTAAATCTCTTTTCCCGCCCTTTCTGGTTTTGGGGTTTTTTGGGTTTTTTTTTTTTGGTTTTTATGTGTCATAACCCAGCTATTATCAACAATCACATGCCGTGAACCAGAAGAGGCAGTTAGGACTGTGGGGGTTTTTTTATTAAAAAATACTTTTAAGAGAACAAATGGAGACCCACAGAAAATGAAAACAGGAATGCTGCTGGAGAACATTTCTCTCTGCTGCACAGTGATAATAACATTGGAAGTGCCATTACATGATGGAGCAGCCTACTGAACAGCCAGTGGGTTTGGGGCAGGGGCTTCTCCTTAGTTGAAAATGACTTTTTCCTCCTTGCTGTTCTGCACAGCATCATCTCCAGGTGTGGGGATCAGAAACTAAGAGGCTGGAAGTACGCAGCTGGCAATTCTCAGGAAACCTAAGGAAGCATTGCAGAGAAGCACTGGTCATTTGTCCCTCTTTGCTGCAGTTTCCGTGCCTAGCGTTGCAATGCCAAGCCTTGTGGGCAGTGCAGTGCAGGGTCAGCTTCTGCTGGCCTGGACCCGGCCGGCAGAGCGGCACGTGCCTGCCATAATTGGGAATTGCTCATCACACAGCGAGTTGCAGCTGCCGGGCTTGGGCAGAAGGAGATGCTGAGGGTATGCTGGCGAGAAATGGATGGTTTTAATCACGTCTGTGGGGTTTTTTCCTTTTCCTTCCTAGCAAATTTTACCAGTCGTGATTTTTCCCCTTTGCTGGCCGGGTTAATTCTTAAACACTCCCACTTGTCCCAGCCACGGCATGAATGTTTCCCCGATGACTTTGCTGTTATGCCAGAGCAAAGGCCAAGCCAGAAAGCGAAGCTTCTCCAGGGCAGGAAAGTGTTAACCCCCTGCGATGGCCAGCAGGAGCTGGGGGGTGGAAGGATTACTGCTCCCTGATCCCATTTGCCTTCCTGGGGAGATGAGGACCAAGTCCCAGGGCTGGACTATCTGTGTGCCTGGGAGGGCAGCAGGGAGGCTGGGTAGAGGGTGGGTTTCTCTGCTCCCTTCCTCCCCAGGGGTGAGCACCGCAGCATCCCGTTGTGGCTGGGGCTCGGTGGGTGCCATGGAGGACAGAAGAGCCCCTTGGCCATCGGCAGCTTTGGTCAGAGGTGTAGCAGAGCGTGCAGCCACGTCCCTGAGCTGCTGTGGGCTGCGGAGCGCAGGTAGAGTCCGTCTTCTGCCAGGGCTCTTCGCTGGCAGAGGGAGGATGTTTTCCACAAACTCCTGTGGAGCAGAGCTCGTTTTCCACAAACTCCTGTGGAGCAGAGCTCGCTTTCCTGCACAGTTGCACCTCATTTTAAGGATGCCTCCTCCTTTTTCTTTTTTTTTTTAATCCTTTCCAGAGCCAAGGAATGCAGTAAAACTTTCAGTAACAGGTACTTCTTATCAAACCTGATTTACAGAGCGCTCAGGCTTTTCAGTGTTTGTCCTTGCTTTCTGCGAGTTGACAAGCCTGCCTGAGTATTTCATTTTTACAATTTTGCTTTTTATTTGCACGTGGCCTGGAGACTTCTCCGAGCTGGGGGTGTGTGAAGTACCCGGCGGCGTTGCCTGCCAGCCAGTGGGGTGCCGGGAAGCGCTGGGCTCTCGTCTGGCCTTGTGCCTCCTCCCTGGGGCCGGTGGCGAATGGGTGGATGCTGGTCATTTGTCAAACACTGCTAACCGACTACGGATAGCTTCACGGGACAGTGGAGAAAGATGGGACTGGTCTTCGTGTAATAACCTTATCTGAAATTCAGCCGGCCTTCAAAGCCAGCCGATAGACTTTTATTTATTTTTTTCTCCTCTCCTTGCATCAGTGGGGAGCGGGCTGGGGGGTCTCCGTTATTTTTTTTAAAATGACAGCACTGATATCACCTAATTGGTTTGGCGATAAAATCTGTTGAAGAAGGTTGTAAACCCTTTCTGATTTGTTCAGTTCTGCTATCATGGAGAAATAGCTCTATTTGTCTGCTCCTTGAAGAAAAAAATGCAGACTGGACAGGATTTTTTTTTGTTGTTGTTGTCAAATGAAACACCAAATTAAATAAATAAATGAATAAGCCCCCGGGGCAAAATGCAGATTCAGTCAAACATTTTTTGCATCAGATGCATGATCAGTTTAATAAGGAAGATCCAGCTAAATGCTCGGAGGGAGGGAGACAGTAGGAGAGAGGGCTAGAGAGGGAGTAGCAGGATGAGGCTTGATGTGTTTAGCTAGGCAGTTAGCTCTTTCAGCAGTTTTCTCCCTAACTTGAAGGGTGGGTAGGGTAAGGTTTGGTTTTGTTGTTAAACCTCGTTAGTGTCAAATCTATCAATGCCTGGTAAAGATTACGCTAATGTGTAAGCCTTTTGGGGGCTGTGTATGTGTGCGCGTGCACGTGCAACTGTATTACTAGCAAATGCCGATCCTGATGCATTAAAGGGGAAGTCAGCAACATTTGTCACTTAAATCAGTGGCCAGGGTTGGTCATCTTAAAATATTGTCAGTGGATGGATGGCAACCGATACAAAAATGCCAGGCATCCAAGCGTTAATGACTTAATCACCACCACCACCACCCCTTTTTATTGTCCCCCTGGAAATAGTGCATGTGCCTTCTGCTGTATTCCACACAGCTCTTTTCTTTGGCCTGAGCTATTGCTATATAGTGACACCTCCCAGTGGCACTCTGCGACATTTCACTGAAGTCCGTGCAGAACTGCTCCTTGACAGGTTTATGAAACTAAGTGCTTTATTTGTGCAAATGAAGCCTTATAAAATGCAATCTGGCTTTGCAGGTACATTCTTTACAGAAATCGTCCCGTTTCTCCCTCCCCCAAACATCTGGGTCCCTTATTAATTGGTAATTAAAAGCAAAAAAGTGCTTTTTAATTATGTCTTCAACAATTTGGCATTATGGTACAAGTTCCCCCAAACTTAATCATGTCCTGTGGCTCCAGAAAACAGTGTCCTATTCCAGAATTCCAGATGTCGCTGCTGTTGTTAATGGGTTCATGTTGTAAGAGCAATGTCTCTCGTACGTTGGTGTAATGGTGTGCAACACCTGCTAGCAACGTCCAGGGAATCCACAGGCCTGGAATATGCAACCTAAAACATGTCTCACTCTCCTAAATTGCGAAAAAATGGGATTTGGGGAGATACAAACGAGGTCTAATTATGGCAAATTATGGCAAAGGTTCCCCACCATCAGCAGAGCTTCCTCCCTGCATTACTGTGTTCGGTGCTCTCCATTTCCCTCAGCTTAAAACTTTCCTCTTTTAATGGCTTTTCCTGAGTTGTAGGTAACACTACTTACTGTGCGAATGAGTATTTGTATAGTAGTGCCCACACTGGAGCATCTCTGCAGAGATTGCTTGCTAAGTCAGTTGCAATCCAGTTGTGGCTGTGCCTTTGGCTAGAAACAGCCCATGAAGCCACTTTTGTATAACAGGGACTTTTTGGTTCAGCAGAGCTCAGTTCCAAGTCTTTGTGTATGTCAAAAATATATATTCTCACCTAAATAAGGGTGTAATTATAAAAAAAATTACATTAAAGGGATGCAGACCCTAGGACAGACAGACTGGCCTATTTAGCAGCTCATTTTGGGTTCAGCAGGAATGGGATGGGTTCTGTCCTCCTGAGGAAGTGAAGCTGATGTATAGCGAACACAGCCATGCTTTGATGATAGCTACTTTGGAGTAGCTGCCTTTGTGGATTGTCTTCCAGAACAAATAGGGATTTTAGAAATTATTAAGATTGTGCTTCTTGGATAAATCTACTTTTGTTATGGAATAGAGAGTCCTTGTGGGAAGCTACACATGCCACGTGCTGGTCAAATTCCTCATATTAAAAAAGGCCTTTGAAATCAGTTTGCTCCAAACCAAGCAAGAACTGCATCTCAGTTTAACATGAAGGGTTTGTGCTATGACTACCTACCATTTAATTACGTATCTTTATGTTAATGAGTGCTATTTGATCTGTGCACCATCCCTTAATCATAACAAGAGATGCCTTACTCTTCCAGTAATTGTGCTGAAGTCATCCCCACCGCAAAAATGGTGGGACCAGTCTGGAGTGAGATAAGATTTGTAAAAGAGTTATCAGAATTTGATCAATGAAATTAGGAAAAAGGATAGGCAAAATATGAAACATGAGCCTGCAGGGTCCTCTGTCTGGCTCAAGCCAGCGAGTGCAAAGAAATTCAGACTTGCCGTCAGCTAAAGCTCCAGCACAGCCCTTTGACATAACTATGTAATGCAGCAAATCTGTTTCTCGTCATCTGACGCTCCACTGAGACCTCTTGCTATGCTTAGCTGAGAGCTTTGAACGTCCTTGCTTTTGTTGGCCTCTTATGAAGTCCCTCAAAACCACAGTCGATCTGATATTTTAGTCTCCTGTTGCCAGCTATCCTGGTTGCTGTTGGATAGCAGAGAGTTAGTAGCAGCTGGTGTAATGGTGGATTTTGTATTAATTCAGTCACAGTAGCCGGGCAGCAGTTGTGCTGCCCGTGCAACCCCTGGCAGGGCATGGGGAGGGCAAAGGGAAGACCACTTGGCTCCTCTGGAGTCCAAGGCAGCATGGAGGAAGGTCTCCATGTCATATCCATCCCTGGGCAGCAGGAGGCTCAGCTGTGGTCCTCTTACTCCATAAGGCTTTGAGGCAGTTTCCTCACCCCTACACAGTGGCCTCTGGAGCTTTTGTAATGCTGGTTGCAGAATAGGAAGCTGGATGCCTGTCTTGGTCCTGGTGGCTTGGGGCATGTCAGCCAGTGAGTGCTAGAGATGGTCTCAGTTTTGTGCCCAGCAGACCTGTGCTCACTTTCATAAATGAGCAGTAAATGAGGAACGGAGTCATCCTCTCACCTGCTGAAATCTTTGTATCTGGCCTTTGGATGCCTTTTACTGCCCATAGTTTGGGAGAGCTTCCACTCACCTAAAGCCGGGGTAGATGGGTTGGCACAAACCTGAGGGTCAGGCACGGGCAGTGGCAGTGTCAGACCTGAGAGAACCTGGCTGTGGATGGACATCCTGAGTGCTTGTGCCTATGTTCTTTCCCCCCTGCGAAGCTATCAAAAAAGTATGTGGTACTCATGTTCACCCCACTGGCTTTGGGCTGGACGTTGAAACCCAGTCGCAATTTCTCAACAGCACAAGTGAAGCACAAATGTCAGAAAGCAATAAGATGGAGGAAACAAATTTTTTTGCAAACTGGGAGAAAGGAGTTGTCCATGGAAATGTTTCATTCCCCTTCTTATGTGATTACATCCACAAGCAGTCATGAGGAAACTGTGATTTAGGTTTTGAGTGCACAGTCACTGTGAAAGCCAGTGCCCTTCTGTCATTCCCCTCACCGGGAATGGCCTTCTGGTCACCAGCAACTGCAACTGCCAAAGTTTTCTACCTCTGAAAGACTCACTGACAACTTGGACTTGGGTGATTAGTTTTGAAATGTGGTTGTGCTGTAAAGCCTGCTCAGAGCACTGACAGTCAAAAAGACAGCCCATGGCTGGAGGAGACGGTCTTGCAGGTCCTGGCCACCCACAGAAGGAAGGGCACTGCTGCCCAAACTGTGCTGGCTGGCGGGCTGGTGGCACCCATGCGTGCATGCCTCACTGGGCTTGGAAAGACACTAAAGAAGTGAAGCCTTGATATTTTGGGAGGGGGATTTTATGCTCAACACTGTAAACATGCCCAGGGGTGGACATGCCAACTTTGTCAAGTGTGTTGGGGAGTTTGGAGACTCTCTCTGTCATGAGGGAATACAGAATCACAGAATGGTAGGGGTTGGAAGGGACCTCTGGACATCATCTAGTCCAAGCCCCTGCCAAAGCAGGTTCACCTAGGGCAAGTTGCACAGGATGGCATCCAGGCGCGTTTTGAATATCTACAGCACCTCTCTGGAGACTCCACCACCTCTCTGGGCAGCCTGTTCCAGTGCTCTGCCACCCTCAAAGTAAAGTTTTTCCTTATGTTAAGATAGAATTTCCTGTGTACCAGTTTGTGCCCGTTGCACCTTGTCCTGTCACTGGGCACCACTGAGAAGAGTCTGGCCCCATCTTCCTGACACTCGCCCTTCAGATATTTATAAGAGATTATAAGATTTTTGATGAGATCCCCTCTCAGTCTCCTCCAGGCTAGACAGACCCAGGTCTCTCAGCCTTTCCTCATAAGAGAGGCGCTCCTTGATCATCTTTGTAGCCCTCTGCTGTACGCTCTCCAGTAGTTCCCTGTCTTTCTTGAGCTGGGGAGCCCAGAACTGGACACAGCACTCCAGATGTGGTTTTACTGGGCAGAGTAGAGGGGGAAGGCGGGGGAAGCACAGTGGACTAAAGAAACTGGCCCATGGACCTCTACAGAGGTGTTGTACGGAAAGGGCTGGGAGACCAAAGCAAATCTGTCAGCCCAATGACTCCAGTGCCAGGACAATTGATGGGCAAACCCTGTGGGCAGCAGTGCCCTTGGGGGAGAGGGAGTACTGCTGTCTGCAGTCCTCGGCTTTGGGCTGCGGGGCGTAGGCTCTTCCTAGTCCCACCGGCTGCTGCCTGGTGGGAACGGTATCCTGGGCCAGGGAGCACAGAGCCTGGCTGGAGCTTTCTTCAGGCACAACTGTTACCAAGTGACACAATTCCAGCCATGAGGAATAGGAAAGCGTGCTTCACACAGCACGGGTCCTGGGGCACGAGGGTGGTAGAGCAAATGAGGCAGTGGGGGTGGCAAGGGAGAGCACTGGAAACCAAAAGGGAAGGTAACGGGGTAGGTTATCTGCTGCTATGAGGATGGGAGATGGGGTTTCTCTCTCTGTTTTGCAGTCTGTAACCAAGATGCAATCACCTACTGAAACAATAGCTGCTGTGATGGTTGTTGGCATTAGTATGTTAAATATGGCACCAGCTGTTCCAAAATACATACCGCTGGAAGAAAAGCAACTTTAAAGGTGTCCTGTGAAGGTGTGAAGACTGTGGTGAAGCGGACTTAAAGCAGGCTTCACATCTAAAGGCTCATCTCAGCAAATACACAAGCAGCAGGAGCAACAGTGGATCCCTAAGCTATGAAACTGTTTACATTATCTAATATGGCCAAGGTTGTTGCTACGCTTTCAAAATTAACCATGGGGGAGTAAACCTACTCCATCCTTTTCCAGGCAGCTGGCTTTCAGTGCACTGTGGTGACTGCACCACGTTACAAGAGTTTGTTGTCATTAGTCCGCAGTTGTTCTCCCAGCACCACAGGATAGCCAGATCCTGGCGCAGGGATGGCAGGGAACAGCTGTGTGAGCTCCCACCCTGCCACCCCTCAAAGCAGCAAAACAGACCAGTACTTAAATGGGGCCTCGCGCCGAGCTTGCCCAGCATCTCCATGTAGTAACTGGTCAACCTGTGAAGTTATATGTATCAAGAGACTGGGACATCACAGTTGATTGGCAAATGCTGCAGAATGTCGCACATCACAATGCAGTCCCCAAACAGGGTTTTATAGCTTATGCCTTGCACTCCTAATAAAGCCTAATGGCTGATAGCAGTGACAAATACACAAAATGGGCCGTTACATTGTGTGAGGTGACAACAGCTTTCCGGGCCGATAAAGGGGCTGTAGCACAGAGCCCAAAAGCCAAGCGTGACTGGACTAGATGACATAAACTGCCTCTACCCATCCTGGTAGATCATAACCAGCTTTAAACTCTTCATTTTGAGCAAAAAACAGACTGTTGTGGGCTGGGAGAAATGAAAACATACTTTTTAAGTGAAAAAGTTGGCCGAACGCCATGTTCTGATGCCACATATGGGTCATTATTATAGCTTGTCGCTGACGATACAGGACACCAGGGTTCAGGAGAGGTGGTAACGGGCACATTAGCTTAGAAGCTGCGAGGCTTGGAAAGCTGCATGAGGTATCTGTAGCAGACACTCAGAAAGCACTACAGGATGCAGTACAGGTGTCTAAATCCTTCCTGGCCTCCAGCTGCTGCCCCAGGGTCCTATTTTGTATCGGCCAGCCCTGTACAGATGTGTCGGATACCCTAGGGCATCTCAAATGGTACCAGACGCCCTTGTTTAAGCAACTGAATCACACCCTAAGTGGTTTGCTCAAGATCATATATAAAGCCTCTGTGAGAGCTGGGACCCAAGCCCAGACCTTCATGTGCTATCCAGCATTTTGATCACTGGAACGTGCCCTCTCTCAGGAATGAATGTATCCATATGGTGGGTTTGGTTGGATTTATTTTTGCTTTTCTCATTTTGGAATAATTTGACTAGCCAAGGGCCATTAAAGGAAGTTTTGCATTGGATGACAAATGCTTCTCCACAGTATACATCGAGCACAGGGACGGGGCGAAAGTCCTTTCACCTAACCTTCTTATACTTTCTGTATTTTTGTTTCAGCCTTCAATGTTGTTACGTCTTCTGTGCTGGGTTTTGGGGGAAATGCACATGCTGTTTTAATACCCCTGTGCCGAGTCTTGCCCTAACTGTGCGGCTGCCTTGGGTTATTTGTTCTGCTATTCGAGAAAAGGTCCGTGTGAGCCTATGCTATAAAAATCACATGAGAGGGAGAGAGGGAGAGGGAGAGAAATGCCAGACTAAAAGAAAGTACGTGGGGAGGTGGGGTGTTGGACAGCAGCCTCACGCATGGCGGAAGACCTGATGGAAGTGTCAAGGAGACAGTCCAAAGGTTCATCTGGCATGCAGTGGGTGCACTAAGGTTTTCAAACCAGCCATTTAGTGCAGGGCTTCCTCGAGTCAAAAAGATCGCTGTGCTGCATATTTGAAGCAATAGCCGATGGTGGGGAGAGTCTGGGATCTCCGCTGCCCATTTGAGGACTTACTGGCCTGCTAAGAGAAGCGAGAAAATTAGAGGCCTGGGATGGAGAGAGAGGAATAAACCAAATTTGGAGGCATGAGATCAATAGTTTGTAATACCACTTTGGCTGAGGTTTGTATCGAATAAGAAACCTGCTGAAAACAATTATCTGAAAAAAATGAAGCTGCTCAGATTTCTGCTTTATAAGTTTCTCCGTTGATTTAATCCCCCTCCCCATCCGTTCTGTGAGTGCCGTGTCCGGTCTAATGAGGCCCCCTTCATTATTCTTCTTTGGGCAGCCATCCGAAACTGCTCTTGCCGAGAAGGGCTTTTTCAGGCCCAGCAGCTCCCGAGGGATTCAGGGGCAGAGAAATACAGAGTTCAGGGGAGCGGCGACTACTTGTGAGAATTAATGAGGGGAAATGAACTCATTTGTGATACTTGTAAACTTGAAACCCGGTTACGGGGAGGCGAGAGTGCTGGGGTATCCAGCTGCTTGTAACGCAGACGTACTGATCCAGGGAGAGGCGAGCTGCTGGCTCTGGAGAGCCTGGCCATGCACACAGCCCTGTTTCTGGTTTAAATGGGATTCCTTTGAAAGAGAGTCCAAGTAATGATAAAAAAAAAAACCCTACATGCCCTTTCCAAACATCCTGTCCCAGGGCTTGGATGCTGACAGCGTGCTTTGTATCCCAATGCCGCTTTGTACCCTCAGCTTGCGACATTCCCTGAGCCTTTATTCTGGCTTCCCACTGCAGCTGCCCTTTGTGGGATGGCACTGATTGACACCCCTCTCATCCCATTCCTTTGCAACAGGTACTGCAGAGAGCTGAAGTACTCATGAACTGAAAACGCTTCATAGGCCACCACTCGGTGGCTTGTGCTTTATGTAATTTCATTGCCACCGTACGTTCCGTCAATTTAAAAAGCAAACATGAAGCACTCAGAGACACATATGACTAAACTGTACTGTTTGTTCCCAGTCTTCCCCTGAACAGCATCCCCCTCCTATACCCTTTTCTCTTTGATCCCTAAGAAGCCAGCTATGGCTTTAAATAAACTATAAGTGGGGACACAACTCTGCTTGATGTCTGGCCTGCAATGGAAGTAAAGTGTCACTTCCAATGTTGTGTGGGTACAGAACAAAGATGCCTGTGACCAATCCACTGTGCAGTGCACAGTGAACAGGGAGCTTTGGCGAGAAGCATATTTCAAAGGGCCAGGGAAGCAGATTTTAAATGCTGTCAAAGAGACATTATTTTACCTTTTTTAATTCCCGTTCATGGTATCTTGTGTTCCTACCTCACGGACGCTACGCAATAACCTTGCACAGTAGATAAAGTAGGCAGCTGGAGCAGCATACCAAAGACTGGCTGGGCTCAGTGGGTCTCCATCCCTGGGCAGGTATAGACCCATGTGAAATCAGCAAGAGCGGCTGAGCACAGGGGTGTTTGCAAGTGGAGGAAGGGTGGAAACAGAAAAGCGGCTAGTCAGCCTGCAGCACTGCTCTTTTACAAACAGCAAAGCCTGGCCACATTTGTCTCACCAACTTCAGTCGCTGTTGCCAACACCAAATCAAAAGGCAGTAGGTCTGTATGAACTAATACTGTCTACATAGCTGTTGGCACGGTGTTTTTCAAGAAGAGTGCAATGACCAAGGGAGGACTTTAATAAAATTAGTGCCAGATTTACTATGAATAGGACTTTAGCCAGGTCTCCTAGCTGCTAGCAAGGAGAAGCTATTTTCTTATCAAATAGCAATGCAGTTGAGTAAGGATTTGAGATAAATTGTTGGGATGACTTCCAATTGTAGACTGTGGTGAATAAATGAGGTAGGTCATGCCTCCCCAGCAGCCTGGGTTTCAGTTTCACATCAGGCAGCTCCGTATCGTCGTGTCTGTCTCTTCTGCACCATTTGCTTCATATACTTTACGTACATCCTCCCCTCCCCCTGCTTCCACTCTCCCTTGTAAATATTTAATGATAAAATCTCTCTGCCTTTCTGGTTCCTTATATTTGACGCGTGCTTTATCCTGGCTACAGCCTCTGGGAGCTGGTCCTTGATGGAAAGGGACAAAGCAGACCATCAAGCTATCATGCTTTGTACAAGGCATTATTTTTCCATCTGTCAAAGTAAATGGCACTTGGGCTTTTCCCTTGGCCTGTCAATATTTCCACAAAATTCAGGGCTGTCTAATGAAACTCTGGGAAAAAGCTTGCACGATGATATTCCCTTGCATGTTGTCACGGTGTCACATGGCTCTGTGCAAACATTTGGGGGGGGGCTTTTTAAAGATTGATCCACAAAGAGGATTACCATCACTGCTTATTGCAGCCCTGCCACTGCTGTTGCACACATCAACCTCAGCCACCAGCCTGCTGTCTTCCATACTAAGCATTTTTAGCATCAATTCAGACATTTGGTATATAGAAGGAACTTGTGGTGTCCACAGCCTGGGCCTCTCCCAGGTGCAGCCAGGCATCCTGCTTTTGGCTCCAGCTGGGACAGGATTTCACCACTGCACCATTTCCAGCTGGAGGTGACCACCGTGGCCTCTCGTGGAGGAAGCTCCGTCACGGCCCGTCTCCCTTTCCTATGAAGGGGTCTAGCTTAAGGCAGCTTGTCTCTAATAAAAGCAGCCATTCATTTCCAGGACATGAAAGCTCAAGGTTTTCTCCTTTTTTCCCCTCCTCTGAGCTGTTTGTGGCTGTTATGGGCAGCATATGGAATTACTTCAACTCATCTCTCTTTCCCATTTGATTATGTACGTCCCTCTCTTCATTTTCCCAAAGCAGTGACAAGGACAGGGATGAAATACAACTGTTCTCCCCTCTCACTGTCACCAAGGCAAGCACAGGCACCAGGCTTTTAAGCTATTTTTTAGCTAAAAGCAGCGGGCGGTCAAAGCTTGTCAGAAGAGGCACCTTGTCCCTCAATCAAAGGCACATGCTCAGGTGCTTTCTTCCTCCCACTTCCAGTCTGGAAGAGAAATTTCAGTGGCAGGCATAGCTTTGAGAGACACATAGCCAACTGCAATAATACTGAGAAGTACAGGGTCGCAGGTATCCTTTCCAGGCTCTTTTCTCCCCCACCTTTGCCATGACCGTGTCCATCCTTGCTCCTCCTGCCACCTCCTCAGCCGCCCTCTGCAGCAGAGCCCCAAGCTCCAGACAGGTGGCTCAGCCCCGTGGCCCCAGGCTGGTGTTTTTCTGGTTGCAGCACAAATATAATGCTCCTAGCTCATGGAGCAAATGATGATCAACTCCTTCATAACTGAAGCAAACCAATATGGAGGAATAAATATAGAATTCCCACGGTCGTCTTAAATTCTGTGTGTTTTGAAAGGAATTGGAGTGGTTCTCCTGGGGCAGCAGATGGCAAACTCACTTGGGGATAATTCCCGTTGGATTCTTGGTTTTGTGGTCACTGCTTATAGAGGTCACTAATCCCGTAGCTTGGCTTCTCCCTGGGGGTGACTAAACGCGTTGGTTTGGATTTTGGAAATCAAACACAGTATGTAGGAGTGGTTTGTGCTAAGTGCTCTAACAGGAACATCATGTGTAGTATTTTAATATGTATTACATCTCAGACTCTGACAAGACAGGCACATAGATGATGAATGTAATTTGTCAGTAAAATTCAGCAGATATATCTTCAGGGTTTAACTCGATATCAAAGCAAGAAGGCAGCACTGAAAATATAGCCCTGAAAATCAAACTCCTGAATCCTTTTCCATCAAGTGATATTAATTATTAGATAAGTAACAGTGATTTGTACCAATGCAGTCAGTGTGGAGTGATAGTTCCCTAGGTTGCTATTTGGGTTTGTGGGTAGAGCTTGCTGCAAAGCGCATGATAAATACTATGGGTTTGTTGCAGTTCTGCCTTGTTATAATGGGTCAGAATAGAGCAGTTCTTGCTCGATGGTTTGCAGGCTTTTCAGATACAAGTTGTGCTTCGACAATGACATGGTTACTATTTTAGGCAGTAGGTTACTTGAATGTGACTTGTATTTCTATTCATGTTAAAAAACCTTACAGTGTTTCCAGGCAGTTATTAATCTGTATTAAAACAACTGTGTCTTTGGCTTTTTGAAAAGCAAAGCCCTGGCAAGCAGAAATACGGAGTTGCCAGGCTAAAAGCAAAATATATTAAGTCAAACATCAATATTTATGACACAGTCAGTAGTTCTTCTGAAATAAACAAGAAGAAAATTTAGTGAAAAAGGATGGGGAAGGCTGGAAATGCTAGTAAGAGACAATAAACATTACAGTTGCAATATAAAACTCAGGTAACTCGGGGCTTGGTTATTCTACGAAGCCCGGCATGATCACCTGCAGCTAAGCAAAGACAAAGCGAGTGATGTGCTGTTGGGCAAAAGAAGGGAGAGGATCCTTTTCTGCAATCCTTATTTTATCGTTGGTACCCAAATAGCATAGCACTCAAAGCATTACTGGATTACGTAGAAATGAATGGAACCACATATCCACATCTCTTCATTAGTGAGTTGTGAGTGAAAGGTACATTATGAACACAAGATATTTATACTAGTACAATTTCTGTTTAAAAACACTTTCACTCTGCTCCCGGTGATAAAAAACCAGGCAAGTATATTGATCCTGCTACATCTTTTATCATTATAAGACTTGTAAACCACATTGTAATTCTCTGAAAGCATGGGTTGCACATCCTGTCATCCCGGGGCGGCATGGAAATGCAACAGGATAGTGGGATTAGTAAACAGGTAAAAAGTTTCCCTGTTACCTGGAGAAGGACCCAAGATTCAGTTCAAGGGTTTATTTTTTGCTTCCAGGGCAGGCAGGTTCCATTTCATAGCCTGAGGCATTAGTTTAAGTAAAAGAAACTTTATGTCCTCGTGAGTAGAAAGTTTTGCTTCTTCTTACCACTTTTTGAGACTCTAACACAAAACAGGATCAGTGCTGAACACCCGTCCCGCAGTAGTGTGTTGCACAGTAGATGACACGCTGTTCCCATAGGTAGGAAACACAGCATCTCATCACTCCAAGGACAGTTTGCATCCATGGCTCCTGGGCTCTGGGTAAAGTGTTATGGTCACTGCCCTGCTGGAAACTTGGGGGAATACAGTTTTCACTCGGTGAGGGTGACCTGAAAGATCCCACCCTTTCTTCAGTCTGTGACAAAAATTAATTTTCTGAATTTTGCACCCCGGTGTCACCTACCCTGTGCAGATTTGACCTGGATTGTCCAGTGGGGACATGGTGGTCAGGAAGGGAGGAAGCCGCAGCCAGGCAGGCAGCAGGCAGTGAGATCCCATCCCGTTTGTTTCTGTAGGAAACCACGCTAAAAGCTGCTTCTATGGTGTATGTGTGTGGCTGAGCAGCACCCTGTCATCATGGTAGGAAGAAGAGCAGAAACCTGTAATAATCTTCACCAGCAAGTACCTTGATAATTTGCAGCTCTCACTACATGCAGCTTATTTAGCACCTGGCCTTTTATAAACAAGGTGCGAGCAGACGTTGCTCCGGTGGCTTTTCCTTGTTGCCTGTCCCCTGGTGCCAGCGCGGCTGGGCAGCCCGGGGCAGAGCGGGCAGCCCTCCAGGGGGGTCTTTCCTGGTCGGCCACCCAGGGGCTGCGCACCCAGGTAGCCTGGAGGTACAGAGAAATGGGTACCTGGGAGGAGCCCAGGAGGGCTTCTCCCCTCTGCGGCAAGAGGATGCTCGGAGATGCTCCTTAAAGCCCCACGCAGGAAGCCCAGCTAGCGAGGAGTCCCCTGGAGAGGTGAAGCACTGGCTGTCGTGTTGCTGCTGCCACCAAGCTCCCCGGTGCTTGGATGGCCACATATGGAGGAAGGGGCCACTTTGTCCCTGGGTGCCTGTGTAAGGCAGGGCTGGAGCATCCCGCTGGAAGGCCAGTGGCCTGGAGCTGCGGGAGCAGAGCAGTGGGTGCCGGGACAGCCCTGCCTCAGCCTTGCTCCCTGCTGCAGGGGTTGCTCCGGGGGCCGGGGGAGCGACAGCAGCCAAGAATAACTTCTTGCTTTCCACGGGTTGAGTCCTTTCACGCCTGGCGTTGGAGCTATGCACTACGAAGTCAAATGTGGTGACTATATATATATGTGTGCGCGTGTGTATGCCTAGACATCATATACACTCGAAATGCTGCACCTTTCAGTGTTTGCACAAGTCCCCAGGATGCACATGGCAGATAACTTAAGTTCAGAAACTCGGGTGGGAAAAAAGCATGTGTCCTTCTGATATTTCCAAACATGCTTCCAATTTTAAAAATTATCTTCATTAGATACAAAACAAACTGGCCTAAGGAGCATCAGGGAAGTTTGAAAATCTTCTGACGCAGTTGTGGAAGCTTTTCCCTTGTTCGCTCCAACATGTGTGGTTGCTACAGCTGCAGCAAAACCAATACTGAAAGTACGGGAAAACATGAATAATTGCCTAAACCAGCCTCGCAGTGTGGTTTGTGTGCCAGGGCCCTGTTTCTGGAAAGGAGGGTGTTGGGGAAGAAGAGGAGCAGACACCAAGAAGGACAGCTGTGAAGGTGCTGTCAAGGCTTGCAGCACACTTTGCAGGTGCTTCAGCCAAAAGTTACCTCCCGGCAGCCGTGCTGGTCCCCAATGACAGGGACGTCTCAATACTGGTGGAGGAACAGCATTTGTCTTTTAGCAGATACTCATTAGTTCTGGTCACTTGCCAAATGCTGGGATGCTCAGAGCTGCCCCCACCGAGGATCTGAAACGGGAGCAGCAGTCTGGAGCAGCCTGTTTTTAAAGGGTGCCGCG
This sequence comes from Chionis minor, assembly GCA_013398295.1. Classification (NCBI taxonomy): domain Eukaryota; kingdom Metazoa; phylum Chordata; class Aves; order Charadriiformes; family Chionidae; genus Chionis; species Chionis minor. The sequence continues at coordinate 733,062 of VZSF01001711.1, forward strand.
TAGTCAAGTGGAGCAGGAAGGAAAATAGGCAATGAAAAAAGGGCATTGGGATTTTGTCTCGGAGGAATGCCATGCTCTTCTGCCTCCTTGTGTCAGGTCAGCAGAACTGGTACTGGGTCTTATTTTCTTCTTTCTTTCCTTGAGAAGGCAAAATAGAGGGGAGGGAGAAATATTCACGCTGCTTCTGCTTAAAAGCTAACTTTTATGTAGTCCAAGTCAGCTTTGAAATTGAAACCTCCCCGGGATAATGATACAGGAGAGGCTGAGTTCCTATTTAGACTGATATTATTTGGCTGAGGGCAGTCTTTACTCAAGAGTAATTTGGGGAAGTGACAGACAGCTGTGACCTTGATTTACTTTGTAACAGTTTGGGTTGAAATGGAAGAGTATTAAAATTTAGATTTTTTTCAAAAATTGCAGGGACATCATTAAAGAAGAGGACTTTCAGTTCTTCCTTTCAGTACACTCTGTAATGTTAAAAATAGCAGAGGATGTAGATGCGTGACATTCATCTGCTGACTTCTTCATGTCTGTTGCCAGACTTGATTGTGTTTGAAGACTGGTCAAAGCAAAAAAGTAGTCCGGGACTCTCAACTCACCTCTGAATGATTCTCAAAATGGGAAACACCCACTTATACCATATAATACATTTGTTAAACTGTGCTCGTGGGAGGCATAGTGCTAGATTAAAGAGGATATTGGAAATCCTGAATGAGGTGCATTTGCTAAGGCAAGTGGAGAACTCATATAGTATGGAGGATATGCTACCCCATTTACTTTGGAGATACCCCAAGGTACACTGAAATACATACATTAAGGCAGTCCTGCTACTTGATGCTCATTTATTTGAGTGCTGATCTTCAACTCAGTCACCCAAATACTTGAAACAATCTGTGTTTGCCAAGTCAAACTGTTAGTTAATATCAGTATAATAGGAGGGGAAATGATGGGAGAGGTGAGCAAGCTCCTCTTTCTCCTTCCTGGAAGGATTTCTTCCTCTTTGATCGGCAGGTTTGGGAGCTCTGGATGTAGTTTCAGCCCTCATTTATTTATGTTGGGTTCTTTCCATCCTCCCAGTCCCGCGCTTTGCCTGCTCCTTCTTACAGGAATGGATTTGTTTGCCTTCCTACAAAAACACCTCATGACTAGGAATGAGCATGGATCTTGTTGGGTTTGGGAGCCATTATAACCAGCCGGCAGTCAGCGAATGCTCATGGCTGCGGATTAAAACAATGCCATCACTTAGGAGAACCAAAGTAAAATGAGAAGGGGGTATTCAAAGGTTTCTTTGGGGAATAAAGTACATAGGCATTTGAACTCCAAAGTGCTTATACACCTGTGAGAAGCAGATTTAGGAAAACAGAAACAATAAACAAATTGCCCCATTAATCAAAGAAAACCAAGAAGTAAGGGCTTCATGTGGATTTGTCAACTTGTCTTTTACTCTCTGAAATGCTCTCTTCTCAGAAGAACCACAGGACACCCTTCCCTCTCCCAGGGCAAGGGGACCACTGCTACCCCAGGGCCAGCCAGCCAGCCAGTACGTTCCCAGGGGAAAGTGCAATAGATGAACTTTACCTGGTTGTCCTCAGTGAGGACGGCACTGATTTGTTTCTTTTTTTTTTTTACTTTTTCGACTTAAAATTTGTAGGAATATAATTATATAGAACGTAATCAAATTATTCTGGCAAATTTGGTCAGGGAACTAAAAAATTATGGGGATGGGATGCAGGGGACAGGCAGCAGGTGTCCCTTTTTTCCTTAAGAAACTGGGTTAAACACTTACTTCATTCAGAAGGGAAGTATGGAGATTTATCTGGTGAATTGGCACACTTTCTGCCTTTTTCTCTTTTGATCTAGTATATGATGTATAATCGATGTTACTCCAGAGATGTTATTGATGCTGCTACGTGTACGTAGGATCCCCTTTTGCTAATGACTGTGATATCCCTATCAGAACGGTGAGAAAGCTGAGGTTTGATTAATGAGTGATGACAGAGGACATGCTCTTCAGTATTTATCTGAAGGTTCACACCGGAGGAGGATCAAAGGTGGTCCCACATCCCTATCTACCAGTCATCCCTCCTCAGTCTTGGGCTCTTTCCTGCCCATGCCAGAGGCCTGTGCCTGCTGCCTGCCTGGAGAAGACAGGTGCAGCCTGGCAGGGCTGTGATTTGGAGAAGAGGACCATGCACTTGCTAAAAGATGGAGAGGGAGATTCCCTGTAGCGGAAGCCCCACCCCAGGGTAACACCACCTGCTCTTTGCTGAGTGTGTAGCGTGCTCCTGTCCCAGCTGACAGGACATGTCTGGTTTTCCATCCAGGCTCATTCACAAGGGCTCTGGTGTTTGATACGCATGTGTTAGCAGCCCATGTGCAAAACACAGCTCTGAAGGAGGAGAGAAGGGGGAGGCACTTATGAGTAAACCCTGGGGCAGGATTATTACTGACTTCCCTCAACTTGCTGCTGGCTTCCTGTCGCTATCGGGGGTTTCCTATGGGACCCGGTCTTCCTAATTCAGAGGGCTGCTGGGGGGTTAATTGCTGAAAGACTTTTGCAGCCCCACCATGTAAGACATTTTTGGCGTGCAAAGAAGTACCCTTACATGACATGTGCGCTACATACCACTATACCTTTTAGAGGTGCTTGCACGACTTTTGTGAAGCTTTTACAGCTCTATGGCAAATACTCACCTGTAATGAGCGGAGCAGCAAGGGCTGTATTTGTGTGTAGCCTGTGCAGGCAGGTAGCGCACAAACAACTCCGAGCACATTCGCAAATGCAGCCTTTTCCCGTCGGACCTGGTAGTGGTGCAATACTTGGTACGTCCGCGGTAGCGGTGAGGGATCCAGAACGCACGTCTGTGTTTATATCTGCATGTGGCTCCCTGGGTGTGTAACAGGTATGCGAAGGCACGTGTTACACACACACACGTACACGCGGACCCTGCTCTCCTGCCGGTGCTGTGGCTGCCGCCGTGCGCACGGGAGCGTGCGAGGGAGGATGCGGAGCCCAGGGAGCCACCGTCCATCCCGCACCCCAGTGGCAGCCGGGCTCACCCCAGCCTCCCCGGAGCCTGCTCAGCCCAAGCCCCAGCGCTACCCCAGGGAGGGAGGGAAGAAGGCAAGGAGGGAAATACAGGCGGCAGGCGCCCTTGGCACCGAACGGGCCTTGCGCTGGGGCTGGCCACCCCCACCACCCCCTGGCTCGGCCATGAGCTGCTGGCTCCTGCAGCCGTCAGTCAGGGGTGACAGCATTTTGAGAAGGCTCCCTTCGGTGATGCGTTCGGCTGAGACCTTCGGAGAGCAGAGGAGCGCCGGGAGCCCGTGCCCTGCCTGCTCGCAGCCTGCCTGCTTTGTAGCAGCAGCTGGGAGTGCTGGCCGAGGGATTTCGCTGCGGCATCCTTCCCGGCGGTGAGGGGAGGGAAGCCAATGGAGCTGCGAGGTGAATCGTAGGTACCGGGGGAGCGCTCCAGAGGTGCCCGCTCACTGTTGATGCCAGTGGAGCCGGCGGGGATGGAAGCGAGACTGGTCTTAGCCCAGCAGCTGGGCATCCTGGTCTGCAGCAAGCGCAGGGTTATTACATCCTGGTGACACCGTGTAAGAGCAGAGGATTTTGTAAGAAGTGACAATTGCTCAGGAGCCCGCGTCGCCTGGGTCCTCCAGATGACCTCGTCCCAGGTAGCTCTGCTCGGGATCCTTTTTTTGTTACAGAAGTAGAGTTGGTGCCTGATGATGTCAGACGCAGGGGGAGGGAAATCAAAAAAAAAAAAAAAAAAAAAAAAAAAAAAGATAGATTGCAGTCCTAACACAAGGAGGATGCAGCAAACCACAGAGAGGGTCCTCTCCTTTAAGGAAGACGAGGCAAAAGGCAGAGCCTCTAGGACGGTCCCTCTCTCCTGCCTGCTTCAAAGAGGAAGATTGTTTGCCTTCTGTAGAGGGAGCTGGCTGTGTAATGCATTATACATCACGAGGTTAGACATCTTCTGATTTCTTAAGGGAAAGGCTATTTTATTTCTCAAGTGGGTGCCAGCGGGGATGCTGTAAGAGCACGCAGAGACGGTGCATCCTCCATCCCACACTGACACCCACCCAGCACGGTCAACTGCAGACCGGGAACTTGGCAAGGATCAAGGACCAAATCTGGAGCCAATGCAGGGGGAGAGGAGCAGCCTCAGCTTTTTTAGCAAGTGAATGGGGAGGGGGAGGAGGGTAGTATGAGCAGTGATGTCATTTTTAACTAGTTCCTCGCAGAGCCAGGGAGTGAAGTTAGAGGAAAAACCTGCAGTCTCAGAATGGCTCTCAGCCTTGACTGGAGACTCTAAATGACTGAGGGTCCCCACAATGGTAACTCATTTTCTTTCCTATGCAGAACTGTTCTGGTAGACCTTTATTTTGGGTCAAGCAGAGGGCATTTCTTTTCTCTCTCTCTCTCTCTCTCTCTCTCTCTCTGTATGCTTCGAGGGTTTGACTTCAGCTTTTGCCTCCGGTTTGTTAAATACCTTGCAGGTTATTTGAAGTTTTGCCTGGGTAGTTTGAGAATTTGTCTCTGGTGTGGGAATCCATGTCTTTACAGGAGAGAGTTTAGCATGCAGCGTTTCTGCTACTTGTCAGGAAGGGAGATGCAGAGGTTGCCAAGCACACGGCTTTCTGCACGGGAAATGTACTTTTAAAATTACAGGTGGAAAGAAAGGGACTTGGCTGGCATTTGTTGCTGTAATGGATGGCATTTAATGTTGCTTTTAAGAGGCAGAAAGACTTCTGGTCAACTATACAGATAGAAATTAATCTTGCTTTGGTGACAATTTCTTTGCTTTTGATTACCAGTTTTTTATTATCAGCGTTTTAATTCTAGTGGAACTGAATGGAAAATGTCAACATGAGTGGTTTTGGCTGTTTGAGGCAGTATTTGCATGTATATTTGTTCATGGCATGCATTAACCACTTGCCTGCTGCTCCCTCCACTGCACTTGCCCTGTTGCTGACTTCCATAGAAATCAGTGGGCTGCCAGGCTGCACCATGGACATTGGCAGCACAGAGGGTTATGCTGCTCACCGGTTCCTGGAATCATCAGCAGTAGCAGTCAAGGCAGTTTTAGGTAGATAAGGTTGTCAAGACAGGTTCGTCAAGGGTAAAGTGTCTTAGCCAAAATGGCAGGTGGGGAAGAGCATCCCCAGTTTATATTTCCAAGTATTCAGCTCCTGGTATCGCTGGCGCAGTTTAGGTTTGTGGTTGTTGTGGTGCTGCTTGGTCCGAAGGCAAAGGCTGTAGCGCTGAGAGTTCTGTTGGCTGTGGAAGGCTCATAACATTCCTCTCTGGGCGCCCGTTTGCCAATGGTGAGACTTGCTTGTCTTCTCACCAGAAGAACATCTGAGATAGCTGAGGAAGCCAGACCTCAGTTTTACTTACTAGGAACTTGGGACGTGTATGTGATAGTCAAACACCTTCTGCTGTAGCCTGTCAAGGCAACCGTGAGCTCAAAGCTGGGAGATCTGGGCTTGAGAATGAGAGAGGCAGATGACAAATGGGAACATTGTGATACCTTCCGAATATGAAATGTTCCTTCAGGAGGTTCCTGCTGATGATAAAGGCTTGGAGAATCCGTTGCTCCCCCTGAGAAAGCTCTCAGTGAAGAGTATCTGGGAGGAATAAGTCTCTGTTTTACCAGCTATCATGAAGATGCTGGCAGCTGTCACAGGGGCCATTTTGGACTCCTCCCCCTGCAACACACCATGGTGCAGAGGGAGAGTAAATCTGGTAACCTCTTTCTTTTGCCAGTCCTCCCAACATTAGCCTCAGTGTTGGAATATGTAACTCAGAGCCAAAAACTAGGCTCTCAAAACAACATGTTCTATCAGTGTGGTTTTCATCCAGATGCATGCTCGCCTTCACTGATAGTGGTGATGTGGGGGTAGTGTGCCTGGCAGGTGGAGGGAATGGATAAGAGGCTGTGCTGAACTAGTCACCATGGCATATGGAAGCTTTCCATCTCCCTAGTGCTCGGCTGAACTGCTGCTGTGGACGGGCAACTTTGGTTTCCTCTGATTATAGTGTGGTACCCTTCACCGGCAGGAAAATAGTGCATTTAAAAAAGGAGAGCAAAGAACTCTGCGTCTGGAGTAAGCATCGCTTCATCCTCTTCATTTGGGGGCTCAAATATTCCCCCTGCCCCCTGCCTGAAGTATTCCAGGGCACTCGTTCTGGCTTGTTTGTCTCAGCTCACTTCATCTGAGATGAGCAATTGCAAATTCACGGCACTAGAGATGGAGTCCGCTACCCAAAGAAGAGGGGAGCTGCATGTGACTGCAGCCAGTGTGCCTGCTTCTGCAGCCTTCCCCCTTAGGAACCAGCTGACGTTGCAGCAGGGAAGGTTAGGAAGACCTTTCCAAGTGCAAAGAGAAATAAAGCACTGGGACAGGCATCCTACAGAGCTTATGCGGTGTCCTTCTTGTAGGCTTTTTAAGAACAAGTTGGGTGGGCTAGAAATGCTCAGTCCACTTTAGAGCAGTGGAATTACACTTAGCTTTGTATTTTGGCGTTTTTATGACAGGTTTGGTCACACATCAGTCAAAATTCACTATAGGAGGCATCTTCTGCATCTGGGGTTGGGTGCGTCATTTGTTGTTTATTGCATTTTAGCTGTGTTTCAGGATTGGAAAAGTCATGGACCAGACACTTCTCTCATGGTTCCTTCCTGCCCTCCATTGCTATTGTAGTATGACTTAGCCCCATTGGGGTCCTACAACCAAGGGGATGAGAACGATTCAGTCCCTGTAAAACTTTCTACTGTTACTGTCAGCAAAAGCATCACTGTTGTGTCAGTGATGGCCGTGATTTTTAGAAAATGGGAACTATTGCACAGAAGTGACTGCAAAGATTGCAGTATCTCTCTGAACTTCAGCGAGCTCTGGGTCTTACCATTACTCAGCAACTTTGTTCACTTACACCAGGCTCTGGTCAAAACTGCACTTGGTTTGCAGTGGTCTCTTGGAGAGGGTTGGGGCAGCGGAGCGTGAAGGAAACAGACTTCACTTGAGTGATGTAGTTGACCGCTGCCCACAAGGAAGCACATTTTTCATGCTGTACTACAGTATGACTTTCAATCTACGGTGTAATCCTCCTGTATGTTTATGTGGTAGAATTTACTTGCTGTTCCAGTTGTTCTCACCTTGCATGGTCTTCTCAGGGGTGGACAACATGGGCTCCATGGGAGTGAATTCAAGCTAACAGGTGTCCCAAAGAGGTATTTTATGGTGCATGCAATGGTGATCAAAGTTACAGAAGTGGGTAACAGAGGACTGAGGCTGGGTACACAAAGGAGGGGAGAAAATCACTTTCAAGTGATGAGATCATGTCTGTCTTGGGAAAGGATCCTTACCAGGGCTGCAGAGAAAGAGCAAATAACTTGGTGGGGGTGGGGGAAGTAGAACTTCCCAGTTCCAAATTTAGCAATGAGTTCAACTCTGCATGTGACCAAGAAACACTAAGGTCAACCATCTAATTGCGTTTGTGCCATTGTCATCGAAGTAATTATCTTTTCCCCCTGGCATTTCAACAGGGTAAAACTGAAGTGGGTTTGCACTGCTGTAGTCTGATAAGTCAGAAATTAGGTAACCTCCATGGCTTGCCTGCCAGGCTGTCTTCTCTCCTTTGGGCTCTGTTGGTAGAGCAGACAGTGGTTATATTCCTCTGGGAGACTTATTTTAGGTTCCATGTTAAAGTTTGGAAAAATCTTTGTAATCATGCCAGTTCTTGGAAGGTAGAAGAGTATGTCCCCACGCAGCAGTATGTTTGGTAATAACGCTCGATCGAAGTGATGGGATTTCCAACTGTATCCTCATGCAATTGTGTGATGGGGTTGATTCTGCATCTGCTGCAGATGGGAGTGGGATGAAATATAAATTATCACTGTAACAGCACATAGTAAAAACCCATGGTTCTGGTCTGTTGTGATACATGCTTGAATCCTAATCTCTTCAGTCATTTCGAGGAATAAAAGACGTTGCCTCAGGTAGGCACGTAAGTGAAGGAATAGCTATTTTGTGCCCTATGAAGTGTGCAGACACAAGGTGTTTAGGGGCTGGCAGCCTATATACATAGGACTCTACTATTGTTTCTGGAAACCACACCTTCTTCATTCAGCCTCGTAACAGCCGAGCTCTTAATGCCAGAAGATCTTATGGGAATGAATCAACCACAAAAGCTGTTCTTAAGAGTGCTTTTAAAAGCTGATAGTTAAGTTTAGAAGAACACTAGAACAATTTGCTGAAATCTGAAGCCATTTTGTGACCCTTGCATTTTGAGAACCCTCTGGATATACCTATAAAACGCTCTGCTGTTTTCTGCCAGTGTTTGAAGGGGGAAAGCAAGCAGTGGGAGAAAAGGTGAGTTCTGCACAGCCTCCTCCTGTTTCAGGAAGGACTGGTGTTTTCTTCCAGGTTTGCACAGCAGTACTGCACATCATGCACCTCATAATAATAATAGTATATAATCTTCATAATAGTGATAATCTTCGTATGCAGCTGCAGATTTCAAATTCCTCCCTGGTTTTAGCACAAATTTCGTTTGATGGCATCAGAAGACTGTTTTTTCATGTCCCTGCCTATTTACCCCTACATAACCTCACTGCTAGCTCTCAGAGCTCAACTTTTGATAAGAGGAAAGGTGACGCACCAATGTCAGAATATGCAGATTCACGTTTCACAGTTGTACCTCAGCTCTCGTGTACCTGACAATTTTATATTTTTTTTTGGCACAGCACAGGCAATCAAAATTTATCTTCCAAATTAAGACTGTAATTATATTTTGATAAAGATCTGGCAATTCAGTGAGAACGGAATTTTAAGGGTTGCCGGGATACAGATGACTCTGGGTTATGGGGAAGCGTTTGCATGTGGAATACTAATAAGCCAAGGTTGTTCAGCATCCTTATCTAGACTTTTCCAATAGTGTCTGATAACACAGGCAATCAAGTGCTTGTTTCTTTGCTATTATTCTGGCAAAGTGATTAAAGATACAGGCTGCCTTTTATGAATGAAAAGGCAACATGCTCGACATGGAGTGACACAGATATGTCCCCCTGTTTGATACACAAGAAAAGTGGGGGAATGGAGTGCTGACCATGCCCGCGTTATTGAGCCCACCAAAATAAACTTTTCCTGAGGCTTCCCCGGGTCTCGGGGATGCCAAGGAGCCTTTGCAGGAGGAGTGAGCCACTTCCTGGGCGACGTGAGCCTTGCCTCACACGGGTGCTGCTGGGAGCCTCCTTTCGCAAAGCCGGGTCCCCACTGAGGAGCAGGAGCTGGAGGAGATCCCAGGTATGAGTGTGGGATAACCAAATACACCAGACCTTGCTGTCCAGGCAGGATGGCCACGGAAGTAACGGCACCCTAGGGCTTGGGGAGGTGACAGACCGCTTGATTCAACCCACGGCTGCCAAAGGGAAGGTCCTGGCTCACGTGCAGGTACTTTCTTGTGCCAGTCCAGCAGATGAGTAAAGCTTGACCTCAGCGCTGCAATCCGATGAAGGATGAAGAGCTATAGCACTTTCTCTCTTTTAAGTGTCTGGTCTGTATTTGACACTGATTAGTTATTACGGAAAGTTATTGCTATTCAATAATGTGGCCAGCTGACAAGGTATTATTTACTGCCTGTGCTGTGGAAGCACTTGCAGACCTCAGAGGGGTTCGTCTCCGGCACTCCTGGCACACTGCAGCCCCGAGCCGATAACCCATCCCTGTCTCCCAGCTGTGCCTGGCCAGCAGCGAGGCCAGTGCGTGGTTTGCGTTAGCACCTTGGTGGACCTCTGCTCCGGCCCGCTTCAAATGCGGGCATGGTGAGGGGGGCTGGCAAGAGAAAGATCTATTTTCCCTTGCTCTTAGTCTATTCCAGACTTCCTCCACCCTACCAAAGCCTTTTTATTTCAATATCTAACCCCAAATGTTGAGCCAGCTTGCAATAATTATTCTACTCTATTCAGCAGTGGTTTAGGGACTTAATTGTAGTACATGGTTGTATTTTTACTACAGAACAATTCTGTGACTTTATGGTTTTTTTCAATTAACTGTCAAACAGTGAGCATGTCATATAACAATTTAAAAAAAAAGTTCTGGTGGGATGTCAGCTTCATCAAAATAAATGGTTTTACTTCCCGGCGGGTCTGAATTCCTCCCAGGTTTTTGGTGACTAACTTTTATTCACAAGATGTTTTTTCATGATCTGTAAGAAAGGGACTTGACTTACAGCAGTGCACTTTGAATGGCAGGCGGAGCAGATGTGATTCAGGAGGTTGGGGTTAATGAGCATTTTGGGAAGGCAGGGACCATTGGAGACACCGCAGCTGCAATACGAGACAAACAAGTCAGCCCCTTCTCTAATACATTGCAAGGTCTTTTCAACATGAGGTGTACACTGCTTAAATGGTAGTCTCCTAGCCTTCTCAAACACAACCTGCAGAAGAATAATGTGCTTGCTTTCTCCCTCCTTCTGTAATACATGTGGACATGTGGCACTGATCTTGGACAACTCTAAAACTGCAGGGTTGTGACCCAGTCCAAATCTTGCGATTTGCTGTGAGCTTTGAGACTGACCAGAGAAGAGGCTAGGTTGCTGGCTCAGTGTCTCCAGCCTGGCTCTTGCAGGGCCTTGGGAAAAGGGTGTTCATCCTGAAGGCGTACCTCAGGATCCCCAGTTCTGACGTATGCTGAAGGCTGAGTCCTGGTTCTTTGGGGCCAGTTCAGGACTGTCCTGGGTCTTACATCCTAAACCCAGCTTTGGTAATTTTTTACTCTCAGTTTCAGAGGAGTCCAGCAAATACCTGAGAGGAAATTGATTCTCCCAGGTTTGATAAAGTCTTTCATCTCGAGTGATGTATTTCATCTCGAGTGATATATTTCTACCTCAATATATGACTGACTGCTGTCCTTTCCTGCCTTGTCAATGTCAGGTGCCTATTCATATGAGGCGAAATTAAAAAATAAATAAACGTGTAAGATGTACATCACTGAATAAATGTATTAAGTGTTTAGACAATGTGGATGCATTGCCCTATTCAGTGGCTGGCTGATGTGTCCGTTTTACTCCAGTCCTATTCTCTGAGCTTGCATTGGGTTTCTCTTACTGCACGCGAGAATTTTACATTTCATTCAGCTTTTCTTCTGCGCGCTCTGTGGTGCCTCTTCCTAACGTCTGCACCTAGTGGTAACTTTTCACGAAGTCATCTTTTCTGCCCTGATCCTTTCAGTCAGCCTTGCTCATTTTCCAAACCAGTCATCCCCACTGGACTGGCCTCGTTGCCATGTGTCCATGGACTATAAAAATAGGATTTGGTACGCAAAACCACCCTGAAGAGCTTATGACCCCAGGAAAAGGGTTTCAGGTTTGCTGGGTGGAAATTCATACTTCCTGGGCAGAAGTATTTACTCAGTAGCTCAAGCGGGGAAGGAGCAAGAGGGGAGAAATTGCAGTCCATGAGGGTAGGAGTAAAAACTGTAGTGCAGAGAGTCCCACACTTTTAAATCCCTTTCATACAGTCTGAACCTAAAAGGCAGTGACCCCCATAACAACTCTGAATGAACATACTGAAGCTCATTTCCTTCACTATTCGTTTCTGCTTTTGAAAAGGTATGGGACAAAGTTCTGAAAAGTGTGTGTGATCTTTGACCAGTAAAACTGTGCCAGCCAAAGCCATTACTACCATTTATCAGCATAATGTGTCTTTTTGATGAATGTGGGGGTGTGAGGAGTAAGCTAACTGCTAAAATGCAGTTCTGTCAGCGTGTCTGCAGCCGCTTTGCCAGTGTAATGTATTGTAGAGAGACAAAAGTCATTTTGTTGCATTAAAACCCAAAGAACCTTCATAGTTTGAGAGCAGAAGATGACCCCAGATAACACAGCTGAAGTTAGCTAGACCCCAGATTATTTCCAGAGATTAGTTAGCTCGTGTGCCTAATACACTGCCTTGTACTGCTCAAGAACTCTCAACACCTATATGTAGAGCTCCTGCACACAGAGTTGTCAGGATGGGGAGACATTATGAATTTGAAGTTTAGATCTAAAAATAGCAGCGTGAAACGTGACCATCCTGCATCATGTTGGTAGAAAGAATGGAATGGAGTGGAATGGAATTGAACGGAACAGAACATGAGGTACGCTGAGATATGTGCCTGATGGACAGCTAGCCCCAGATCTCCCTAGTTTCATCACATTAAAGGTGGATTAATTACCTGATGATCTGTGCCTCCATTGACACGGCTAGGGATGATGGCAGCCGAAAGACAAGTCTGGAAAAGTTTAGAGCTGTAGTTCGGTGGGGCTTCATCTTGCGGGGGTCTGCGCTGAGTGGGGAGCTGGCTGGAGGAAGAGACATTTTTGTCCCTGCTGGGATGAATGAATCATCACAGACAAGGCAGCGACGCTGCTGTTGTAAAGCTGTGCTCTCTGTGGTAAGCAACAAATTCATCCCAGTTTGCCCCTCAAAAAAAAGAATTTCTGAATACAAAGAGTTACCTTGGGGATTACTTGAATAAGCTCAGCTGTGGGCACATATCTGTCTCAGTGGGTCATGAGTGGAATGAGAAAGGGTTTCCTGCCCACAACCTTAGTTTGAGGCTTGTTTCTGTGAGCGATGTGTGGCACTTTGGTTGTCACTGCTTTGTTCTAGCTGCAGTGCTTCTGGAGCAACACCATCCTACACTCACTGAGTGTCCACAGATAGATGGGCATTGAAGGGGAAGGAAAATCAGTATCTTCTAGCCACCCCTTCAGCAAATACTTCCCTTAGTCTTAAGGTATCATGGATTTGGCTGTAACTTCAGTAAAGTTGAACTGGAATTTCTTAAAGGCTTGAAAATTATTCCACTGTCCTGTAGAAGTATCTGCAAAATCAATTGTTTTCTGGGTTAAAATAACAATCTTCAAAGTTTAGATGTTTTCTTCTGACATGCTGAATTTTGCTGGACCTTTTCCATCCTAGAAGTGCATGTAAAAGTTTGCAGAAAATAAGGAGAGTTGTACTAACTGTGGGGAGGCTGCTCTAGCCCTTGTAAAGTGAAGAAGCATTGCAGTATTTGTAAAATGTTACTATTGGGCAAATATTACAAAGACAAAAGGAATCAGGAAAGGCTAACTCAAATGAAAAGCATCCAAACTAATCTTTGCCAAAGTGCCATTTTCATAGGTAAGTAATGGCTGCACTTTTAAGATATTTTTTCTTCTGTGCTGTTGCATAGAATCCCATTTTTTTTGATAAAATCAAAGTGTGTTAAGTATGCCAATACCCAGACTTCAGAAATAACTCTGCATAACAGAAACATTGCCAAGCAGTGACCTCACCCTCGCTCACTACGTGAAGATGTACTGCATCCCACAGGAAATCAATACTTGCTAATATGAACAAACATGAAGATGAAATTATCAAACCAGCAAGTCAGGGAAACAATCTTCATTTATCAGAATTAGCTGTGACTTGAATGCAGTAGTTAAAAAACCTCGAGTGATAATGAATCCGGCAGATGGTCGGTGAATTCGTGCGTCTCCCCGTGCTGTGTGGGTCTGGGCTCTGGTGGGAATCGACCAGGGCACCAGGCTGGCTCTTTTTTCTTTACTGACCATGGCAGGTTAATTCGGAATAATGAACCACTCGTTGCTTGTCCAGTCCGGCGATTTGGAGCTGCTTGTAAATGGCAGAGGTTGGTTGCGCTGCAGGGGCCTGTGGGTCCAAAACCCCATCCTGGGCAATATAAACCACAGCTCATCTGCAAAGGTTTGGAGCATGCCCCAGCAGGGAATAAGCAAGCCTACTTTCGTCTGGAAGAATGAAAGCTACCAATAAAATATTACTGGATTAGCACAAGAGATGAAGGGCCTATTATTGTATGTATAAATGCTTAATGGAGAGGATGGTTTCTGCCCTTAAGACACAAAAGTAGAAAAGATAGAAAAGGCTAGGAGGTCCCTGGGAGGACAAGAGATGGCTTTGAAGGGCAGGCAGCGACTTTCCCCGGGCCAGAGCGGGGATGTGCCAGCCTACCAGGCCAAACTGCATCTCCAAACAACAGGCAACCACCATTTGAAAATGCTGTCTCATTTCTTTGCTTTTCACTGCATACCAACTCCTATATTTTCTTCTTCCTTTCTCCGCCCCCCCCCCCTTTTCATTTAAGCTCAGCGGTAGGGATAAGAGCTTGTTTTCATATTCTCTGTAACACCCTTGCAATACTTTAGGCACTACATAGAAAATAAGCAGATGGCTGTGAACTGATCTGTATTGGTATATAAAATGTCTTGATGAACAATATCCATATTATAAAAAAAGTTGGCTGGGGTGGCTCCCCCTCCCCCTGTGCTGGCAGATGCTACGGGAGTTGACAAGATGTGAAAATTGATCGCCACCTTCCCCCCCCCAACCCCAGACAGCATCCTGCCAGATCCAGAGTGGGGTGTATCCGTGGGTGTTGTCTACCTTTCCCTGTGCAGCGTGTAGAGCATCTCAGCCTCTAGAGCAGTCTGGCACCTCTTCCAGCACTCCTTTTTTTTAACACCACTTGGAGAATCCACACAGAAAGAAGAGAGGCTGAGAGGAGAAGGCAGTAAAGTGAGAAGGAGGTAATTAGGGCCAGACCTGATGTCCCAGCATAGCCGAAAAAGCCCGAGAAGTCAGGCAGAGCCATGACTGAGAAAGGACAGAGCAAGGACAGCAAACTTTGGCACTTGATCCGGCTTACTGTGTCACATTTCTAAGCATGTTTACCCCCCTCTTCATAAAAATGAATGTATTTGTTCAGTTTCTCAGACAGTCCTTCACCTTTTGAGTTAAAAGTCACCTTATGCCTTGGTAGCTTGCTTGGCTGTCATCCAAATTTGTCTTTTTATTTTGCCATTACTGATATTCAACAAGTACATGCGGGAACCCATACATAGCTTTGCAGACACACGTTTGTTTCCGAGTAGGTGATCTAGCTCCCATAGAAAGGCGGCATCTCCCCTCTTGGTGCCTGGTAGTGCTGGGGCATGCCAGTGTGGCACACTCCATCTTCTCATGGTCCTTCCACAATGAAAAGAGGGGGACAGGCTCTGCCAGAGGACTGTTTGGAACTTTCTGAGGCTCGTTCCTACTCCAGATCAGCAGGGAGCCTATCTGTTAGCTGCAGAAATACTCCAGGGAGACAAATCTCTCCTGGGGTAAGTTACTTTTGTGATTGCTTTCCATTGTCTGCTTCTGCATGCTTGGAAATATTGTCAACTTTGCTCCTCGTGAACAAATCCAAGCGTCCCAGGAGTGCTCTCTCCCTTGATTCACCATTCCACTCAATATGTGATATATTGAGGTCAAACACTATTTGCTACTCGACGGCCCCTTTTTTTACGTACACTTTCTGCATGATAATTCTACTGGTGATGCCCTTTCCTCCCTTCTCCTTTCTTTTTTCCTTTCCTGAAAGTATTTCTTGGTTTAGTTTCTTTTCCTATGGATTTTTTTCCTGCAGCTTATTTTTATTTTATTTCCATCACTGCTTACAATCGAGAGCTTGAAAGCTTCCTGTCCAGTGCTGCAGCCCGTGTCATGCCGCAGCGCTATTTGTGATAGTTACCAGTAGGTGTTGACACCTGACATTTCTGCTCTGGTTTTGACTGGATACAGCGAAACATATCCGTTTCACTGTGCCTTCTGTTTTTCTTCTTCATGTGCAGTAGTTGGTACACGGTCATAATAAAATATCTGCCCGCTCTTAAAAGGTAATAATTTTACATGTACATTAACCACATAATTATTTGCCACTCTGTGTATTTGCTGTGCTAAAGCCAACGTGTTGAAAACTACCTTGTACTCAGTCCAACACGTGCACAAAGACAGATGAGTTACAAATGCGCAAGAATTTGCTGTTGCTATTATGTTCTGGATGAAAACTCTTGCCAGAGAGTGGTCCACACCCCTGCAGCATCTGACAAACCCTGTAGCTCTTCAGCAGTTGTGGCTTTTCAGAAATCCCATCAGAACTCAATTAGGTTTTCTGCATAAATATGTGGCTTAATAATATAAATGTGAGTACAAACAATAGGATATAGTTTTGGCTCATAAAGCTATACTAGCCGTAACAATAAAGGATAGTCTGTGTTATGATCTTTATTAACACCTTCTGACACTTTGCAAGAAGAAAATGTTTTAAAATTTATTTTAGCTTAAATGTTTTCATGCTTCATAAATGTTTTATGTGCTAGTTGCCTCTAACTGTGATGTCTCAATTCAAAGTGGGGGTTAGCGGGTTAGCGTGAGCTGTAGTTGCTCCCTAGCTGACATGGTAACAGGTTTGCATCCTCTGCAAGGACATACGAGAGGATACAGCTAACATCACGCGCCTCTTGGTTAAATTTATGAACTAGCTTGTGCCATTTGAGGCTTGTGGACTGTTTTAGGTAAGCAAAGACCTGAAATACAGTAGAAAAAAAAAACCAGTGCAACTCTGCAGAAAAAAATATTAGTGCCTAAGGTGAGCAAGCTGAGAACATGTTATTCAAATAATAGTAACAGTGGGAAAATAACTTATCTTGACATAAGTTATTCATCCTGCAGTCTAGGTATACAATATCGCTGACAAAGACAGACAGTTTCCAAGCACTATCTGGATGGGTTCCTTCTAAGAAGTAATCCAGTGTATCTCAGTGCCTTTGTATACATGTGTATAGCAGGTACTGTAACTAATACAGTCCATGTCATGTATCACGACACATCTGTGCTTTATGGATTAAGGGCTAATTTTGAGTCCAAAAACCTTGAGGGAGAAGCTGCAATACCTGGGTAGGAGCTGGAGCTCCGGCGGGGAGCGGTGCTGGGACAGGTCCACGGTGGTGCCGCAGCCCCCATCAGGGCAGCGCTGGGCAGAGTGGAGGGGACTTGCAAGGTTAACAAGAATCCATCCCTAAGCAGGTTTCTTCATTAAAATCAATTCCTTTGAGAAAGTATAGAAGGGGAAGGAGTGGAAATCGGTATTTGCAGGCAGCTCTCCTTTTTCTAACAAAACACAAAGGACTGTGTTCAGTATTGCTTCAACAAGTGAAACTCAGCAAGTCAGCTAGCCGTGTTACTTCTTCCTAGCTGGCTCCTCAGTATGGCTCTCTCAGCCCTTGCAGCCCTGTTCACTCTAATGTTTTACACAAGTGTCTTGTCAGAAGCGGGACTGGAGAAGGACGCTGCTGGACAGTGTTGAAATAGGACCTTCCTCCTGGCCCAGAGCCCCTTCTTGGGCTGGAGGCTCCACAAGCCCAGTTCACAGCCAGTTGTCTGAAACGGGGCTTCGTGTGAACCACTTGGGAGGCCGGGGCCGAAAGGAACATCTGAGAGGGCTGGTGATGGAGGACTTTGGTATTCACTGAGTTTGGGGAAGAATGTTACGGAAAGGACCAGAGGAGCTACACAGTGAACTGGTTGTGTCTTTATCTGCACCCCTGTGCCCAGCCAACCCTGGGCGGCCATCAGGGTGGCACAGGAGTGACCCCATGGAGTCACCCACGTGATTTTTGTTGCCTGGCCCGAGAAACGAACTGCCTTGCTGCTCTGCGGAGGAAGCTTCACGGGGCAGACGTGACCTCAAGAGCAGTTAGAGACCTGAGACAGAGCCAGGTCTCTCAGTCCCTCTGCAAGAAATGACTGACAGAGCTGCGGGAGCAGCAAGGATATTTCCCCAGGGGAAGAAAAAAGAGTTGCCTTTGGTC
Source organism: Chionis minor (assembly GCA_013398295.1). Taxonomy (NCBI): domain Eukaryota; kingdom Metazoa; phylum Chordata; class Aves; order Charadriiformes; family Chionidae; genus Chionis; species Chionis minor. The sequence goes on from VZSF01001711.1 coordinate 750,772, forward strand.
CCTCTGAGATGATTGACTTTCTGTCTTTCCCCAGATGCCTGTGAGTAATTTGAAGGAACACATGTAGCATAGTAGCATAGTATTTACTAAATATAAGTGGAAGAAACTGTTGCTACTTACCTCAACTTGCAGTTAAGCGGCGTTCAGGGCGTCTAGCCAAGCATGCTGAAAAAGACTAGTGGGGAGGAAGAAGTGTGAAATATGAGCCACCGTTCCTACTCTTAACACATGGCTTGTTCCTGACTTTTGGGGGTTTGATTTCTCAGCCTCTGTGTGGTGCCAGTGGAAGGGAAGAGGGGCCCTGCTTGTTCACTTTCTGCTCTTCAGTCTTCTTTTTTGCTGGGCAGCAGCTTCTGACCTCAGGCACTGGTTTCTCCATGCAGCGTGCTGAAGGCAGGAGGGTCAAACTCGTGCCAGTGAGGAAAGTCATTCACAGAAAATCATCCGCCATACTTTTAAACTGGATACGAAAGGTAACCTGTGTCTCTGGCTTGGGTTTGCTCTTCATATTTCATAGTGTTTTTCCACTATAGCATACGCGTTGCACTTCCAACACAGTGACTTCATTGTTACCCGTGGGAAGCCACATCAAGGACTAACAAGATTAAGCAGGGGGTCTATAGGGCTTTTTTTTCTTACAGGTTATCATCTTGAATGAAGGGTAGGTCAGTGGTAAACAAAACACTGTCACCTGCTGATGGCCTGCTGATGCCCTGTGTAAAATAAGTTGGCGCCCTCGATCTGCACTCCAAGAGACAGACACGTGTACCACAGCACCGCTGGCGTCACTGACGCTAAATGCCACTTTGGAGAGCCCAATGGAGAAGGCACGGAGACTGAATGAAAATAACTCTTAGAGCTTTGATGGCAGCTTGTAATTTATGAAGAATTTCAAGGAAAACGGAACTATATTTGTTGTACTTGGAATAAGTCATCTGAGTCTTATCTCCCAGCATGCCAAACACAGCGTATTCTGTGTCTAGTGTCACCTTCCAGAGCACTTTTTCAAGACTCCCGGTGTTTTACAGCTGGGGTGCATGTTCATAAACGTGGGGAGGATGTTTTTATCATGGATGCTGATGTGGAAATAGGTGCTCCAATGTGCAAGCCTCTGCTCTTCTTGAAAAGAGGGTCTTCGGCATAGGCTGAAAAGGCTGTTACTGGGAAATGACCACTGTAGGTGTAATTGTTCATGAAAACCACTGCCAAGGTATTGTTTGAACTATCACAAAAATGTCTATAGGCTGAGGAATGTAAGGGTGTTTTTTTCACAAGATCCTGAAGGCAAGTATTAACTGAGGAAGGTAGAACAGTAAATGAATTTTATAAAGCTTTATTCTTGTGTGCTGGCATGTGAAATCAGGGTGACTGATTTGAGACCAACATCACAGTGAACCACACACTTCTGTGTGATAAAAGGGAGAGCGTTATGGTGACCTGTTGGAGCAACTCGGGCAAGCTTAGTAGTGATTTGGGCTGAGTCAGTACAGGAGAAAAATAGCAGAGCAGCAAGGGAGAATTGCAAAGGATCTCTAAAAGCGTGCTTGCAAAGTGTTTTATAGAGACCACACACTCAGTGTGTGCATACACAACGGAGAAAACTTTCGTCTAGTCATACGTATTCAGCTACCCTGGGAATAAAGCCCGACCTCATTGGTGGTGTTCTTTTTTGCTTACTAACCTGCTTTTCCTGATGGGCTTCCTACTATCTCTGACTGAACAAGGACTATAGAAACACCATGGCTACCATACATTATTGAACATTTCAGATGTTTATTAATAGATAAGTATGTTGCACTCCCTCCAGTGCTTTCTGTCACCATGCATTAGAAGAGATGTGCACAGGGGAGGGGATTTCTTTGCTGCAGAGCTGGGTGCGATGGGGCGGGGGCGTACGCACAATGGCACATATTCGCAGATACGTATAATACGTAGACATGTGCACCTAAAATAAAAATGCCATTCACCTCTCATGGGTGAGAAGGGCAACTCCATTAATGAAACCCTCCAACAGAAGCCTGCTCTCTGTGACTACATTTGCTGCTATTTCATAGCTGAGAGCATGAAGCTATTTCTCTCCCAGACATGTAAAACATAAACCAGAGTACAGGAATAAAAGGAGAGATAGAAATCGCTGGCTAGAGAAGCTTCACAGGAATGAAGGCTTGAACATATGAAATACTGTGTATTTCTGAGAAGTTATTGTCTATCCTGGAGTGACAGCTTTGAAATACTTTGAAATACCAAGTCCCATTCTGGCCGCCGTAACTTATTTGACAGAGTTAGGAAAAGCAGTTAAAAATATGTTCAAACACCGCCAGCAGTGATTGAAAGCAGCAAAGCCAAGAACAGGATTAGCATGTGGTACTGTTCACATAAGTGCATATTGCTTAACAGCCTAATCTTCTTACGTGTATAAGAACCGCACACTTCCCAGCCCTCTTGAATTATGTCTATTGTTGTGCCAGTTAACTGAATAGCAGGTAAATGCAAAATTCAAGGATCTGCACACGGAAACGACATTCAAATCATATGCTTTCCAGTATTTTAATCTTTCCGGATAGCTGAATGACAAATATGGATGGGGTTTTGTCCACTTGTCCATTTTTCTCCTGAATAGCTGTTATTTCTATGTGTGGCATAATGGGAGGTAGAAAAATGTCACAGGGATGTGCTAAGAAACCATGGTTGAAACGTGAGAAGTTTCACTGCATTGGCAAGGACTAAAACACCACAAAGAGCATAAAAGATCACGGTCTTTCTCAACAGTTTCTGCTGCCAGTGAGGCTTCTGCCTTTTTGCTTGAGTTTGAAGAATGTGCTAAATTGCCCGTCCCTGAGCGCAGACAGTAATAATTGTGCTCATGTTGTTGCCCATACATAGCTAAAGGCTCAACTTGTTTTGTCACGTCTCCCCTCATGTTTATCCAGAGGGAAGCTGCAGCCTGTGCAGCCGCAGTGGCGCTGTCTTTGATCTGCGTGCGTGAGTGCCAGTGGCAGGGCAAATGCGGTGGTCCAGACTGGTCACCCAAGCCATACCTCAGGCCCTGTGCCGCTGGAGTTTGCTCCTCACATCCATCCTGGGCTGAGGTTGTGCAGAGCAAAATATCCCCAGAAATCACTTGGGTTTCTGCCCTGGCAGTAGCAATAATAAGATACCATGATGCGCAGAGCCATCGCAAACCGTGTTTTCCAGCATGGGCTCCCAGAGAGAAGTAACCAAGGAGCAGACCACCCAAAATGGGGCATCAGCGTCCCACGGCCCTGTGGCAGTGGGCGCTGCAAGGACTGAATAGTGCCCTCATGAATGTCAGAGTGCACCAAGAAAGCAGGAACAAAAGGTGTGACCAAGGATGGTGGAATCCCATCCAGATCCTGAACATACCCCAAAGATGCACAGGAGCAGCGAGGAAAAGGAGACAGGGGTTTTGGCATACAGTTTTCTATTTCACTGAGAGCTGAGCATCTCTTGTCTTATGTGAGAAGTGTGCTTAGGAAGCTCTGTCAAGGCCTAGGTAGGACGTGCCTCAGCTCTCACATCTGTGGGAGCTGGACCACACATCAGCTTGCAGGGGGAGAGGAGGACAGGGAAGCACAGGCAGGGTCCTCAGCAATCCCCATGGTGCTGAGGCGCCAGAACGCCTGTCCCATTCCCATTATCTGATATCCCTCCCTGGCAAAAGAGCTTCAGATGAGAAAGCGATCACTGTCAGGTGTTGCTCTGGCACTGATGTGGCCAGAAATTCTTACTTCCCCTTGGTGGGGAAAGAGAATGGCATCCTGCCCCTGCCAGCGTGAACCGGGTTCCCAAGAGCATCAGGGATTGTTTGAGTTTCTGACTCCAGTCGCTTTTTTTATCTAGGGGTGTGAAGGAACTTGTGTGCATGCCCGTGCTTGTAGGTATAGTCACTGAAGTTTTGGTGAGGTTGCCGTGGTTCAGCAGGGTGACACATGCTGAAGAGCCGGTAGCGAGATCCTTTGCAAGGAGCAGCAGCCTCGTCAACGCACTCCCTTTGCATGGGCACTTTGCAGTCCTTAGTAAAGGTGAGATGGGAAGGTAACTGATCCAAATAGCTCTTTGTGGCTCCAGTTGGTGGGGTTTGCCAGTGGCAAATATGTCAAGACTGGGGGAAATGTCTGGGAGCATGCGTGGTTGGGAGCAAGCACAGCTGTAGAAAGCAGAGCAGTTGTCCCACCTCTGAGGAGCTCCAGGCTCCTGTGCCCCACTGGGTGAGCCCCGGCACCCAATGTGCCATCACTGTGAAGCAGCAGCCACAGAGGGAGCTGCTTTGAAAGTCCTGAGCTTGCTGATGCATTGCACAAAATGTGGGACATGTACAGTGGAGAAGAGACTGTAGATTTTTACCAGCCTTGTAGGTTTAAACCCCCTGGGTGTCACAGTGGAGACACGAGTACTTGGGGGACGCATACATTTGAGACATTCGGGGCTATAAATAAAATTCACATCAGACTCAGCACTTGCCTCAATGAAACATTTATGCATGAAAACGCATGATGAAGTTGGATCTGTTGTCAGACTGCCTCGTCTTTGAGATAATCTTGTCTGCCTCAGAATTCGTTTTTTTGCGACGTTTTGCACACAAACTTAGCAGACAGTAACTAACTCACTGCTGACCTGGGCAGCAGGTGTGGAAGAGTACGATCAGGTTGAACTCTGCTGTTGCTGCTGGCATAGGCCTATTTATGCAAACCGGTGTGAACATACAGCTTTCTCGTGACATTGAATCACAGAAGAAAAAAGTCACCATTTTTACCTGGAAAGGCTATAAAAAATAGCATTTGCGAAAATGACAGGTCGGCCACCTTAACACTGGAGAAGAAGGGCTTCCCAAGTCAAGCCTGGCACGGTGCTGCGGGCCATGGCAGCCTTCGAGAGCATCCTGCATCCCTGCAGCACGGCGGGAAGAAGCAGTGGAGTTTCCCTGGGTGCACAGCCCCCAGCTCCTCTGCCTCCGGCAAAGGGCTTGGGTCATTAGAGCCTCTCATAAGAGTAACTGGGCTCTGGAATAGGCTTAGTCGTTAGTCTGGTCCTTTTTAATTGTGCATTTTGTCTTTTGGAATCCAGATACTTTAATAAGGATTCAGCAGCCGCTGGTTTGACTTTGCTTGTGCAGGAGTTCACTTTGTGACAGCTCTGGGCTTTGTCTCTTAGCATGTAGGCACCTTCCTCGCTCGCCCCTCAAATACCCTCCAGGCTGCACACTTTTTCACACCTTACAGCAAATAGTGTTTTCTTTTTGAACCAGGAAGCATAAGAAATTATCTCCCCCCTGCCCCCCAACACCTAATGGCAACTATAACGCAGAAAGAAATAATGGAAAGTTCATGCACAGAAGGAGCTGGGGAGGGGGGAGGCCAGTGTCTAGAGAAGCAGACAGAGTTGGGGGGGAAAACCCCTGGATCTATCAAATAAATAGAGCAGAAATCTTTCTTGCTTGGCCTTCGTGGTGTTATTATTAGAACAACCACGCCTGAGTGCACTAAAGCCGCACAACCTTCAAGCATCCACATCCAGCTCTGCTACAGCAGGATCCTTTTTCTGCTTTGCTAAAGGAGGGAGGAAAGAGTGAATGAGAGGGTAAGGGGATGAGAAGGGTCTATAAATGATAAATATGATCAACTCTGATAAAACAGCTATTTGGAAACCTTCAAAAATCTTCTCATGAGAACAGCCATTAGTGTATGTCTGTTTGACACTGGTTGTCAGGAAACCAGCCAATGTTAATGGATCCACAGAATGTAATGGAGAATCCATTTAAATGGTCTCTTGTCATTTTGTCATCCCACAAGACAAAAAACCAATTACTTTAACTCGGGAATGAAATGAGCATGATAGTTTATATGATTCACTTGTATATTCTAAATTGATCAAAGCGCACACTAAAAATATATTAACAATCTACATCTGATGCCTGAAATGCAGCGTTTCCTATATGTGTACAGGCTTTTTTCCCTCATTCACTGTGGTGTCCAGCTGTTAATAATTTAAAGACTGGCTTTACAGTTTCTGTATTGCTTTATTTATTATGTGTATTATGATGATGCTGAGAGGCTACAGCCACGCACAGGCTCAGCATTGTAAAAACAGCCTGCAGTGTAAAACACCGAGTGAAAGGAAGTGCTGGCTGAAAGAGATACCTTATCCCCATTTTATAGAATCAAGGCAGAGGGAGTCTTAATATTTAACCCAGGCTCTTGGCAGAAGCATATGGCGAAGCTTTGACTGAACAGGTCTTCCAGTTGTCTGTGGTCTTTGACTATGAATTACCCCGCCGCAGGGTTGACTTTTTTCTTTTAGTGGAGGTAAGAGATTCAGCCCCGTGGAGAAAATTAGACGTTCGGTGATCCTGAAAGCTCACAGTCCCCTCCTGTGGTTGCATCCTCTGGCTTCAGCTCCCAGCAATGCTGCCTGGCTCCCGGGGGCCGCCCGTGCCCGAAGAGCACGGGCCAGGCGAGATGCCATCGCAGGAGCACAGGCAATGTGCAAAGGACACGGAGGGACACGTGCAAAGGACAACATGCAAGGGGTGAAGTGGAAGCGGGTCCCTCTTTTGGCAGGTGCTCACATCTGGTAATTCCCTTCAGAAACAGTGCAAAGCTCACTCACTTCATGGTAAGCTTCTTCCCTCTTTCCCCTTTCTGGGAGGTTTTTCCAGAGCTTTGCTGCTCTGAGGTTGGGATGCTGTTCCTCAAACATCCAGCCTAATTGCATTCATGGCGGGTTTATACTTATTTGTCCTTGGGCCAGCATTGTCCTCTACCCTACCCCACGCTTCTCCCTCCTTCTGAGCTTCTCCCCCACCGCAGGCTGAGAACATTCATCCCCTCGTGGCTTTTTTGCCAGCTCTTTTAGTTTCTATTCTGGACTGCCAAGAAAATCCACTCCAGCTTTTGAGTAGTGTAAAGGACTGTTCAGTTCAGGGCGTATTGTGCAATATTTCTGCTTTCTTGATGTCAGTGGGGCATATTCCCTGGCACAGTGAATCAGAGTTCCTGCAGGGAAAGGCGAGAAGATATGGATGTGCGCCGGCTGGGGCCACGGCACAGGGTACTATAAGCTTCTTAGTGCCCTATCATGTGAAGATAAGCAATGTATTTGTGCTTTATTTTCCTTCTGGTACAGCACTGCATACAGTTCTGCCAGGTTTCCCGGCTAAGGGAGACTCATTGGATGGCTAAGAGGACATGCTGTTTTATCTGTGAACAGCAACGTGTCTCTACATCAGCAAGTGCGTAGCAGGATTGTGTTAGCTTGGTTTCATTTTCAAGTCTCATGCAAAGTGTATTAACCCAACTCCTACTCTTCTTAATTATAAAACACTGCTGTCAAAGCCTGAAGAACTTTCTGCAAGTTAATTTTTGCATTGAAATCTATTCTAGTCTAATGAAATGTCTGAACATTTCCTAAGTAGGTAAAACTTCGACTCACTGAGCTCTGAACTACTAGAGCTGCAGTCTAGACAGTTTTTTTCTGGGAGTAGGAAGGAACTGCTTGTGCCTGCCTTTTCTTTAGCCTCCAGGGTACAATATGTGATCATGAATATCACATATCCTCAGCAATGTGAAGAATGGGTGGGGTCTCATTACTATCACTTACAAATTTTTGTCCTGAGATGAGCTTCCCAAGGAGGCAGTGCAGCTCAGAACAGGATTAGGGCGAGATGCTTTGTGCCTCAGTACCTTGTCTGTAAAACAGACATAGTGTGTATATTTCTTTTACCCTCAAGGGGTAAAAGAAATGCAGAAATCAGCTCCTGCTAGTGAGATACTCACCTACTGCAGTGGTGACAGACAGACAAGCCATCAGAAGCTCTGCTTGCTATTTGGCAACATTATGTTATTACAATGTTGATAATTTAATTAGTAAATCTTCACGATGAACGAACACCTACAGGTTGCCATTATTCATCCTGCAAACACACACCCCCCACACTGTCAATCTTTTTTTTTTTTTTCTCACTCTGATGCCGTTCCTTGCACTGACACCATGGCCAGTCGCGTGGAGCAGCACTGCAAACACGCTGTAAACCGAGCGAAACCCCACCTGCAAAAATCCACTGAGAAGCAAAGCATGGCTGCCTGGTGGACACAGAGCTGGGCGTCCCTTCAGTGGTGCTGAAGCTCTGAGAACCCGACCTTCACCAGGTCTATCGCCATATTATACTCACACTTCCATCATGACACCCAAAAAGTTTTGTGAACTGGTTTTTTGTTCTTATAAAGGAAACTGATAAAGTCTGTCAGTGTCCTGCACATCACAGCATGGCTCCTGGGTTTCTCCCCTTGTGTCTGCTCCCTCCTTCTTCTCCTCCTGTACTTTCCCAGTTTCTTGCTCTATACAAAACACTGTTATGCCTTCAGCCTGAGTGAATGTTGTTTTGCATTTAAAGAAAGCAACAAAACTAGAAAGAGCAAAGCATCTCCACCAGAGAGCAGCTCTCTGACATGTTGCACTTAGCGCCCCCCCCTCAAAAAAGGGCAACTGCTCCTGCAAGTCGGAGAGCGCAAAAGCATGGAAAGTAGATGGGAGCCCCGACACATGCTAGTTCCTTGGCTGGAGACAACATACTGCTGTGGGCACCCTGCTGGCAGCCCCCTTTCTTTGGCCTTTCTTGGTGGTGACCCACAACAGCGGCATATCCCTTCTCCTTCTCTCGTGGAAGCGGCGAGGGCCCTGCTGGGCAAGGGCTGGGGGCTGTGCTTGCCTGGAGTGGTAGAAGCAAGGTAAGGGGAGGAAGGGGGCCGGCACACACGCTGTGTCAGTAACACAGAGTTACAAATCCCTGGTAATGTTCTTCATGGAAGAGGGCTCTGGCCGTCAGCATTGTGTGGGACCATGTTGAAACTGGAGCCACTTCTGCTCTGCTCATGGCAGCTCCTCCAGGCTCTCCTGGAGGGGAGATGGGAGGGAGAACACAGCTAGGGGGTACTGCCCTGCTCGAGAGAGGTGAAGGCAAAGGAGGGGAGCACGTGGCCAGTGTGGGGACCAACCCAAGGCACGCTGGCTGTTTGGCTGCTGTCTGGGAAGGGAACCCCAGGAGGTATCTCCACCACCCTTCCTCCTGTGCATGAGGGATCCTGCCTGCATCGTGCTGCGTTGTCCTGTAAGCAAAACAGCTGAGGCAGCTTCTTGGCATTATGAGGAGGAGATGACCGTTGTGCCACGTGCTCTGCTGCGTCGTGTGGGCTGCTGAGCACAGGTGGGACAATCCTGCTCCACACGGCCAGCCAGGACAGAGTGCTGGCATCCCCCACGGCCTTTGTCTCTTGCTTTGGCCCTTGGAAAGCTAGCTACTGCGTACTCTGAGGTTGGGTCCCAGTGCTCCCAAGACATTCTCTCAAACCTTTAGTGGACTTGTTTTATGCAACTTTCAGTGGCAGACCTCTGGGATTTCTCTGTAGAGGAACTGAAGTTTTCCTGTCCCTCAGAAGTCCCTGTCTATTAAGGGACCTCTTTTGATAGGTGACAGAGTCAGGGCAGGCAGTTAATCTCAGTCGTTACGCGCTGGAGGGCAACGAGCCTAGCAACCTGTGTCAGAAATTAGTGGTGCGTAACATAATGTAGCGAAAGAGCATATTGGCAGGAGAATGGACCCATTCCTCCCCCTGCCATTGCTCAAAAGTCACTGTGAGAAGGTTGCGTAGCTTCCTTGCGTTTTCATTTTGCTATCTATAAAGTGATTATCCCTTCAGTCCATATATTTAACACCGATGTAGTAGCCTTGCACCTACTTGACTCTATAGAGCCGTTTGGAATCTGGCAAAAGGGCGTTGTCTAAATGCTAAGTGGTATAAGGTGGTAGGGAAACACGGAGAAGATAATGGTTGCTGTGATTTGGTGGGAGGAGAGGTGCTGTAACATCCCAAGGGCTTGTTTTTGGCACTGTTGTTCCAAGCAAGAGCCTTTGCTTTTCAGCTAGATTGATGTAGGAGACTAGGAGTCTTACCTTGCACTCTGGTTTTATCCTGCAGCTGTCTCCAACCTGGATGCAGAGAGCAAACTGAGTGTCTATTACCGAGCACCTTGGCATCAGCAAAGAAACATCTTCCTCCCCTCCACCAGACCGCCCTGTGTGGAGGAGCTGCACCACCATGCCAAGCAGCACCTGCGAGCCTTGAGCAGAGGTAGGTCCTCCCACACGCTCCAGCTCCATCCCCATCTCCACACGCGTGAGACATCACCCCTCCAGGCAGCAGTGGGGGGCTCAGGCACAGGCACAGGGCTGTGGGCGCTCATCTGCAGGTGAAGAAATAAAGCTGAAGATGTAATTCTAGCAGAAGAAAAGACTTATGCCCTCTTCAGGTTGTTTATGTTTACTAGACTAGAGCTGAAAATTACTTTTTACTCTTGTTTTTTACATTCTTTGTTTATATGCTTTTCTATTAAAGTGGTTATGCCTGAATTGTGTGAGCAAATCCATGCACTGACCCCAAAAGGATGGAGGCACTGAGTGTTTCAGCAAGGTCACCTTGTCTCCCTCCACGAAACAGATGTTAAACAATGCCTCAGCTCCAGGACAGATAAGATTTAACTTCCCAAGGGCTGAAACTGGAGCCCAGTGGTATTACATAAACTGAGCTGTCTGCACGGAGTTTCCAAACACAATACTGGAGGCGACCTGTGGCAGCTGAAAGCCAGGTGATACCCCGGACAGCTTGGAAGGGTTGGGCACGTGTCCTCTCCCCAGCCCAGGGAACACCTCCTGATGTTGCCAAACCGGAGACCTGTAGCCTCAAAACCAGACCACGGGACACAGGAGGGAGCAGGAGCAATCGAGGTCATAACCAGGCTCCTGGATCCCTGCCGTAAAGGGAATTTACTAGGTGCAAACGTCTGGATGGTCCTACAACAGCACGCTACAAGGAAGGCAAAAGATGGGCCAGTTTTCACTGGAAACCTAACCAAGGGAAGCAAGTAAAAGTTGGCAAACAAGCCAGTCTTCTGTGCCATAAGGAAGGAGAAATTCCATGCACGTCACCCTTAAAATGTTCAGCAGCAGCCTCCTGTGTTGGAAGTGCTTTGCACCGACAGCTATCATTGCCTTGCTCATTTATTATTGTTATCAGGGCATAGTAATAATCGATTACTCGGATCTGCAGAGCATCTGTTAGCTGGGTAAAATGTTCCAATTAATTACTGCATTTGACCTTCTCTGCAGATTTTAGCTCAGGAACACACTGGGGGTGCAGTATGTCTTCTCAGCACTGCAAAAAGCGATACAGCCAAATTGCAATCAGTAGCGTTGGAGTAGAGCAGAAGTTGGCTTTTCTGTTCTCCAGGGCTCTGCTTTGAAATTGTCCCAGGACCAGGCTGATCTCTGCCTGCCATCTTGTGGGCAGGAGAAATTCTGACAGCAGCGCGTGAAGGCAGCTGTCAGAAAATGCCTCATCATTTTAAAGTTACAATTCTCAGTTTTGGCAACTTCCCGTCCTCCACATTTAGCGGCAGCTGTGCAGGTTCAGCAGACAGCTTGGCATGTGCTGCTTTGTTTTATTTTGCAAATAACTGCATATATTGGAGTGAAATTACAATCAGAAATTTACCCTTAACATGTTTATTGTGTCTCACCTATTTCTTCTATCAGAATTTCATTATCTCTATCTGTTTAACCAGGAGTAATTAAAACTAAATGTTAGATTAGAAAATAGCTATGCTAGCAGCAAACATTGTTGGCTGGGCTGTAGCTATGTGCATCAGGTGAATCCATCATGCCTTCCAGCAGCACTCTGTGCAAACAGTAATTATCTGACTGACACCTAAAATTGGAGATGGGAAGTCCATGAGCCTTTTACTTGGAAGGTTCAGAGATTTGGGACCAATGCTGGAAGAGGACTGAATAATGTGAGCCCATGGTGAAGGAAGACTTCTCTGGGCCTGGGTTGGAGAGATCTTCACTTTTCTAGGATGATCTCCCTCGTGCCGGGACACAGAGCTGCCGCTGCAACAACCTTCATGATGTCAAGCCAATGCTCAGGACATGGTGCTGCCATGCAGCCAGGGAAGGAAGTCCTACCTAGGTCTGTGTTTCCTTCTTTCCCCTCAGAAGGGTCTATTTTATATGTGTTGAGTGCAGGCATTACAGCATCTCGACGTTTTAAGGCAACAGGAGCTGCAGGTTCCCATTGGGAATGGGGCCTCAGGTCCCAAGCACCTAGAAGGTAGCTCCTTTGTCACCTGGGATAAAGGGTATAAATCCCATTTGGGGAGAATTCAGCTTCAGTGCACACGCTGGGGTGTGTTGTATGAGTGTTGCCCTTCCAGGGGCTTGGATGTCCAGTAGATGCTTCCCCCCTTCAGTTGCAACTGGGATCATAGGTACTGGTCAGTGTGGAAGAGGAGGACCTTCATCTTTGAAGTCCACATCCTGTTTGTGTCTCCATTGTGCTGCTAAAAGAGATATTTATGGTTTTAACACTCTAAAAGACTCATGTCTTTTTTCTCCTCCAAAACAGAACATCGAAGCCGAGGTGATAACAGAGAGCAGAAAGTCCAAGGCCCCATTGCTGTGGTGGCTCCCCCCTTTCCTCCCTTCCCTGCAATCCGCAGTCAAAAGAGGCAAGCGATAAAGGACCGACACTTGCTACCAGTAAGTCTTTCATTTCAGCTGTCACACACAAACACGTTATTAGCATTGTGGGACCTAAGCGTGACACTGCTTCACAAGTGCCCCTACCCCCCGCCCAAAGCCTATGCAGGTACAATACAGCTGACCTTAAAGACTGTCATAACTCAGGGCGCAGCTTCCATCAGCCAGCCCCGGGGTGCACATTTCCATTTAGAAACCTTTTATTTTCACCCGTGGCCATCACACACATACCGCACTCGTTCGCCTGCTCCTCCACAGCCCTTCACATTCTCCACTCCTGCTTTAGGCAGCGCTTCCAGGAGCCTCCTGTATTTTCAGTAAGTGCTGTAATTTCAGCCCTGGAATTAGTATTGCCAGGAGCCAAGAACTCAAGGGCTTTGAGTGCTGGCTTGGGGCTCACGTGGGTGCAGATAGGCTCAGCAGCACTTCTCCAGCGACAAGGAGCTACACTTTCCACGTATGTATGGGCAATGGTCCTGTTCTGCTGTGTCTGCAGTTTTTTTCAGATGCTTCATTTCTCACACGTGTCCTTGCAGCCAGCCAAGAGAGAACTCCAGCTGAAGATCTGGTCCTGTATGTCTGTGCTGACTTGCCCCTGCTGCACTAATTTGAAATCAAATTAGGGCTGACAATGTGGCGTTTATCTTTGTTAAACGAAATGCACCAGATCCAGAAATTTATCTCTGATTGTGTCCCTAATTCCCAAGAATTTCACCAGGACTTTGTTACTCTGTTGCTCTGGGTGTTTGACTGTGAAAGTGCCATAGTGGCTAAATTCTGCCCTGCATTCTTCAAACCAGTTTAAACTCCACAGGTCAGACCTGGATTTGGCTCCTAAGTGAAGCATATGCCAAATGCCAGCCCTCAGTGCAGGGATAGAGCTGTCCTGCATCTGCTGCTACAGGGACATTGGCACCTGTGGAGATGCTGCACCTCTGACCACATTATAAGTGTGTGGCCACTGAACCATCACCTACTTAGCTTAAAAATCCAAGTACATCCTAACCTGTTATGTTAACGATACGGAAACACTGTAATGGGAAAGGAGTCACAGTGGAAAGCACCCATGCAGGGACCAACACTTCAGCTAGTCAGTCTATAGAAAAAGTTTTGTTCTCATTTGAAAGCATAAAATGCATGACAAGGTTTCAATTAGTTTGACTGTTATGTCTTTCTGGCTGCTTATCTGGATAATTTTGAGGAAAGCATCACCGTCACCACAGGCTTTGAACTGGTTAAATTTTCAGGCCTTGTGATTCAATTGGAAGAAGATATCCTGATGTTAAGGGGGAGAATAAAAAAGCGTTGGAAGCCAGAAAGGAGAAACAGGCTTACCTGTTACTTCTTTAGAAGTCATCATCAAAGCTAGTGCTGTTGTAGGGTGAAAGGTAAAGGAGAGGTGACCCCCGTTGTGGATCAGAACTAGTTACAGATAATAGTGTGGACAGTATGTTGAATATAAAGCTCTCTTAGTTAGTAGCAGATAGGGAGCGAGGCACGTCTTTTGAAATTGTATACTCAGCAGCGAAAGGCCTGAATCTTTGCTATGGTTGGAAAACAACCAGTGCGTTTTAGACATTACTTCCATCTGCAGAACACAAAATAATAACAAATAGTGAGCAACCCTCTGAGTCCTGTATTAGTTGGCAGAATTAAGTCATGCTGAATGCAGATGTCTTGGCTTTATCAGCAAGTCCACCCTTTTCAAGAGGGAAAATGCTAAGCTTTGTGCCCACCCATATTGGGCCTTTTTTGGGAAGTTGACCAGGTTCAGTGTTCCCCTGAGGAGGAGCAAACAAGAGCTGCTTGGAGGTTGTTATCCTATCGATTTCAAGGCATTTGGCAATGTTCCGCTGTGGTAATTGCAAATACGCCGAGGCCAGAGTACTTCAAAGTGCCTTGACCCATTTCTGAGAGAACTCCTTGTTCATGGGGCAACTGTAAAAAGAGAGAAAAAGGCAAGATGAAGCTGCAGATGAATGCTCTGTCTGGCAAAAGTTTAATCAGAGATTTTTACAAGGCACTACAACAATGAATAACTAATTGATATTGTGCCAGCCTTCACAACTTAATGATATCATTACAAGAGAAAGATGAGAGTGCTGTTATTGGCTAGCTTGCCCTTTTTGGCATAAGCTTTTTGACATCTGCAAATGCATATCTGCTTCAGGGGGCTGTTGGTAATGTTTGATATCTGATTCCGTTTGATTGTATCATCTATTTGTCAATGAACTCAAGATATTAAATCCTACAAGAATTTTTATTTGTGGTATAGCAGGCTGTTCTATATTCCACTTTTCTGATGCACTGGAAAGGTGAAAGCAATACTAAACAACAATAAAAGCCCCTTTCTATGTTTCTTATTAATTAGGAAAGGGATTGTTTCTTATAAATTAGGAAAGGGGTTATTTCTTATGAATTAGGAAAAGGATCAATGAGAAGCTGAAAAAAAAGTTACAAGATCTGAATTTTCCAATATGACCAGGTTAAACGCTTGCATTAAGGCACTGAGATAAGTGACTTGATTTTGAGAAACGTTCAAATTGCAACCGAGACCTGTGAGAACTATCACTACTGAAAGCTACTGCAAAACAGGTCACCTGTGTCTGAGGCCAGCCAAAGATTCCACATTTGTCCATTTTGGCTGCTGTTTTTATTGCTACCAATTTGGTGGCTGTGAGCTTTTCCAAAAATCTTGCATGCTGTATAGTAAAGCTAGATAAAATCAACCACAACAGATGAAGATTCAATTTTAAGCATGACTGTTTTTATAGGTAGGAAGATGACAAAGTCCCACAAATTCCGAGAAAGACCAAATTAATTCAAGTCCAAAGCAACTATTGCTGGTGTAAATGGGTCTGAAGGGCCATTTTGCACTGTTCCATCACAAGATCATTTTTTCATGCAGAAGAAGTAGAGAACTAGAAATGACTGTGTATCATAGGAGCTTTTGTTTGCTGGGCAAGACAAGTTTGGAGTTAGCTTTATAGTCTACTCTCGCTACAGGAACTGCCCTGATTTATCTGGTGGAAGGTCCGCTTAGCCCAGAGGCCAGAAGGGGGTCCTTCAGGAGAAAGTATAAAAACAGGGCATGATTTATGCCATTTATTACCTCATGATTTATCCTTCCAGTTTCATGCAGAGCTCCTGAGCCAGAGATCAAATACAGAATAATAGCCACCAAGGAACCTGTTTGTGTTGATTTTGAGACTTGTTTAATCCATTTTTGCGGGCAAATTTATACCTTTGGCCTCAACAGCATCCTGTGACAATGACTTTAACAATCTGTATCAAAATGTATCTTTTGTTTGTTTCTTAACTGGTGCCTCATAATTTCATCACATCCCTTCTAGTTCTTAGACTGTAAGAAACCTTGAGAGCTGCTTCCTTATTCCCTTTCTCCATGCCCCTCCTTGTTTTGCAGACATGATTTTACTTTCCTATCCGTCCCAGTCATTCATTTTCAAAGCTGAAAAACTCTAGCATAGTTAGTCTCTCTCTACACAGAAGAAGTATACAACCAAACACATTTATAAGTATCATTCATTTAGGCATTTTTGCCAATGAAGAAAAAATAATAAAAAAACCCCAACCCCAGCAACTGAAAATAATCTGAGGAGAGTACGAGGAAGGTATGGACTTGGGAAAATGAGGGAAGTAGTTTTTACACGTGTTCCCATGACAACCCTGCCTGTAGCACTTCTGAGGCCAGTCACTGAGTGCGAAGATGCTGTGTCATTCCAACTGCATTTCAGCCTCCTCTTTCATTTTCTCTGCATTTTTTTCTTTCTCTGGCTTCCTCAAGTCCATCTGGCCAGGCTCTGAAACCTCAGTGCTCAAGTTCATGGGGCGATACTTTCTCAAACCCCTCCTGGCACAGCTGTTACAATAGAGCAAGGGAGACGAGGCAAGGAACTAATAATATTTGGAAATTCCCTCACAATTGCACAAAGTTCAGTGTCCGTTTGTTCATAATATACTCTCGGCAGAAACCTAAGGGACAAGAACCAGGGACAAATATAAGTGAAAAGAAGCAGGAGGTTGTTTTCCAGCCAGGCTTTGCCTCTCCCTGAGACCTCAGCTAGAGCAAATGTGAAGAGAAAATAATGCACCAGGTAATTTATTCCATCTCCCTGCTGTTTCAAAAATATTCCCTATGGTCTGCCTTAGCATGCTTTGTACAGCAAAGGAAAACACAACTGAATGTACTAACTTTCAGACAGCTTTGTGCTGAAGCCATACAAAGCCTCAGTAAAAAATAACTGAGTTGAGGGCCAGGCACGAGTTGGGCTATGCACTTTCTGTGGACAAATCCTGCCTGCAGCTGTTACAGATAAAACCTACCTGGCCTTATTCATCAGAATGAACTTATATAGCACTATTTGTGCAATGAGCCTAATACCTACTACCCTGTATCATGGGATTATTATTTTGTACCTTCGTCTGCTGGAATGCTGTGTGTGGTATGACTTCTGTCAGAAAACACATCTTATTTTTGTCTTTATCTTGTCAAAACACTGGAGCAGCACATTAATCGTTAAAGGATTGTCAGTACTTTAACAGATCACGTTTGTGATGCTCCAAAAGAAAAGAAAACACCCACAAGCAGATAAAACAAAAACTTGAGGAGAATGAAACATAGGGAAATATAAATGTTTGTAGCAGGCAGGTGAGCAGGGCTGTGTTTTGCAGCAGAAATAGCATGGTCAGACATATTCCCGTTCTTTTCTCTTCGGCATCAGTTGACTGCATAAGAAAGCTGCTATACAGATACGAATTTTAATTTCTAATTAAGTAGTCAACTGTGCTCTGAAAACACTGGAAAGCTGCTAACCTTTTATTACTATTTCTTCTCCTTTTACCAGACCTTTAATTTTTCCAACGTGTAAATCAGTACCGTTTTCCTTAACTGCTGCAAGTTAATGAAGCCACAGGAAATGGGAACAGGGAGGTTTCACCCAGGAGCACAGAAAGGAGTCAGTGCTTGACTCACTTGAATGTGGGATTGAACGCTAGTTCACACTTGTTACCTTTCCAGTATGTCAATGATTGCTTTCAAACATGAAATCAGGATGTATTGTTAATAACTACATATTATTTCTGTGCTCACGTAGGGTAAAAGCATCCTGCATACATATGTTCCGTTTGCTGCTGGAAATGGACCGTATTTGAAGCTTGCAGGCGCTGAAGCTACATGCTGATGCTCTGCTTGGGTGAATATCACACATTTTATTCGTAAGGTCGCCCTGGGAAGGAAATTTCATCCACCTGGCACTATAGAAGCCTGAAGTCAGAAATAATATCAATCCTTTAGGCTTTTTTTTATAGCTGCGACTTTTAGGCAGCAGGACTCAAAAATAATCCTCTGGAGAACACCGCTGTGCTGGTAGCTGCCCTGGCCAAGGCTGTGTCGGCACTGCCAGCACCGGTCCTGTGCTGCTGGGGGTTGTGACTCAGCCACCGAGATGTCCTGCACGATAACACCTTGCCTACATGGTCAAACACCACTGAGGGGGGTCAAACACAGCAAAATCAACTCAGCCGTGCCTAAATTTGACAAACTTGTTGAGGGTAAATGCTCTTGATGAAGCTTTGGCAATCTCAGGGCATCTTTACCTGAAGATAAATTCATTCTTTATTCTTGGGTTTATGATTTTGAAATCCCAGCATCTCCACTAATGCTATCACTATAGGTAAGGCAGGCTGGGTACATGATCTAATACAAATGATGCTTCTTGCACTAGTCTTCCCTTATATCATGAAGATCCCGAACAACAGTGGCATCTCAAAGCTTTAGGGGCTGGAAAACAGAAGAGGGGCTTAAGTGGCATTTTTGTCTTGCTATTGGCCCATTCATTTCCTCCTCCGGATCCCAGCTCTGGGACAGTGAATGGGGCTGGCCCATAAATTGCCAGGCTGGCAAGGTTGTTGACTGCTAAATTGCTTCTTTGCCACTGCACAGATGGTGTTCAAGATTTTTTTTCGCTAAGAGGGTGAATCGTGTGTCCTGACTTATGTACCTGCAAGTAACACTGGGCTCTTCCTAAAATCAGTGGGGAGAGCATTCAGGGGTGGTTGATCTCACCCCGAGTTAGGTGCTGAAGGAAGGTGAGCTGAATTGCCCTGCGGCAATGCCGCTTTCCCGTCCTCTGCAGGGGAAGCCTTGTTGACTAGTTAGACATGGACATCTGACATTTTTGCTGTAGCGCACAGAAACCAAAGACTTCCACACTGAAGAGAAACAGAACGCTGAGAAATCAGATCATGTGCATATGCAACCAAGATTTTTACTCCAAAGCAGTTTCACACGCACAATGGCACCTCTGCAACTGCAGTTGATGGGATAGCTGAGAAAATAAAGATGCTCACATTTGTCAGTGACTGCAGAATAAATCCCTATTCAAGCAATTATGCAGTGGTTTGGTTTCTAAGCAATCTTAGTCCATTAAAGAAAAATGCCTATTTAAAGTATTCTGGCTTTGTATTTAACCAATTGATTATCACCATTGCTGTTTGCCAAGCACACCCACACAAAGGAAATTCACTTTGACAACTGCCTAACTGCAGATTTGCCCATCAGACCAGAACAGCCTTGGGTATATAATAATAATTTCTTGCTTAATTATGTGTTTACTCAGGACAGTTAGAGATACTCGGGTCTTCTGAGTGAATGAGAACATTTGAAGTGCAGCAGCTTGCTCTCTCCCCCGGCATGGAGGTGTCGAAATGTTGAGGTTGCTGCTATATCCCAGCATGCCTCAGCTGTGCAATGGCAGGCTCCATGCGGGAACAGGCAGTAGGTGACCTGGGGAACCCTTGGCAAGGTAGCAGTGGCACCTTTCTCAGGAGCAGGAGTCAGCACGAGCTGAAATTACTGTTCTCCTCCATTTTTGTCCTGCCTCTTCATGGTAGGAACCTACCTAGGAAGTTTGTCCTGCTGTGCTTAAACAGGGGCCTGAGACTTTGTCACATCAGATGATGGCTGGGGGTACATGTAATGGCATGGGTGTTTTCTCAGAGGCATCAGGCAGAGTGACACGCGGGCCATGTAGGAAAGCCCTGCACTGACAGGACAGACAGATGTGTAGCCACACCTTGCTTGAGACCAAAGTCAAGGTCCCACTCCTCCTGGGGAGGTTTACCCCTGAGTGGCTTGTGCATGTAGCTGTGCTCAGAGCTTGGGGTGGGACGTCCCTCCCATCCTCTTCTCCTTGTGCACTGACAAAGACCATCCTAGGCCTTTGTGGGACATTGCATATCCTCAACTCTTGTCACCTCAGCAGCATTTGTCTTCCACTGTCTTGACCCTCCCAAGAGATCTTCCGACACCTTTCGTGGAGAAGTTGAATTTCAGTTCAAATCCTGATCGTGTTAACCGCAGTCAGTCTGCTCAGAGCAGGTGACTGGAAACTCATCCAGAGGACCACGGGTGAAATCATGCTTGGGTGTCTGAAGAGTAGAATGAACTGGTTGCTGTATTCAGTGTCTCCACAGCCTTTGTTAAATGAATAGAGCTGTTTCTCCTGTGATAATGACTTTTCCCAGCTTGGGAGGACTGGGTTTGCACTGGCCTGCTGGAAACGTTAACTAGAAAGTCCTTTTTTGATTTTCCCTCTCTACTCTCCTGTAAGGCTTATGGGCAGTTCACTTGGAAGCTTCCTGAGATATTAGTCCTACACATAGGACCAGGGCAAAGTAGAAGGCGTTGCCTATCTAGGAAGAGTAGGACAAGACAGGGAATTAGGCTTTCTGAGACTCACCACAGCTTTTTTTTTTAATATAGGATACCATATAATGCAAAATCTTTCAAACTGAGGCTTGTGGTTCATCCATCATGGTGGGGTTGATAATGATTGGGAGGAAAAATGTTCGTAGGATTATTTGGCAGGTCTGCTAACTAATGCAGGGGGAGACAAGAACCCCCACTGAGAAACATGTGCTAGAGCTTTCCAGTGTGATCAACAGGCCCGCTTTCTTTATCTCCTCTTTTGTTTTATTTCCTATTTCAAAATAAGTCATCCTTCACTCCTTGGTTTTGAAAACAGGACATTGCAACAAACCAGTTTCTGTCAGAAGAGGATTTGGGAGGTGCAGGGATTCAGCAAGACCCAGGACGCTGTGGGCATCACTGTTTGTCCTTTGAAGCCTTATAAAAAGTGACAAAAAGCCAACTGGCCATTGTCACCCCAACACAGTAATTGCAACTTTAGGGATGTGATGGTAATATCAGAAAACCTTAGCAATCAATGTATTTGATAAATTACCCTCAGGACCAGCATTATTGATATCCATTAGTTAAATACCTCATGCAAAAAAATTCCCTGATATTATGAAATAGGTCATTTATAATGTAATTGGATACGTACCTTGCACTGCTTCAGCTCCAGGCAGTACACAGTTCGAGTTACCAAATCAATACAAGACATTCCTGGGACAATTTAAGCATGTCTGTACAAGGAGGTTGAACCAATTTCACTGCAGTTTTGTCTAATCCCAGCAAGCAAAATCAGCACAGACTTCACAGGGGTACAAACCACTCTGTGAGCACACTTGCTTGAGCTGCATTTTGAAGAGAAGTATTCTGTTCTGGGGAACAAACCCATCAGTAGGAAACAGGGTGGAAGTCTCAGCTTGTTTTGCCTCTGGTGCTCATTTAGCCGGACAAAAATGATGTGCTTTTACCAGAAACATTTTGTGTATGTTTTTAATTTTTTTTTTTTTTTTTACATTTCACGTTTATAGTTTAACAGCACCCGTTCGCCCTCCCCAATTGAGTGTTGCCACATGACCCCCTGGAGTAGAAAGGTACTGGAAAAACAAGCAATCCTCAACTAACAGCCCTGTCCCACTCTTCTCCCTTCCAGATCCTAACCCTTCCTCTTGCTTGCTTTTCACTTGCTAACTTTACTGTGCTAAAAGAAGCCTTTTCTGTTTTTCTCATGTCAGTAAGACACAATAATGCCTTTTTTCCCCCCCACCTCTTTCATTCTTCACCTTGGATGGGTTTCAGGAGCTCGTGGCCACGAGGCCGCCTCCTCCTATCACCTTCTTTAAAAGGCCTCAAGTGGGACAGACTCAATAGCGTTAGCGATTGCATTTCATTCTCATGCAGCATTTTTGCCAGACCGCCCCTTGTCTTCTGTTTTCCCCAAATGGTAAGAAGTTGTTCGGGCAATGCCAGCAGGGCAGCGGGTATTTATTCGCTGGCCATTTGGTGATGCCACTGTTGGGAGAGGAGGAGCTCCGGCAGCCAGGGTCACTTTGCCCGCTTTGTCCAGCACTTCATTGTCATCCAGGGGAGGAATCAGGAACAAATGCGGCCTCTGTGTGTGTGTGCGTGCGTGTATGTGTGTGTGTGTGCAAGGGTTTGGGGGGTTTTTTGGCATGCATGCATCAAACTTTTTTTTGGGGGGGGGGAGTTACCTAGGAAACAAAGTCTTTTGTGCTTGAAGTTTATACGAGCTATTCACGTCTGCCGGGGATCCGCACAAAAGCTGCAGGCAGAAAGAAGGCTGCGATGTTTGACTGAAACCCTACGTGGGAAAAGGGGATTTTCTGCGGGCGGGAGGAGGAGGAAGCGTGCATTGTCTCGGGGCTGGGGGTGCTGCGGGAGGTGACGCTGGCGAGGTAAGTAAGTGCCCTCCAACAGTTTAAATAGTAGCTGCCGAGTTAAGATCTTAAATGCTTTTGGGGCCGGGGCGTAAATGCTGTTTGGCAAGCCTGAGATGGTTAATTCCCCCCGGGATTCGTGAGGAGCCTGGGCGGAGGAATGGCAGAAGTACAATGGCAGCCCGGGCGTGATCCCGCAGTGTTCAACACCCGCCTGCTCAACGCCCTGCCAAGGAGACAGAGAGCAATATTTAATCTTCACCGTGTTTGCTACCGAAACTAAAACTGGCAAATGAAGTGTAAACAGCAGGCATGAGGGGGAAGGCTGGTAGTTAAGCAGCTGGGAATTCAGGACTGAAGAGAAAGCTGGCCTGAAAGGGATCGCTCTTCATTTTTAAAAACCGGGAGGCAGACGGATGTCCTGGACTGGACGAAGAGTGGTCACAGCTTATAGAAGAATATATTAATGGAAAAAGGGAGGGAAATTAGGCAGAAAAAGGTAAGTGTTTCCTCCCTTCGTCCCTTCCAAACAAAACAGAAACTTTTTTTGCAAACAAAGAGACCCCCAAACCCGAGTGGGTAGCCAGCACCACATGAAACAATTTCTCTTTTACTAAGTGAAATTATAGTGGCTTTGCAAGGCAGGGTTTTGTTGGGGGATTTGTTATTTCTTCCAAAAGAAAACAAACCATCTGTGTTTCTTCCACGCAGTTTACTTTTCTCTCCTTTTCTTTATCTTCCATATCTAGCGCTTCTGGTAGCATGCTGTAAAAATGTGCATGGTTTCTAAATAACTCTTTCAATTTCTTCTGGTGGTGGCTACTCTTCTCTTTGGCCACTGTCCCCCTGCTCTGGCACTGTTAACGCCTGCCGCTTCCCACCGCAGAGCTGCTGGGTAGCTCTAACTTTGCTCATGGTCTGAGTTTGTAAAAATGAAATGCAAATGGTTTTCTGAAGTACGGAGGGGGCTTCTTTAGAACTTTGGGCCTTCTGATGCTTATCCTCAAACAAATGGTTATACGGGGCCAGTCCTCGCTAGTAATCAGCAGGCTCGGGTGTTCAAAAGCTTGCGGATGCAAATGAGGGCCTACGTGTCTAACGCTGATGGTAATTGAGGGCACGCTTGCAGCGGCTGCCCACAAATGCAGGACGTGCCCCTTCTGATGGAGGAGATGTCCTGTAAATGTCACTGGGAATACACTGACTTGATTCCAGTACGTTGAGGTATTTTTCCTCTCTTAGCAGGATGTTATTTTTCCATTGGAGACTAGCTTGTGCTATGTGACATAGCTAGAATGGTTCCTCCTTGCATCCCTGTAATTGATTTCTGATCTGTGTGTCTGCTTTGTTTCAAAATTAGCCTCCTGTGCCTGAGTGGGAGACACTGATTTTGAATGTATTCATTTGCAGTCCCATCCACCAGAGGACGAAGATACAGATGTCATGTTAGGGCAGAGGCCGAAAAATCCAATACATAATATCCCTTCTACACTGGATAAACAAACCAATTGGAGTAAAGCACTACCTCTCCCAACTCCAGAGGAGAAAATGAAACAAGATGCCCAAGTGATTTCTTCTTGCATTATCCCCATCAATGTCACTGGTACAAATCTCTTCTATTTCTTTTTGTATTTATTGCATGGTTCAAGGGAGGTCAAGTACTTATTTTGTTTAATTTATTTGAAGTCACAGGATTGTGCAGTCTGGGGTCAAAGACCCTAGCCTGAGGATTTAGTTTCTGGAAGACAGTGGGCTAAATTCATCCCTCATGCATGACCACTGGAGTCACTGAAGCCGCATCTAGGATTAATTTGGCCCATATTTTTGGAGTCATATTATACAGTATAACATAACACTGGTTCCCTCTATAAACAATGTACTTTTGTTGTGTATATAACCTACAGTCTGTATTTACAAAGACCTCAAATAACTTTTTGAATGTAGCTGACTGAAATAATGCAGAAAGCCACCAAAATTAATCATATGATTACCATGTGTAGCAGGAGAAGAGAAACTAGAGAATGTAGGCTACTATTTGCAGTGCTTTAAACATGCGAGGCATGACTGTGTAGCATGCAAACCATCGCTCTGAGATCTCTTTACATGCAGCTATGCTGAAGGTATAGTAATGGCATTTTATTTCTATAACATTTGGATACCTTTGACTAGATTTATTTGAAGGAGAATTTGTCTGTAGAAGTAGCAGGTATATCACTTTTTAAATGTAATAGATTACTTGTTTCCAGAATCAAAAATCAGGCTGTTTTTCTCTTTCACTTTTTCTCTTTCTCTCCTTCCAGAGGGCTATGGTAAACATAAAGTTGATCTGAGTTTTCCTCAGTAATATTTCACATCGAGTTTTGATTAATGTAAGAGCATAAAGGGGGCTGATTTCCACCGTTATAGACTTGAATATAAGCAGTCAGGAAAAAAAGCAGGGATCTTTCAGTCAGCTTTCATTCCCCCGAGAAAATATTTGTATTTAATTCTATTTTCCCAGCATCTGGGGGGTTGCGGGGGGAGGTCACAGCCCCTCAAATCGCACTGCTTTTCCCCATGTCTATCAGCGGTGCCCAACCTTCCTGAGAGACAGGCTGCAGGGTTCACCATGGTGCTGGGGAGGGCTGTATGCCCACAGTCCAGCTTCAGCCCTAAGCCGAGGGGCTCCGAGCTTTTCAGCTTGCAGCACGTCTGTCCCGCAGTGTCACGGTGACAAGTCCCCAGTCTGCTCCACCATCAGCTGCACGAATCCTCCTGGTGACAGCAACGGGATCCCGGTTGCCCTCCGCCCTGGCAGCAGAGGTGACACTGCACCGTGCCGCCAGCTCTGCCCGCCCGGGGAGGTGGCAGCCAGGAGCGAGTGTCCCCGCCACCAGGACAGTGCTTCTGGCCAGCCGGGACCCCACGGGAGGAAAGCGGCTGCCCGGCAGAGCTGCCTGCATAGACCCTGCTGGTTGGGATCCGGCTGGTTGAGGTCGCAGGTTGGGCACGGCCAATAGAAATCCCCATGGAAAGTCATAAGTAGCGTGGCATGTTTCCATGAGGTAAAGCTGGTGTTAAACTGGTGCTCTTTCTAGACTCAGTGTAGGACCCTGACTGCTGCTGTAGGCTTTCTAACACAGCTGATGTCACCTAACGCAGTTCAGAGGAGAATTAGGTCTGGGACCAATGTTAACTTTTCCAGTAATAGCCATTTTTGCCTAGACTCCACCTGCCATACATTGGAACCAAATTTCCACTGATCAGTTTTACAGATCAAGAATGGTATGTAATCTTCGGGATGTTTATGTGTATCATTCTCATTAGCACTAATGGGAATAATTTGTATGCGTCACGGGGAGGATATACCCTCTTCCACTTTCCTCTCAGAGATGACCCCCGTGCATCTGGCGCACAGAGCATGTTTGGCTAACTCACAGTTGCTGGAAAACCAGCAATGACGCTGATTGATTTTTTGTTTCAAAGAGTTTGCTTTCAGTTCTCTGTTTTTGTTTTTTAAGCTTCTCCCAACCCTGAGAAATGTTCACTTTTTTGAAAATGACTGTTGTTGGAGTTTACGGCACTTTTGTTCCATATTAAAGAAAGTTCTTCCTCTGCTTATTCCAGGGGCATTGGTGGTTACAGGACATCTGTCTGAAGCCTCTATTTCACTCTAGTAGATTTCAAGAAGAACTTTTACAAGAAAGTTACTTTTTAATGTTTTACATTGTTATGTAGTGTAATATGTATGTGTATGTCTGTGTATAATTATGTTTTCTATAATTATACGCTATTATAATAGAGCTTCTTATCAGGATTTTTTTTGTTTTCCTTTTGTTTGGTTTAGTTTGTTTGTTTTTCTTAAGATTACAAACCACTGTACCAGCAATCCTTATGTTAGTGTTTTTATGGACCTGGCACATTTTTTCAACCTGTCCCACGTCAACTTTAGAGAGCATGGGTGTACCACTGTGCGAAAATCCAGCGCCGATGGGCACTGGTCTTCTGGTGGGCCTCCTCGTAACTTTATTTTGACAACATAGTGTAAAAAACAAAGTGAAAGACACTTCCCTGTGCTAATGCCACGGAAACATAAAGAAAATGAGGAATTCCTGCCTATTCTGTTTGATTGCGGTCATAAGTATGTGTGCCCATGAACCTGGGCTCCTAAATCCAAACTGAGGATATTGATTGACTGTGTGACCCAGCTCCCAGGGTGCACTCCCATGCATCCCGCCGTGTGCTGAGAACTTGGGAAAATCAGGCCACTTACTCGTGGACACAAATAAATAATAGCAGCTGCCCATTTATGTCACTCTTGGCCATGTACCATCATCATGAAGAATGCTCTCTAAACTTGCACGGGGACTTGGCCCCATTCGAGCTGTCTCCTTCCTTTTTGAAATGTTAGCCCCCTTGGCATATTGGTCTCCTAAGAAGCGCCCAACTACTGCAATATGGTGTTATAACCTTATATTGTTTTCTTACGCTTAGTTGCTTAAAATAAGTCAGGCTATAGCTGAACAGATTACTCTTTGCAGACAAGTCACTGTCATTGTCGCTGTGACAGATGGATAAATAGCTATAAGAAAGATGCCCTGTTACCAAGAGCTCTCGACTCTATTTTCCTTACTGATTTTCTTTTCTTTTCTTTTCTTTTCTTTTCTTTTCTTTTCTTTTCTTTTCTTTTCTTTTCTTTTCTTTTTTCTTTCCTTTTTTTTTTTTTTTTTTTTTTACTCCTTCTGTTATTTTTGGCAGACCAGGCTGCTGAGGGGGAGCTGGAATTAGATGTAAAACTGTAATATACTGTGATATAATTTACATAAGAGCTACATAAGGGCTCCCTTATGTTTATTCACAGGCTTAATCCAAGCTCACATACCTCCACTGTGTTCCAGCCATGAAAATTTGTTTACTATTTCTAAAGGCTAATGAGACCTATTTATGGGTTGCAGGAGTTGGTTTTGACAGAGAGGCTAGTATACGCTGCTCTCTTGTTCATTCACAATCTGTACTACAGCGGAGACGAAAGTTGAGGAGGAGGAAAACCATCTCTGGCATCCCCAGAAGAGTGCAACAAGAAATAGGTGTAGTATAAATACAAATCTTCCATAGATAGCTTTCTAACCTACTTAAATTGCAGGGATACGAGCTGGTAGCCAGCCTTCCAAAGACACGAAACCTCGAAAGTGTAAATGCGTGTGGAGTTTGGGAATGATGTGGTTTGTTTTTTTAATTTACGACAGTAAGCAAAGCTATATTACTCCATATGGCCCTGACCGACCAGAGGCCTTACCGAGTAATATAGATGTACATGTTCAGCTCTTATCGTGTAAATGTTAATCAGTTCTTTTTTTTTTTTTCCATTTTATTTCTGTTATGAACCCATAGTTACATGCATAAAAAGTAACTAGATTAAGTGAAAGTTTTTTCTTGCGTGAGGGGACCTTAAGGTAAAGAACTGACAGATGTTGCTCAGCAAAGTGGTGACGAGCTGTCACAACAGCCGGGTAACTCACTCAGATGAGCAGTTGGATATCCGCCTCAGAGACAGCTGCTGGTACCCTGCGGGAAACTTTGCTAAACCTACCTTTTATTTATCACG
Organism: Chionis minor; assembly: GCA_013398295.1. Classification (NCBI taxonomy): domain Eukaryota; kingdom Metazoa; phylum Chordata; class Aves; order Charadriiformes; family Chionidae; genus Chionis; species Chionis minor. The sequence continues at coordinate 778,572 of VZSF01001711.1, forward strand.
CGCGTCCTTGATTCCTTCTTTTCATTCTTTATTGCTAAGGATATTTGCCCGAAATTGAGCAGTTTACCTCACTTTTTGTCCCAGGTAAATGAGGAGCAACTCTGTTGAGGGCAAATCCAGTGCAAAATTGGTATTAACCCAAAAGGAAACTAACAGGATCGTTATTTCTTAATGTTCATCTGCATCTGAAAATGGCTCTGGTATCTCAGTCTGTTGCTGTGAAACTTGATGGGAAGCAGAAGGAATGTGTTTATCAGAGGGAATAAGCAACCAGAGAACCTATGAAAGAAAGATCCTGTTGCCTTGCAAATATTCTTGGTAGTAAAGAAGCAAATAATGGAAATTCTTAACAGACAGGTAGTCAAAATAGGATTTGTTTTACAAGCTCAGCGAGTGTTTTGTCCAGCAGCCACTCCCAAAAACTGCCTTTAACTAGTAGAAATAGAGTGGCAAAACCTGAAAACTTAATATTTATCTTAATATTTACTACAGCAAGATCAGCTCTGCGTGAGATCACATTGCAGAAATAGGAGAACTGAGATCACATTGCAGGACTAGGAGAATTTCCCCACCTCACCGGGATGAGGTCTGCCTTGTATACTCTTTGTAAATTTGGTCCAATGCTCAGCAACATTAAAAAAGAAAGAATACAGCAGATAATGCCTCTTGGGTTGCTCGGCGGGTTGTCTCGCGCTGGGAAATGTGGAGCTGTCTCCCACTCACCCGGCTTTCCGTGTGTCCTAGATTCAGATGAGTCGCCGGTGGCGAGAGAGCGCAATGTGATTGTGCACGCAAACCCGGACTTCTCCGGCTCCAGCAGCAGGAGGTCAGGGACCCGGGACTCAGAGTGCCAGACGGAAGAAATCCTGATAGCTGCTCCCTCCCGGCGGCGCATCCGCGCGCAGAGGGGGCAGAGCGTCGTCGCCTCCCTCTCCCACTCCGCCGGCAACATCTTGGTGCTGGCGGACAACGGGGATGCCGTCTTCGCTGCTGCTGTCAGCAACCGCATCCGCTCGCGCAGCCTTCCTCGCGAGGGTGCCAGGGCCAGCGAGGGCCATCAGGATGCCGCCACCAAGAGTGCAGGGTACGAAGCGGAGCGTTTCCTAGCCGGCCAGGAGAGGATCCCGAAAAAGGGGAAGGAGGTCTTGAACAAGCAGTGTTCACAGGAGCACCAGCCCATCGGTTTAACTTGTCCTCAGCACCTGCACAGCCCTGAACACAGCATCGGCGAGAGGGGGAGGTCGCGGCTATCAAGGATGGCCGATTCGGGCAGCTGCGAGATTTCATCCAACTCAGACACATTTGGGAGCCCCATTCACTCTATCTCCACGGCAGGAGTCCTGCTCAGCAGCCACATGGACCAGAAAGATGACCACCAGTCCTCCAGTGGCAACTGGAGTGGGAGCAGCTCCACATGTCCCTCCCAGACGTCCGAAACCATTCCTCCTGCCGCCTCTCCCCCACTGACGGGCTCTTCGCACTGTGACTCCGAGCTGTCGCTCAACACCGCTCCCAACGCCAACGAGGACTCCAGCGTCTTCATCACAGAGCAGTTTGGTGACCACACGGACAAGGTCAGGGGCCACAGGGCGAGCTCCTTCACCTCCACCGTGGCGGATTTGCTGGATGACCCCAGCAACAGCAACACGAGCGACAGCGAGTGGAACTACCTGCACCATCACCACGACGCCTCCTGTCGCCAGGACTTCAGCCCTGAGCGCCCGAAGGCCGACAGCCTGGGATGCCCCAGCTTCACCAGCATGGCCACCTACGACAGCTTCCTCGAAAAGACCCCCTCTGACAAGGCAGACACTAGCTCACACTTTTCTGTGGATACCGAAGGATACTATACCTCCATGCACTTTGACTGCGGTCTCAAGGGTAATAAAAGCTATATTTGCAACTATGCAGCCATGGGCTCCGAGAGCGGCCAGAGCGGGAGCGTGACCTCCAGCCTGGCTGACTGCACCTGGCAGGAGTGCGTGAGCCACAGGAGGCAGGGACGGCAGAGCATCTCACTGAAGAAACCAAAGGCAAAGCCAGCCCCACCAAAACGCAGCTCGTCTTTGAGGAAATCGGAGGGCAGCACCGACCTCCCTGACAAGAAAGAACCAAAGATCGGCGGCGGGCAGCACGTCTCTCACACCGCCAGGGAGATGAAGCTGCCCCTTGAGTTTTCAAACACGCCTTCCCGAGTGGAAGGCCCCAACCTGCCGGCCAAGCAGGAGCTCCCCTGGGCGAACCAGGGTGACGGTGGGCTAAAGGACACTCCATTCGACACCGCCGATATCCCCTCCTTTAAAGATGAAGGTGCTGAACAACCTCACTATGCAGACCTCTGGCTTTTGAACGACTTGAAATCCAGCGATCCTTACAGGTCCTTGTCCAATTCGAGCACCGCTACAGGTACAACAGTCATAGAGTGCATCAAGTCACCGGAGAGCTCTGAATCCCAGACCTCCCAGTCTGGGTCACGAGCCACCACCCCGTCCCTCCCCTCCATCGATAACGAGTTTAAGCTGGCCTCCCCCGAGAAGCTGGCGGGGTTAGCCTCCCCCTCCAGTGGGTACTCCAGCCAGTCGGAGACGCCCACCTCTTCTTTTCCGACCGCTTTCTTTTCGGGACCCTTGTCTCCAGGGGGGAGCAAGAGGAAGCCGAAAGTACCGGAGAGGAAATCGTCACTGCAGCAGCCGCTCCCGAAGGACGCCACTGCCTTGGTGAGCAAAGACCTCGAACTTCCAATTATACCTCCTACGCACCTCGACCTAAGTGCTCTTCACAACGTCTTGAGCAAGCCCTTCGCTCACAGACACCAGCTGCACGCCCTCGGCCACAGCAAGCAGAGCGCCGTCGGGGAAGCCCTGCATCCCAGCCCTCCCTCTGCCCTCGCCATCACCCCCTCCGTTCTCAAGTCTGTCCACCTCCGGGCAGTCAACAAGCCTGAGGGAGGGAAACAGAAAGGCAGCGCCCCAGACCTCCTCTGCATACAGGAGACCGCCTTGATGGTGACTGATGTTTCTCCGGGCAAAATGAGGCCGCTCTTAGCTAAGAAACCGGTATCCCGCCAGTACTCCACAGAGGAGGCCATAATGTCGTACGCTGATGCTTCCCCAGCAGAAGCAGGTCCTGGAAAGCCGCCTTTAGAGAAAAGCTCCTCTTTCAGCAGGCAGAATAGCTGCGAGCGAGAAACTGTAACTTCAGCAAGCGTGGGTCTGGTCGAAGTCAAACCCGGAAAGGACCAAACACCCCTGGCCACCGAGCGCTCGCCAGAAAGCACTCTCAATCAGACATGTGGTGTCCCCGCAGACGGGTTTCAGAAGGGCTCAGCTGTCCCCACAGGTGACGACAAAGGAAAGAAACCCATCCCGGGAGCAGAAACAGAGCACCACCTTCAGCAAGCACAGGCGCAGCCGGAGCCCTCCGCAGGCAGCGAGGGGAGGCTGGAAGCTGTGCCCGCGGGTGAAAGCCCAGGTCTGGCCGAGGGAGCAGCCATCAGCCATCAGCTTAAGCAGCAACCCGATGTAAGCCACCACCTGCCTGGGACTGTCGGCTACGAAGCGGAGACAGCAGCAGTGCATTCACTCGGCGAAGCGGGTTGCAAGCAGGAAAACGATATCGCATCAGGTATCCCAACCAGAAGTGCCTCTGATGATGGCGGGGCGGATGAGACGGCGGGCAGCGTGGAGGAGCCTTCACTGAAAGGTCAGTTGTGAACTCTTTCTGGGCTACAGTACACCCAACCATGCGCCCTCAGACGTGACCGGTGGTGGAGTCATAAATCAGGCTGGAGGTGCAAGTCAGCATGTAGGTTTAAGTACACAGCTCCCCCAGTCTGTTAGCTGGCCAGCCAGCCAGCCCAAACATATTTTCCACTTTTTCAGTGTGTTCAGGCTGTATTCCTCTGGGAGGTAATTATTTCCTCCCTCGTGCTACATTTCAGATGGAGAAAAGGGAAGAGCACTAACGCTGGGTATAGAGGAGCCTTATTCTCACAGCCACACAGTCAAGGGGAGATCCCGGTTTTGGTCCCTAGGGGTGCCCCCGCTTTGGGCTCCAACATGTGATGTACATGACGTTTAGATTAGGGGATAAAGCCTGGGTGGTGGTACTGGCCTCTCGGTTGTGAACCGAGCTGGTGCCTCGCATGGGCGGTGCTGTTGCAAAGCGTGGTGGGTTCTGACTTGTGGCATGGCCTCTTTCCTCGTTTAAGAGTCTTCTCCAAGCGACGAGTCCATCGTGTCTCCGCTGAGTGAGGAGCTGCAGGCTGACGCTGAGGATGTCTTTGTGTCTCCAAACAAACCCCGCACTACCGAGGATCTGTTTGCAGTCATCCACAGGTGACCTAACCTTGCGGCAACGGGGAACAGTAACAGGCAGCCCTGCACAGTCGCCCACTAACAGTAGCTGCAGGATGGTTATTCAGTGCTTAAGTCTTGTCCTGAAACTACCTTCTTTAGTTCATTGAGTTTAGTTTTCTAAAAGGCAGCTTTATTATGGTCTGGTGTGCATTCATGAGTATCTCCATGGCATGTGTAGGATGCTTTACAGATAACAACATCAGGCTATTCTTTCTAACAAACATACGTGTCTCCAAAGAAACCTACGCGCAGTGTTTCTGCCTCCTGCCCACCAGCTCTATTCTGGTGAGTGAGTCATTGTAGCAAGAATGATGAGAAGGCATTGCTTCAATTTTAGAGTATGTTGTATTCAGGTGAAATTTGTGATCACAACTAAAATTACAGATTTCTGATATTGGATGGGTTATGCTGAGTATTATTATTACCTAAGACCAGCCCAGAAGCCCATCTGTATCCTGGCCTGCATCAAAAGCAGCGTGGCCAGCAGGTCGAGGGAGGTGATTCTGCCCCTCTACTCCGCTCTTGTGAGACCCCACCTGAAGTACTGTGTCCAGCTCTGGAACCCTCAGCACAGGAAAGACATGGACCTGTTGGGTCCAGAGGAGGGACACAAAAATGATCAGAGGGATGGAACACCTCTGCTGTGAGGACAGGCTGAGAGAGTTGGGGCTGTTCAGCAACAACAGGAGAGAAGGCTCCGGGGAGACCTTGTAGCAGCCTTCCAGTACCTAAAGCGGGCCTACAAGAAAGCTGGAGAGGGGCTTTTTACAAAGGCATGTAGCAATCCGACAAGGGGTCATGGCTTTAAACTAAAAGAGGGAAGGTTTAGACTAGATATAAGGAAGAAATTTTTTACAATGAGATTTGTCCTCAATGCATTGTCGTCTTTATAAAGAGCTGATTGTGTATACATTGTTTTGGAAGAGCTGGCTGAGTTTGAGAGGGACTGTGTGGCTCAGCACCTCATTCATTCCACAAGAGCTATCACAGCTTAAAGTGCTGTTAGTCACTGATAGCCTCCAATATTTGCTAGAGAAATTACAAGAATTCTAGCTAATATGAAAGCACGGTCAATCTGTGACACTCCAGACCAGCATTAAGTGTTATTCTACAAAGACAATGTATGACAGAGTGTTCCTTTGTGTTTTTACAGATCAAAAAGGAAAGTTCTCGGGAGAAAGGATTCTGGAGACCTTTCTGTAAGAAACAGATTAAGAGGTTCATCTGGGACTAGCAGCCAGCCCCCCGCCAGCAGCACACTGCCTGCCGGCAACGTGCCACCGGCCAGCAGCGTGGGCACTCCCATGAGCAGTCAGAGGTCCCCCGGGCTCATATACAGGAATGCCAAAAAGTCCAACACATCCAATGAGGAGTTTAAACTTCTGCTCCTTAAGAAGGGCAGCCGATCCGATTCCAGCTACAGGATGTCTGCCACAGAAATTCTGAAAAGTCCTATTTTGCCCAAGTCTCCCGGAGAGCTGGCGGCGGATGCTCCTCAAAGCCTCGAGGATTCTCCCCCCGCGGTGAGCCCCGATGCATTGTCCCCGCTCTCCCCCTGCTCCCCGAGGGTCAACGCAGAAGGATTCTCCTCCAAGAGCTTTCCCATGTCGGCGTCTTCGAGAGTGGGGCGCTCCCGGGCACCGCCGGCAGCCAGCAGCAGCCGCTACAGCGTGCGCTGCAGGCTGTACAACACTCCGATGCAGGCCATCTCCGAAGGAGAGACGGAGAACTCGGACGGCAGCCCCCACGACGATCGGTCTTCTCAGAGCTCAACGTAGGCTACGCGGGCGCCAGGGCCGGGCTGCCAACACCACTCGGGCTCTGTAAGGATGTGAATATAAGGTGCCAACGCTGTAGCGGTCAAAAAGAGAAAAAAAAAAAAAAAAAAAAAAANAAAAAAAAGAGAGAAGAAAAAAAGGAAAAAAATTGCAGGGCAATATCGATGCTTAAATGTGTTTGTGTTTCTAAGATGCTGGGGAAACAGAGGACTACAGCTGTAGCTATTTATTAAGTTACATTTTCTAAAGTAGGAACATACGCAATGTCTGCTCTGTTTTCTTTTAGCTTCATTTGGTTTGTCCCACTCTCATTTCCATCGTCACTGTAGATTTCAAGGCTATACACTTTCCATACAGTTAAAAGTGACTTTTGGGTTGGGTTTTTTTTTTTCCAGAAGCTGCCCATCTAGAAACAAATCCCTCACTGTAGTGCTTCCCTAGGGAGACA
>VZSF01001711.1:785178-803053 GCA_013398295.1 Chionis minor
GGAAATGCTCTTGAGGATTGGTATTTTTCTACACTAAAATTAGCTGAAACAAAATTTAGAAGAAATTAAGAAAACATATGTAAATAGCATATTTTTGATAAAAATTTGTAAATAGAATTATCAAAAAAGTGGACATGTGGCAAGCGATTTACTGCATAACAGCTTTGTTTATAGAAGACAAAAGAAGTCAAATGTAATAACTGTATTCTGTGAATACCATTTTCATATCAAACATAAAAAATTCATATGGCCACCGATAACCACTTTCAGTGCGACGAGCCTGAAGGATGACAATTGAGCAGCGGAAAGGAGGAATTCTCCGCCTTAGGTGAGGAAATGGAAAGGCTGACTCTGATGGGATTAAAGTAACCATTTGTCTTGCTAAGGCAGCTCCGAAGCAGCTAACTGGAAAGCGCAGCTGGGAGGGTTACCGTGAGGATTGGTGGGGAAGGCGAGGGTGCTTCCGACAGAACAAAGTCGTGTCTGACGCAGAGCCCCGAAGGGTCCCATCCCACAGCCTCCCCTGGGCCTTTATTCTAGCAGGGATCGCTTCAGAGAGGAGAGATGCGAGAAGAAATAGTACTTAACTTTCATATTCCTATTAGGCTATTGGGATGCATAACACGGTCATAACCTGGTAACTATAATCTTTAAACACAATTAGTTTCTGGTTCGTAAAGGAAACAAATAAATTATAAGCATGCAAGAAGCGCTTTCGATTTATCAGTAAATATCTGCAATGAGTTTTCAGTGAAGCTTTCTCTTTGTGCTGATGAGATTCATGCTACCTAAATATTTACGAAAATGACACTGTGAAAACGTAGCTGGGAAATAGGTATGTGTATGCATTATTTATATTCATTGCTGAGCTGGGAAGGGGAAGGCTCTGGTTCATTGTGCCAACCACGTACAGTTGGGATCTTGTCTGGGTTTACCAGAAACGTGGAACAGGGTGGGGGACTGGGGTGGGGTGGGAAAGGAGACAAGTCAAAGCAGCCGCTTTGATACAAATGAAGGCAGGGAAATAAAAGCTGAATTACTTGAAGTTACTTGAATTTTCTCGTCTTAAAACTGCAAGAACATGTACTTTTAAAACTTAAGCCGTGAGTCGCTTTATACTTTTAATTTTTAAACAGGATAAAACCAACAGGCCTGATGCTCCTTTGGGCTTTGGGCCACCACAGTTTCCTCCGATGTAGCCCCATCTGTGCTACTCGGAGAAGGCGGCCCTCTTTGTCCAAAATTGATGCCGTTGGTGTTGATTGCCGTAGGATAAGGTTTGGATTAGAGGAAAGGTTAGCGCAGAGAAAATAGTGTGAGGATGGAATGTGGTGTGCAGTGGGACAGGTCGAGTAGGATGGCAGAAAGAGCGTACTTTGGTACTAAAGAAATCAACTAAAAGCTGGCTTTAAGCATAAGTAAAAGATAGGGAAGCAGGATGTCTGAAATGGGTTTTTACTAGTTTTTTTGCTTTTAATCATGTAACGCATAAAGCTGAGAGTTTTTAAGCATGTTTTAAAGAGGAAGGTTCTATGTAAAACTGTTATGATTTTAAAGATTCTGAACAAGTCAGAATGGTTTAAAAAATTCCAAATGTTATTCCCCATAAAGTTCACACCCGATATCGTCTAGCGCTTACCACAAGAAATATATTATTCAGAATAACACATATAAAGAAATATATATTCCTGCCATCCTCCTCTGTAGCCTGGTTGCGTTCAGTGTGCAAGGTAGAGTCGCTGTGCATGTGGTACGTGTGATGGGAAGAAGGGTGGTCCATCAGCTGAAGGGCTGCAAATTCGGGAAGTCTGAATTATCTAAAAGTCTAAAATAGTTTTCAAAAGGTCATGGGAACAAGGTTTTGGAAACAAAAGGCTAATCACGTGAGTAGGGTAGTTAAGAAAATAAGTCTGAACACAAGTGAAATGAACGAATGAGAATGTTTTAAGAGGAAACGCTGAGCATATAACAAACCACTTTCTGGAGGACATGAGTAAAGAAAGTTTAGATATTGGGCAGAAAATCCTCAGTTTGTCATCTTCAGTCATTTTCCTTAAAAATTTTACCAGGAGCACTTTTTCAATATGTTTAATAGCCCTGAGTTAAGTAGTCATTCAAAACTGTAAAGAGAATACAGCTGAATTGACTTTGATGATATCACTTTTTATTACCAATCAATGATTTCATAGAGATGATAAATACATATACACTATAAAAAAAACCCCACATTATTAGAATGATGAGGCAATACTTCATGTACAAAAAGGCCACAGAACAATCCCATTAAAATACAGTCTTTCTTCTTTTGTTTAATTTCCTAGTTTATATCTAGCAAATTGAAACACAGATAAAGACAGATTCTAAATCCACTGTGAAGAAAAGATTTCATTGCAAACGTGGGAGTCAGATCAGGGGTCCCTGCAGTGTAGCAGGTGTGCCATCAAGGCACCAGAGGACAAGCTGTAGAGCGAAGGGAACATCACTCACCTCTTGAGACAGGGTACAGTACATGCATCAGGTAACCGCTGAACCGTCATTTCAACCTACTGTTCTGTTGTTTGCACTGATGTTATGGAAATGATTTCTGAAGTTATACAGCTGTGTGTTCTGAAAAATAACGTTTTTCCCCTTTTCTTTTTTCTTTTCTTTTTTTTTTTTTTCCTTTTTTTGTTTTTGTTGTGGCAGCATAGAGGACATGGAATAGTTGTAGCAAATAAAGCATATGTTTGCTTTTGCCAAAGGTCAGTGATTGAGTGCATTTGCTGCAATGGTGGCAGATAGAGAAATACTGTAGGTTATGACTTAAAGAATTTAAAAAAAAAATTAAGAAGGTTACAGTGTAACTATTTTGGTACTAGCACCAGTTCATGCTGGCAGAAAAGACAATGGTTTATGGACTTGCATCCATTTTGTATTTTTGTAATATTTGTAAATACGAACTTTTTAAATTGTTGCAAAGATGGTTTCTTTTGTAAAATGTTTTCAAAGTTTACATTAAATCCAAGCCTTTGTATATTTTAGAGCTGTGCAACACTTTAAGTCTTGTATTTATTTTTAGTAAAAACGGTGACAGTTTCATTGTGAACCCCTCTCAAAAAATGTGTCGGAAAAGTTTGATTACCTAGAAAGTGTGTATAGAAACTGCAAATAAACGTGACTGCAATTAAATCACACCTTCTCTTGACTTTCTTATAATGAAACGTGGAGTCTGATCTACAGACTACAAATATGCTTTTTCCACAGGTAAGTCTCAGCACATTGCGCATTTCAAACCGTGTAATCGTGTCTTCTCTTCAACTTAATTTTTTTTATAAACTGAGTAAGGGGAAATCTGTATCCAAACGGTCACCGACTTTAAGTGGAATTTTCCCAAGTACAATTTTGCCAGAATATAAAGACTGCTGAATTTGCCCCATGTCTTTTACATGTAAGAAAAAAGTAAGGGAAAGGAAGCTGGGATGAATAATAGTGGGAAGACCGCTACTTTATCTTCAGCTGGAAAACAAAACAAATTGCAACACTTCAGACCCAAGGCATAGAGAATCCAGTGACTGAACCTTATCAGATAAAGTAAGCTGTGGGCAAAAGGCAGGCCATAAATTACAAACATGAACTTAGAAGTGCAAACACTATTTTAAAACCGTTATCAGGAGGTTGAGAAGTCTGGACATGGAAGCTAAGTGGTTTAAATGATATCCTCTCCACGCCTCCGAAAATTGCATACCTGCAGGAAAAGGGGAGGGGAAGATGCGCATTGTGAGACTTTGGTTTCAGCTGTCATTTTGCCAGTAGCTTTGCAACATTGTACTTGGTATTTTAAAAATGCATATGCGGGGAAAAAAAAAAGCTGAAATGTGCAGGTCTGGTGCCTTAGAGTGAGTGGAAAAAATCAGGTCTGGAGAATGCTACCGGGCTATCTGCGATCGTGCTTTTCAAGGGTACGAGCGGTCCTAGAGTAGTCTCCAGGTGGGAATCGGTTTGCGTAACATTTGGTTTAACCAGATGGTCAAGCAGTTAATGATTATGTAGATCATTTCCTGTTGGATTGTGTGCCTTTCCCCATCCAGAAATACAGAAAAGCAAGATCTGTAGGAAGAGCTTAGCTGGCAGAGGCAGACACAAGCTGGTTTTCATCTGCCCACTGTCCACCTGTGTTTTTTTTTTCATGCTCAGTGGAAGAGAAGATGAAACATTAGACTACATAAAATAGACCCATTATTTTTTTATATATACAAAGTGAAATCACTGTAACTATTTACAACATATGTGAATACAGTGACTTTTGTAAGTCTGTACAATCCAGGCTTCAGTGTCTACCTTTGGGTATGTGCATGTGGCATACCATCGTCAGGTCCCTCCAGTGACAACGTAAAGAGGATGCTGTAAGTAGTATGACTGTGCATACAAGCTCTTCTCAGGTCGTACTACCCTGCTTCTCAGCAAAGCATCCTACCATGCTGTGTAGATATATATATAAGGAATGTATACAAACATACATGGGAAGAGCTATGGGTTTTGGTTTTTTTAGGGGAGAATAATAAAGTGCATGCGTGTTAAAATTTGAAGACACCCCATTGAAAATTTTGGCACCTTCTCCCCAGACTGGAATTCAACCCCTACCCAACAAATCTTCCTACACACTCCTCCTATGCGCTCTTCCTATAGTGTTCTCAGAGACTTGGCAACTCAGGCCACACGTGGGACCCAGTGGGGTCTTCCTTGAGCGAGCAAGTGGGAGGCATGTCTTCATCTCCATCTCTTGCTGGAGCTTTTATGGGGAATTAGAGAGGCACTGGTGCGCAGCAGAAATCCCCTTTCAGAGAAGGGACAAGTGCAGGCATTCAGGGCAAGTACCACATGTCAGTTACTCAGCAGCACTGCTGGAGCGCATCTGCTGCTCCATGCAACATGGATACCATCCGGGAAGCAAGGGACCCTCCCCAGTACAGGGTCTGACCACTGGATTGCAGCCCTCATCACACCGGTAAGAGGAGGCGTCTGGAAGAGCCGGCTGTGCAGAGGCAGGCCGACAGCCCCTCAGGCCCCCGCAGTGCCTGAGAAGGAGACGGCACCTCCAGCTGCAGCACAGGGCTGCCACCTGGCAAGAGAAGGAAAGGTGCTTCGTCTGGCTGCGGGGGCTCACCTGGCCCTGGGGCAAGCGTCTTTCCTGGGAAGAGTCTTTCCTGGGAAGAGAGCAGCCGAGTTTCAGCTGCGATCCAAGTACTGCTTTCTACACACATTTCTACGGTCACTTACTCGACACACTTTGTTTTCCACAAACCTATTTTTGGTTGCATTAATTATATTTCCCTCCTTTAATTCTCTGCTTGGTGATAGAAGCATGTATTAACTGTTGTGATAGTTTCATGGGATTAAAGTCAAGCTGACAGGTTTTTAATTGCCCAGCTTGTCCCATTTGTATTTTTAAGTACTGGCACATTAGCGTTTTCCTGAAACTCCTCTAGTGCTCAACATTATTGGTCGTAAGAATCCTTCAGTGGGGTCTCCTAACTTCCTGAATGCAAGTTATCCAGCTCTACTGACCAAATCTGTCTTTAATTACTCCATTATGAATGGAAGAGATTTTACATCGTATCATCTGTACTTGCCAATGAGAAAACTGAAGAAATGTATTCATAAGGAATCCGTATCCACCGACATAGGCTCAAGGTCAGGACAAAAGAACAGGTAAGCAGCTAAATACAGTCTTTCCCAGTAGATTTACTGGCATTGACATTTATACTTCCCCAGAGCTCGAAAACGGGAAAACCACTCTGAATGTTAAGGGAAATCTATCCTATAGCAGATATTGGCATTCTCAGTGAAGTTTACTGTTTTCTTAGAGAGAAATTAAAAAGTTCTGCAAAACAGCAATAGAAGTAACAGCATCATGAATAGGAGTGGTAGCTTGCACTTTAACTCAAAATAGGTTGCTGCCAATTTTTTTTTTTTTTTTTAACAGAAGATTATCTGACACAAATAATTCTTACTATTGCCATTTCACAAAAAGGCTGCAAACCATAAGCTATTCCTGTCAGGAAACAACTGCCCCTACATCTCCCTTTTTAGTTCAGCGGCATCTTCAGCTGGAGTGAGAGGCAGGAACTGCTCCCTCAGTCCCCAAAGAAGAATAACAAAGGCCAAGGAAATGCCATTTCTTGATGAACTCATAGGTTAATTCAGACTGTTCATCCATATTACAGCAACATTCTCCATTCGTAGCAGTGACATACTAATGAGGCAGAAAAATAGGCCTTTTTGCTAATGGCACCCAAGCAAATAAGAGAAGCCTTGCCCTCTAATAATGGTTTTGCAATAGTTTTGATTTAATGTTAGGCTGCTTTTTTTTTTTTTTAATATTACTCAAAAAACATGCATCTATAAAATAAGCATTCATCCAATGAGCTTTCTGTGGAAATTCACACTGTGGTTTTCGGTGAGACAGAGAAAATTAAGTAACATGACTGAACGTGTGGCTTGGACAGCTTGTTAACAAGTCACATTGAATCTGGGTCAGGTGGCTTAGTTCTATTACAAGCCTCCAAAGCTGAAGAAATAACATCAGATAAAAAATTTTTTATGAGTAAAGGAGATTCTGTAGGAACGTGGCATTCAGTTCCTAAGCGGTCAAGTTTACTTATATATTTAAAAGGCTGGCACAGGACTATTATATTAATACTAGTATTTAGTGTTCATCCTTTAATGTTCTCCTATTAAAAAGTACCTCTCTTTGGTATTCATTAAAGGCTTGCTCAGCAGCAGTCAGATACCCCTCATATAGCTTCCTCATTATGGATAAAGAATGGCAGAGCCTCAAAAATAAATCGTCTAGATTGGGCTCTACACTTTTACCATTTTCTTGGGTTTGGTAGATAATTTAAGAGCTGACCCAAGGCAAAGTGAATGAAATACAGACCATACCCTCTAAGTACTGATGCTAAACTATATTATCCTAATACTGTGATCCATTCCTGTGCATTTCACTTTGCCAAGCCAGCTGAACCATCAAACAAATCTGATAATGTAATTTTAGGCTGTAATTTCTGTTACTTTCCTCAACTACATAGTTTTGGGATCCAGTGTGTAACTGGAGTTAGTCCACAAATTCACTTGTCATTTGAAATGCCCAACACTACAAAATACCAAGTTTCAAACCTTAAATGAAGACATTACAGAAACAGATAAAGTAGGTAAACTTATATTTTGATTTTATTGCATCCAATAACCATAAGTACCCAGAAAGATGGCCAACAAATTAATTTCAGGAAATTTCCAGTGAAAACTGATTCAAGAAAAAGAAACTATTTGTAGATCAGGTTTTCTCACTCCTGAAACTATGATTATGCATTCAAATGCATCAAATATTAGCTGACTCCTTTCCCACCTACCTCCACTTCCTTCAGTTTTCTTTTCAAATGCATCCTGCCTTTTACATGATCAGTAAGCCACTGAAACAATATTCATAGAAATATAGAGGAATGCCTACCACTTTATATCCTCAAGACAAAACTTTCTAAACAGCATGCTGTAACTCAGAACAGAGATGTTACGGCCTCTAGTGTATCAGATCATTCCTTTTAGTTTAGCTTCACTTCCTAAAGACTGTACTCCTCTTAGCCCCATCTTAAATATCTTTCTTCTCTTAGCTCCTCTAAATGCCATTGCCCCACAAGACTATGGAAATCAGATATCCAACAATTTTTTTTTTCAACCTGTTTCCTTTCAAACCCAACACTTCTGTATCCTTGCCCCGAGTACTCCCTTTCCACAGCCAGCAGTATCCCTTATCCCTTGCTCTGGTACTTTACTTCTTAGCCTGTGTCTCGGTACCACATTCAGGCTCTGTGGACTCCGAAGACCTACCTGTTCCCAAATCATTCTTTTCAGGGACATGTTCCTTACATCCATACAAAATGTTGCCCTTTCATAAAAGAAGTTCCTCTGTTTCTGCAGGAAAAAAAAAAAAAGGGAAATAAAAGCTGATTTTGAATACAGCATTGTTGACTGGGGTCCCTATAACTCAGGCATTCTCCCATCACCTCGAGCTTTATGGAAAAGTGAAACTCTTAGCTTACTCAGTGCTCTTTCAGCCCAGTACTTTAACTGGAAAGCACCAGAAAATTCTGATCTGTTTTGGTGAAGAAACTTGTGCAAGAAACTGGATGTACTGCACTGATTCAGCTCAAGATGGAGCTTGTGGATGCTGGTCTTCCACCCTGCTATCTATGTCAAACAGAGAAAAGGCTTTTAAAACCTGCTAAAGATCCAAAAGTGCTAAAGGAAGCATTGACAATCCTTCAGGTTCTCTCAGAATGCTTATGAGGAAATAAGGTTAAGCCTATAAATAGTCCTTATATATATGTGTAATTCTTACACAAGCTTTCTGACAGATAAGCAATTATCTGCACGTTATATAGCCATTATGCTTTTCGCACAAATATCAGCTTTTAAATTTTCAGTAGTTCTGTCTGCCTTGAATCTTTCAGATACAAGCTTTAAACTTCAAAAACAGAATATACGTTGGAGGAAAATATATTGTGCCAGATCCAACACCCGAGAGAGGCAGGGCCACCGCAGCTCCATGCCCCCAGGTTTGATCAGTAGCGAGGCTGAGGCTGTATTCCCATCAAGCACAGGCACACAGGAGCCCACATATACATCACATATGTAAATATATATGTGATCAGCCACACTGATTACAGACAAACACACATGTCCCTCACACAAACACAGACAGCACCGACAGACTCGTCCTGCTTCCCTCTCCGGCTGAGCAGGCTGGAGGTCCACTAGCAAGAACACATCTATGCACGTATGCGTATGAACAACATGGATCCTTCCAGCAGCCAGGCTCAGACACTCCATCTCCCCAGTGGCTGGCACATATGAGTCCCTGAGGCCGCAGCCCCACTGCAGTTGCTGGCGCAGACCATCTCAGCCCCCTGCGCCCCCGAACACGCAGAGCTGGCAGGGGCTCCCCTGGTCCACAACAGCCAGCCCTGCCATGGCCGCATCCTCAGAGACACACAGACACCCACAGACCCAGCATTAGCTGGGGCACCCTGGTTCCCCAGTAGCCACCACCCTTTGGTCTTGCCCTTAGACACACATATGCTCCCCCTCACCCCCNNNNCCGCCCCGGTGTTACGGTCTCTCAGGCAGCTGGCCAGGACTCCACCGGTCCCCAGTAGCCAGCTGTCCCATGGTCTCACTCTCATAGACACCTGTTGTATTTTGCGATACCAATTTTTGCCATGACTACAGGGCTGACACCAGATGCATGAACAGCCTGTCTGCTGTAGGTCCGGCCGCGTTCAGAAGAAGCAGTCAGGTGCATGAATAGCATGGTTTATTTTTATGCAACATATACAGATTCTTTAAGATTGCTGGTGATAAATGCACTAAATTCCAGAATAGCTATACACCTTTAAAGACACCATTGCAATCACAAGCTTGATTTCCCAAGTAAACACTCAGCGTGGCCTAGGTTGCAAATCTTACCAAAGGGCATCCCTTTTGGGGGGGGGCGAGGAGGACAAACCCATCAATCCATCCCTACCATTCGGTGTTGAATTCTCATCTCTCAATTAGGTAGAAAAACGGGGTAATATTTATACTCTTATTTTGCAAAGTGAGTGGGTGGGACTGTGGTCAAGCCATCATTCCTTGTGGTTGTACTGTTAGCCATTGCACAAAACATTTCTTGTGAAAAGCGGAAGAACTGGACCACACAGCCTCCACCTGCATCTCGTTCCTCCCCAGTGCCACGGCAGCACAAACCACCGGATCTTCACCCAGTTTTTGCGTCTGTTCTGAGCACCAGGTGTTTATCAGCAATATTGAGCCCTGCTACTGTTTTGTGCTTCCAACACTTCCACCCCATGACTACAGTCACACCCACGCACTCAAATTTGGCCTCAAATTAAGGTCACAGTACCAGCGACGTCAACTGGGTTATCCTCCTCCTGTAAAAAAGTATAATTAGTAAGTTGAATCATCTTTATGCTAACAGCTTTCATAATAGTTGATTTTACATAAGATAACCCTACGCTTACAAGAATTATAATCACAACAAACGTCAACATATATTGTATTAAATTTTGGATCCAACCAGTAACACCAATTCCAGACCAACTAAACACCCTTGAAAATCAGCTAGTACTTATTGATTCTTGCAGTTCATGGGTGTCTTTTGCCACTTGTCACATCTTCTCTAGTTGGGTGTCGAGGCACTGTGTAACATGAGGGATATGAACGCAGCAGTCCGCACTGGAGAGGTTTAGTCCATTTTGATGTAACAGCATTAAATCTAGTGCCATGCAGTTCTGAAGAGCCATTTTTTAAGTAGATTGTAATTGATTGTTAAGCAACAGTACACTGACATCAGTAGCATTAGCTAATTTCTCTACTTGATAGGCTAATGTTCTGATCCATAATCATGTTCACGTAGTAGCAGACCCAGATCCCCAAAACCTTTCCATCCCCCAGGCTATCCAAACGGCTGCTCCTGGGTCTTGCCATCTGTCTACATCTCCTCCCAGTTCGTTTTTCACCTGCTTCATGCAAACCACCCAGTGGGGTCGGACAGGAGTCCTTTTCCACATAGGGCACAATGTCAGGAGGCCCAAGGCACATTGTAGTTCAGGCAACCCAGCCCATAAAGAGGTGTACATATTACCATCATTACAGGCCCAGATCAATTCAGCCGGAGAGTCATCCAAGGCAACATGACAATCATTATGAGGTGCAAAATTGGCACTTGCTGCCTTGTATGTTGTGCTGTGATTCCAGCACAAAGAGACTATTTTTAGGGTGATATAAACTGGCCAATAGTACTTATCCCAATCATGTTGTTTCCAGTTGGAACAATTTATCACATTCTAGCAAGACCACAATGCTAAATCATTTGATACTGAGACAGAAGAGAATCCCTGGTCAAATTGTGTAAAACCCTGAGGGCCATCATCGAACCCAAACCAGGAACAATCATAGCTACAGCCATTTCTTTTGGAAAAATCTTGCCCTTTATTCCACTGTATGCACCAGGATGTATTTACAGGTTGATTATATCACAGGATGTTAGTTGCTTGTCCCCATGGTCACAAATCTGTTGAACCCCCTGTGGTCCAATGGCAGAGGAGAGCTGCATTTTCATCTTTGTAGTATGTACAATTTGTTTTGCCAATGGTAGAAATTGAATGGTTGACTAAATCACACAGCAACTTGCTTTCTATCTAAGGAATAAGTATTTATTATTTGGAGGATATCCTTTGTATACCACAGTTTTAGCAAGCTCCCTTCTATGTCTGTAGGAAGAATAACCATGGAAAGGGGTCCTCTACAGATTTAAGTAGGAGCAAGCAAGCAGTAATACTAGATTCATTGAGGGCAACTGCAAATCCCTTTATCAAAGTTAAGACTAAGTTATCTTCTAAACCATGGGTGGCTTGGACAGATAAAGTTTGCCTATTTTCACTCCCAATATCTTCTTGATTCTGGTGGAGTGTTATCTGTTCCCATAACGCATATAAACACATTAAACCAAAACATATCTTCTCAATACAAGTTATATATGCCATGTTTGCTGACCCTAACTACAATCGTTACTTTGCCAAATGTGTGAATGTGGAACTCGCAGCTAACAACTTCATTCACAATTAGAAATTATCTTTTCAAAAACATTTGGTTCACAAACAAACACAAATCAAAAATAAAATCACATCACACAAAAATTAACCATTCCTGTGGACACTCAAGGTTAGTACAGGGGAGTTCTTGGTTCCAGGTGCAGTTTTCTGGCATCTAGGGTACTGATAACCTGGAGAAACACAAAAGAGGATTGCTTGGCTACTATCTTAACTGGCACACGTTGGGTTAGAAAGAGGGCATCTGGTATTAATTAGATAGATTTTTCCATATATTTCACTTCCCAAGCAGAAAGATTCTTTGGAGTTGTTAATACCATTGCTACCATCCCAATCTGTGGTAGCTTGACTAGCACAGGTTGCCCTGCATAGAAACCTGTAGAGTATTCCCCAGGCTTCTTATGCACCTGCGGTGCTATAGTTGTAGCAGTTAACACAGAAAGCTTTTATTTTGGGACTACCATTTCTGCTCTATCTATTGTTTGATTGGCAGATGGCATTGGAGAGTCCTCCACACTCTCATGTGGAGACTCAGTCTCATGTCTCATGAGTTTTAGCAAATTGCTTGACAGGCCCCTTGTTTGCTCAACAATACCATTGGCCTGGGGATAACATAGAGTGTGAAATACCCATCAGCTACCTTCTTCTTTTGCCCATTCTCATACTGTTGCAGCAGAAAGTGGGATCCGTTATCACTTGGAATCTCCTCTGGAAGGGGCAGGGTACTAAACCATTCCTTCAGAATATGAACTGTATTTTCTCCATTGACAGCTGTAACAGCTGTGGCCATGGTGATTCCTGATGTAACTTCTACTCTCACCAATACATAGTTTTGTACCCCCTGAGGATCACAGAGGGCCTATGTAGTCTATTTGCCAGGTATGCCACAGTGTTTTCCCATCCTGGACACACAAAGGAGGCACTTTACCTGGATGATATTTGTTGAGCCATAGGCAACAGTGGGAACAGGCAAACACTAACAGTTTGCATAATTTTAAGGGAAGGGGCCATCCTTGGGCTCTACCTTCCCATTATAAATCAGCTCATCTGGTGTGGCCTCATTTTATGTGCAGTCATTCGAGTAAGCATTCATCATTTATGATATCAACTTGTTGCAACCAGGTAAGGCTATCGACCTGTTGATTAAATTGAGCAGCTACAGATGTTGATCGACCATGTCCTTCCACCCAGCCAATGTGCAATGGTCATTGTTCTTCTATTTCCAGGTGTCAGTCTGCCACATCAGGACTCTGTTGACTTGCCAATTGTTAGCTGCCCAGTGGCCTATCCACTCTGTGGCTCCTTTAAATACGGCATATGTGTCGGTGTAGATATGGTTGGCACCATGTTGTGCTGCTAGTAGGACTGCCCTAAATTCCCCTATTTGTGCACTCCCCTTGCCTGTTTCACTTAGCCACTCTCCCGTGGCCACGGTTAGTGCCACAGCCTTATAATCCACTTGTTATTTCGTCTATAGGATGATGCATTGGTAAACCATACCCCCGTAAGTTCGCTACTCTCTTTTAGCAGCAGTGCCTCTCTAACGGGAGATGGATTGCTTGGTGGGGTTTGAAGTAACAAATTACTATCTATATCTTTCTGTAATTTGGATGATTCGACGTTGCCTTCCTTAACAGGCATGATTTGATTAATGCTTTCTAAATCAGTGTACCACTTACAGACTGACGGGGTTTACGCAGTACCTGCAGGTGGCGCTGCGCTCTCATGGACAACATCTAACAGCCAGAAAGATCCACGGGTAATTACTTTGTCCCCTTATTACCTGTTCTACTCGATTCACACCGCTTGTACCAATCATAATAAACCTTTCTCGAGGTCTGAATACCTGGCTTCAGTGTCATTGAAGGAGCAAGAGATAAATTCTAACGGTCTCTCTGGTCCTTCTGGTCCTCCTTGCCATAGATTGCAATGGGAGGTGTCCACTGAATCCCCATTCTACATGGATTGGATCGACCGGTTGTAAGGGACCTATGTGTTGGAAAAGTCTCAATTCTTTAATCAGTAAATCTAATGCAGTCTTGTGTTGTGCAGTCCACTCCCCTTTTGAGCAGGTTATGTATAGGGTGAGCAATAATAGAAAAACAAGGGATGTGTTTGCACCAGTAACTTGAAGTCCCTAAAACTTGCTGTAATTCCTTTTTACTGGTTCAATTCTATGTTCTGTTTTTTCCAGGGTGTCTGGGGGGACCAAGGCAGCTCCTTTAATCCACTGGACCCCCAAGAATTTAACCTCTTGTGCTGTTCCTTGACACTGGGACGGTGGAACATCTAGCCCTAAAACTGCCTATTTTTCTTGTATATTCTCCACGGCATGCTTGACCTCTTTGGGTTTTTCTCCTCCTATCAGTATGTCACCAACATATTCATATACCATAACATCTAGCAGACTAGAGATTTCTGCTAAAATCTTCCTCGATCCATTGTGTGCAATGGTGGGAGAGTGTTTCTATCCCTGAGGTAACCTGTTCAAGGTATACTGTATTCTCTTCCAACTGAATGCAAACTCATCTTTATCACGTTCCTGAAGTGGAATCATAAAGAACGTATCTTTGATCTCAAGCATTGCCATCCAGGAATGAAACACTCCCTGAATTTGGGTCATCTGTTCTGCAGTGTTTCGCATGGCTGCCGTCAGCGGGGCAGTGTTGGCACTTAGTGTCTATAATCAAATTTAAGTTGCCACTGTCCGTTTGGTTTCCTTACCAGCTGCACTGGAGAGTTACAGGAAGAATATATACAGATAATAATGTCCCTTTTCTCTGAATCTGCAACCATCGAGTCAATACCTGCATGTGTAGCTGACAGCAGGGGATACTGTTTTACATTAACAATTTTGGATGGGAGCAAAGGTATAGCTTTTTCCAGCAAATTGACAATCTTAGGTTCACCTCGTCCAGCGAAACTCCATACTGATCTGTCAGGGAGTTTCCACACTCTGCCACACAGTAAGTTGAATCCTAATATGTCAGTGTTGGCAGCCCCAAACAGAGCAGGTCAACCTTTTTTCCCCAGGGAGCCACAAAGTAATTTTTGCTACCAGACATTTCTTTACAATCCTATTGATTCTTGTGACACCCATGTTGCAACAACAAGGTTTCACATTTTGATATTCTGCTGTTTCTTTAGTAATTACCAACATCTGACTACAACGTCTGTATCCATGAGAAAATCTGTACAAATTTTCCTTGGGCTGATCAGGATACTAAAAATCATTTTGTGGCATTTGTTTGAGAGCCATTGTAGAGCCACAATCTGTCAGGTAGGGTGGCTCACTGCCCTCCCCAAGCACGCAAGTTTTTTCTCTGGGGGTTGTCTAGATCAACCAAGTCTCACTGCAGGGCTGAAGGTACAGTCCTAACAGGAGCGGATTTGTGCCCAGGCAATTGGTTCGTTTTATCTTGTTCTGGGTTTTGTCTGAGTAATTGCACTAAAGCTCAGAGATGAGCTGCAGCCATGCCATGTATAAGTAGATGCAGTGCTCTCAGGACAAAAGCTTTGTGCCAGTCATTTTGTTCTGGATCAAATTGTGGTTTAGATTCTGGCCTACGTCTGTCCGTATGGATTTGACAGGCTTCCTGGAAGTCATTCCAATCCATTCCATGCGGCACCTGTAATTCACTATTTCCTGGATGAATTTGCTCCAGGTAGATAGGGGACTTTTCTCTCTAGGTAGTGGCACTGCCGCTGCAGCAGTGTTCATAGCGCAATTCATTTGTATACAATCTTGGGCATTTGACATGTATTTTTAGGCTATCTGGAAGGCCACGAATGAGAGGAGTTAATCTGGGAGCTAGCATCGGGGATTGCCTTAATACATCTCTCTCGTAGATCAATTGTATACATGCTGCCTTTGGTGGGGGCAGGGACAAACCCATTGGTCTGTCCCTGTGATTTGGCATTGAATTCTCGTCTCTCCAAAAGGGCTGCCTTTTGGTAAGATTTGCGACCTCGGACACGCCGAGTGCTTACTCAGGAAAACAAGCTTGTGAATGCAGTTGTACCTTTAAAGCTGTATAGCTATTCTGGAGTTTAGTGCATTTATCACTGGCAATCTTAAAGAATCTGTGTATGTTGCATAAAAATAAACTGTACTATACGTGCACCTGACCACTTCTGAACGCGGTCAGACCTACAGCACACAGGCTGTTCGTGCATCCAGTGTCAGGCCTGTAGTCACAGCAGTAACTGGTCTCAGTAAACGCAACAACTTCACCTACTGGCTGGGCAGTCCAGCTTGATGTTCACTAGTGCTTGCACACTCACTTGCACGCCCACACTCACTCCAGATGCTGCACCACAGGCACATGGGCCTGTTGTCTGACTCCTGGTGCTGCACTCAGAGCCCCATACACACACGTGTGCACAGAAGAGACAACTCTTATCCCAGGAAAGAGCTAGAAGGAAACTTAGTAAGACACCAGACTTGTTCCTCCCCAATTCACCTCAGTCCATCACCGCCCCTTAGTCCAGAATGTGCTCTAGTGTTGACACATTTGATGGATTTCACACTTGGGCACTGGGCATGAGGCCTTGCTGGGGCACCCCTGGGAGGGGCCCCAACAGCGTGTTCCTCTGAGTCCTTAATTCAGGTTCCTGCCTGCCCTTGTGCTCCTGCGCTCCTCTGGGGACGTGGAGAAGGGCCTCTGATGGACCAATGGCCCCTGGAATGGGCCTGGGCGTAGCTGGGACAGGGTGTGAATTGGGCTCCCCCTGCCACTGTCTCACGGTGCTGCTTTCTGGCTATGCAGACTAGTTTTTAGTGGGGGAATATTACATTATGCAATTAAAGATACAACCAGAGAGGCTCCCAACATCCTCTCTCCTTGCCCAGTATTTCCCAGACATCTCTTTGACCTCCTGGTAGAGCTCTTGGCTGGACCTGCAGGGATGGCCCTTCTGTTACCTTACTTCAGTATCTCCATGGTGCTGCCAAGCTGTGCTTTGGACCTACAGGCTGTCTGTCGTAGCGCACTTTGTTGCTCCAGGCCACCAGCAGATTAGGTCCCATCACCATCCTAGATCTTCTTCCTATCCCTCCCCAAACATATTCCCGCAGAGATGTCCTTGTGCCTCCAGAAGGGAGCGTGAGCACACCCAGGGGATTTCTGGGCAGGGTGTCCTGGCCCTGCCGACCCTCCTATCCCCAACCCTGAATTACAAAAAAGGGGCTTGGTGTATAGAGACAAAACAGGTAGTGGTAGGGCAAAAAGCTATAGGTAGGTGAGGCTGCAATTTCCACATTTTGTCCCTCCCAAAGGCTGGTGGTGTTCCTGTATGAACTGCAGCCCTGATACCCGATTTTGTACAGTCAAAAATTCTGAGGACAACCTTTATCAGCTGCTAATGCCCCTCCGTAACTGGATTCCTCCCATTCCAACCAGTACTTTGCAAAGAACCAAAACTGAACCTGATGGTGTGGCAAGTTAAGCAGACGTTACTGCATGCTGAAGCCTGGGACCCTGGATGACGTGCACGAGAGGCTCTGCAGTTTGAGAACCGCGGAGGCCAGACCTGAAACGACCCACAGCTTCGCCCTCCCGCAGAGGATCGGAGAGCACCTTGGCAGCGCTCCATCCTCCTGGGGACGGTGGAGCCTGCACGAAACTGAACCCGCTGCCCTCAGCCAGGCCCCGGCTAGCAGGGAGTGCGGCAGCACCCGCAGAACCAAGATGAGGGCAGAGAAAGCCGGGCCACTGTCCGCAAGGCGAGAGCAGGCACCCGGCATCGCACCTCCGGCGCCGGGGACGAGGCGGCGGCGCGGGGTGCGGGCGTGCGGCCGAAGGGGAAGATGGCACCGCCCCCGCCCCCCCTTCCCCCTCCCGCTCCCGTTTGGCAGGCGCGCCCCCGTGCCCAGCGCGCAGCCGCACTGCTTCAAAACAGTTTGTTCCCTCACGTCGGAGAAACCGCTTCCGTTTCCAACGCCGCATTCCGGCCACACCTGCCTGTGCCGGAGCCCCGGCTCGCTCCGCCGCCCTATCCGCCCGAGAAGGNGTATTAATGGCGTTAACGGTTTCCGCGCGCTGCGCGGAGCCGGTGGAGGGTCCCCGCGGGCGGGAGGGGCTGCTCTTCTCCCTCTGGGCCGGGCGTACGTACCCCGACGGGCTCCCGGGGTGTCCCATTCCCGGGGACCCGTATTCCTGAGGGGTCCCTGCAGCGACATGCCTTCTTTCCTTCCTGCCTTCCTTCCTTCCATCCGCAGCTGGGCCGAG
>VZSF01001711.1:803107-862918 GCA_013398295.1 Chionis minor
CTCCATCCTCCTGGGGACGGTGGAGCCTGCACGAAACTGAACCCGCTGCCCTCAGCCAGGCCCCGGCTAGCAGGGAGTGCGGCAGCACCCGCAGAACCAAGATGAGGGCAGAGAAAGCCGGGCCACTGTCCGCAAGGCGAGAGCAGGCACCCGGCATCGCACCTCCGGCGCCGGGGACGAGGCGGCGGCGCGGGGTGCGGGCGTGCGGCCGAAGGGGAAGATGGCACCGCCCCCGCCCCCCCTTCCCCCTCCCGCTCCCGTTTGGCAGGCGCGCCCCCGTGCCCAGCGCGCAGCCGCACTGCTTCAAAACAGTTTGTTCCCTCACGTCGGAGAAACCGCTTCCGTTTCCAACGCCGCATTCCGGCCACCCCTGCCGGTGCCGGAGCCCCGGCTCGCTCCGCCGCCCTATCCGCCCGAGAAGGACCCCCGCGCTCCTCTGCCGCCCCAGCAAGCCATGTCCGCCGAGGGTAAGGCTCCCGACCGCCCCCCGCCCCGCCGCTCCCCCGCGGGAGGGCTGGCGGCGGGCGGAGAGCCGCCCGAGCGCGGGGAACGCTCCCTCCTCCTTCCCAACGGCCCCAACGCTCTCTNATCCGCAGCTGGGCCGAGGGCAGAGGGCCGGCCGTGCGGGGCTGCCCCGCGGGTAGAGGCGGCAGCAGGGCTGCCTCAGCGCAGGAGTAAGGCGGCCCTGCCACAGCATGCTCACCCCATGGCGTAGGGCCGGAGGGGGTCGGCGGCAGTTGGCGTGATTTGCGGGGAGGAAAGCTTTTGCTTTCCTTAGTCTTCCTTCAAATGGTGGGTGAGCGTAGTGGCAGAGTGTTGGGGCGGCTTTGCTGCGGGACAGTGGTGTCTTGGCCCTAGCAGGTCACCGAGTGCTGCAGTTACGCCGGTTCAAAACCCCAGCAGAAGTGAGTAATGCACCTGAAGTGAGATGCGTGACCTAATGATCTTTCCATTCGAAGACATAACGCATAGTGCAGCTTCTGCATCTTAGAAGTATATGGGCTTCATTTACGTAGGATCAAAACAAGTATATTTATGTCAGTTATGTGTGTCACCTTGCCCGTTGTGTTTATACAGGCTCACATCAGTATAAGGTCGTTTAGCTTGTCATTGCTGTCACAGACCTCTGCCCACTTGAGAGGCTGCAGTTGACTCTTGCTCAGATGCCCAATTCCCTTGTGTCCTGGTTTGAGCAACACAGGACTAATTTCTTTTATAGTGCTTGGGAAAACAGCACTTTTAGAAGACTCTAGTGTCTGAATTTGCAAAAATAACTTTATAGTCAGCTGGGGTATGGGGTTTTCAAGGTCACAATGTTTTTGAGCTTGCCAGGTGCAGGGATGAGGAGGAGCAGGACTCGGGCACTTGACCCAAGCTGGTCAACAGGATTATTTCATACCTCACATTCAATGTAAATTAGAAAGTTTGCTGCAAAGTTCTCTCTCCCTTGATGGCTGCGATCCAGAGGACTTCTTGCCCCGGTGTCGGACCTCTTGAGCCCTTCCCTTCCTCCCAAAGCCGTAGTGCTCACAGTGTCTGACATTTACTGTCCCTGCTTCCTACTGGCTTCCTACTGATACAGTTGGCTGAGTATAAACCTTGTATAGTATATATGGGTATTGGGATCAATATTGGTTCTTTAGTATTAGTATTGTTAATTATCTAGTCCTATCCTATTAAATGTGTTTATTTTTCAACCCCCGGGTTCCCTTGTTTTCTTCCCAATACCCCTTCCTGGGTGGGGAGTAGTCATCAGGTGATACAATAATTGTCTAAACGACAATAAATTGTTGTGGGTTTCTCAAACCATAACACCTTGCATGACTTCAGGGAGCTTTTGTGGCTAAAGATAATTTTTCTGTTGGTGTGGTTAGGCTTTGGCCAGATCACTGCATTTATATACAAGTGTCAGCATGAAGTAAAGGTGTAGGATTGAAGTGTAGGAAGGCTGAGAGCATAGCAGTCCTGATTAAGCAAACATACAGGGTAATGCATTGGGTGTCCATTCCTTCTCCTTTGTCCTCAGATGTTTTGAGCTCCTGACTGGCTTCATCTATAACTTGGTAATCTTAACAAGTATTAAGACTGTTCTAAATTCCTTGGCAATAGAAAAGAGTTGCCATTAATAATACTCCTCAATCAAAAGGTGTGGTATGAGTTCAAACTTTATGAAACATCAGAGGCCTGTCTGTGAGACTTGTTTTACCTTGAGTTTTGATCTTATTAGGATCTCAGTAATCCAAATATGAGACCTAAAGCCACAGGAAATCTGGTGTCATTATTCTGCTTCTCACCATAGTAATTGGTTTGTATTTGCTCAGTATACAATCCCATTGTCTTAATCTGTTGCAAATTTCAGTCATGCAAATACTGACTACAGCATTCTAAATTAACTATTGGTTTAGTATTCAGAGATTGTTTATAAGGATTTTATCTCTGGTAGAGTATTCTGGTGCCTATTATCTGTGACAGCCTATCTAGATTAAGAACAAAATTATCAGAACTATGCTAAATTCAAGGATGCTGCATGAGGTGGATGGTACACAATTCTTCTGAGTGCAGCATTTAAGCATCTTTATAAAATCTAGTTTGTCTTACGCATAGCTTCCACGGCTGTCTGTTGCACCTAGGAGTATTGAGATCATGTTTGCAGAGATAGAGAGATGTGTCTAACTGAATTCTTAGAAAATGAAGAAAAAACCCATTGGATTTCTGTGAAAAGTTTAATTTCGTTTTAGTGATTTTTTGCTAGCACCCCCAGGAACTCTAGTAGAGGCTGGGATAAGATTTAGTACCACTCAGTGCTTTCAGCTCTCTCGTGCGCCTCACTTTAACATTCCATACCTCATGGTTACCTGCGTTTCTATTTCCTCAATAAGCGAGAGCATTCATCAGGTAATGTCTGACTCGGTATGAGTCCTTCCTTATCCCACTGGGTTATGTGGTGTATTTAATTAGTCATGCACTTGGGGAAAGAAAAAGTAGTCTGTCAGCTTGGCTTCAGCTGATGCGTCAGATCTGGTTGTATTTCTGTGCTTGTAGCTTTGATTATCATAGGTTGCAGAAATGTGCTTAAAACTCTTGTTACATCTGCAATGGGATTGCATTAATATGCAAATGATCACCTGAAGCTGAGATGGGAAGGACATCATGACACTGGTATGTCCCTGTGCTCTCTCTCCCTTGTGTTAATTCCATTTTTTGTGTGTATTGTAGCGTAAGTGTCAGGCTGTAAATAGAGCAGGAGCTAGTTGTGGTGCAAGTTAATGCTAGCTGGCTCTCCTGTTGTGACTTAGTTTAAACTCAGGTAAGTTCTTTGGTATATGCTTTACGTGTTTGGGTAGGGCTGCTTTGCTTGATTTGCTTTGGTATGTAACTTTGCTACAGATTTTTTTTGGCTTTTATGTTTGTATTTTCTTTTTAACTCTGGCTTTGAAAGAGTTCATGTTTGGGTTTTTGTTCTTGTGTTGTGGGTTTTTAGTTTGGTTCTATTTGTCTTCCATTCTTATGTTTCCCATTTTTCTTCTGTTTTCAGCTCTTTTCACCAAAGCCTATATTGCATTCTATTTGGAGATAGGTGACCCAGCAGTAGTAAAAAGATAAGCAGTCATTTGGTTGGTAGAGTATGTTGGTCAAATAACAGAGTTTCCAAAGAAGAGAGAAACTTTCCAAGTCGTAATGCCTTGTAAATATATTTCTCTGTTGGTTATTGGAAATAAATTCTTTATGATGTGTGGCTTTACTTCACTGCATAAAAAGCTGTAACTTAATACAGTAGTAAGTTCTGATGCAGGGTTAGACACACAGTTGGACACTTTTTGCGTGTAAATCGTTATGAAAGCTGGGCTCAAGTTTAAGTGCCTTTAACTTTCTACAGATACCTGCTACCTGATGATTTTGGGCAGAAGCAAAGATGAGCTCCAGGTGAAAGAATTCTAAACAGTGAACATAAACAGCTTTTACGTTAAAAAGAGCACCTTCAATCTTGGCTTTCTAATTTGGTCATTTCACAGTGCTCCTCTGTCTACAATTGTCTTTCTGTATAATGCAGACTTTTACAAAACTCTGCCTAATATTATAGCATATCCTGCTGCCTTACTGAAAATAATAAGTCATAGTCTGTACCATATAACCCAGAGCATGCACTGAGTCTGAGAAGGGTATTAGTTTGGTGATGTTTTCCAATTTTAAATGATTGTCACGTCAGTTTTCAAACAGAAATTCAAAATTCTCTTAAACTGATAACTTGTTCCAATGATTGTATAAACTGGCCTCTTCAGTAAGTCTTACTATAACGTGTAATTTGCTTCACAGTAAAAGCCTTATTTGAAGTATAGAAACCTAAAATATTTTCTTAATCCCACTTTTTAAATTTCCTTTCAAGACTTACTGGAAAGATCTCAATATCTATGTCAATATCTTTTGTGTCAGTGGAGTTAATTAATGCAATGAAATTACTAACTTGGCACAAGAATTGCTGTTGCATCTTCATTCAAATCACAAGTAAAAATATCTTGATGGCTTAATTTTTTAATTTTTTTTCAGGAGCACAAATTAGTCACAGTACCTAGCAGTTTGTTGTTTCTACTTGAGAGAGACAGATACGTATTTCATATTGTTTGCTGCATATATGGTATCACTCCATATTGCTAGCACTTTTAAGAAGCATCAGAAATACTTACAATTGCTTACAGGACTGAATTGCAGTTTCTTTAAGATTATGAATAAACAGCTTGAATTCTTTTGTCACAAGTTTTTGAAGGTGTGAAGACTGTAGTTGAATGAATGAAGTTGTCCTCCCATGTAAGAATGACTACAGTAGTGACATCGAGTTTTTTTCCTCTGCTTGAATAAAACATGTATAGGACTATAAGATGAGAACTACTTCTTGCTCCCCCGCCCTTTTTTTTTTTTAGACTAGTTAATATTTGTTGACAAGTCTAAACAAAATATTTTTGAGCATAGACATGCTCTTGGTGATGGCTGTAGTCAGTCTACAGCAAGGACATTTAAATTGGTCCCCTGACTTCAGAGGCAAGGCAACTAGGGTAAGTTAGGAAAAGGAAGAAGAGCTTGGTATAAAGCAGGTGGGTCAGCATTTCTTGGAGCAACTTTCCTTATTGTTGCAGTGACCAGTCATGTTGACAAACCTTTGTGGAAATAGTTCATGTATTCTAATCTCAAAATTTCCTGACTGTCCAGGTAAGAGTACCCTTCTGAAGAGGGAATAATTTCCTTTTCCTGTATGACAGCAGCCATGTTCAGTAATGCGCCATGGAAGTTAAATGTCCTAGGGATGAGGAGGATCCTGACCACCATCTTAGAAGTCAGAAGTTTTGAGAGACTAGTGCTTGTTGCTGCATTGCTTCTATATCACTGTAGAAATATGGTGTAATTAATTAGATACTTTTTGGAAGTGAGATGTTTTCCCTTTCTGTATTTTCCTGTTTGGTTTATGTTTATTCTCCAGCTGTGAGTTGCTGTAGCTACAGACTTCGGAAACACTCTCTGCCCAGACTCCACTACACTGTTGAAATTCTGATTTTGAAACTTATTTAAGAGAGGCTGGTGGAGGGTATGGAAGACTGAGCTTTGCTTTCAGTATCAACCAGTAGTAGAAACTCTCCTGACTTCTGGTCGTACTGGCCGCCTTCTAGTCCAGATGGAACCGCTGTCTTTGCTCTGTGCTTGTTTCACAGAATTTTCCCTCTTCTACACCCATTGCTCTCTCTGCTGTAGATCTGAGGGACACAGTTGCTGGTCAGGGAGGCTTTATGTGCTTGCCTTATTTCCTGTGGGCCAGTGAGGCATCAGACTTGTGGCGGAGAGAATGAATGTCCGGGTCAGCGCTGTGTGTTGGAAGGTTGCACAGGTAGCGTGCAACTTGTGTCACTTCCTCTAGTAGAAAGGTGATTGCAGGGCAGCAGAGGCCCAGCTGTAAGCAGGGCATTTGTCAGGCCGTACAGTAACCTGGCATACGGTTGGGGAAATGGGCAGAGAGGATTCTCTTCCCACCTGCTTTGTTGTAGACGCTCTGTTCTTGACTCTCAGTTAACTCTCTCCCAAAATAGGTAGAATACTAAATGACTGTCAACAAAAGAAATTGTGCCCGTCAGGCAGTTAAATAGTTCAACACGGGCAAACAACTCATGTTAGCCTGCAATGAACTTCAGTCAGTGAACATCACTGAAGTGTTTTGCTAAAAGCTGTGCCTAAATGAAGTTCATGAGTAGTCAAGTTATTTATTTCTATACAGATGATTAAAACTGACCAGGAACTGTTCTTCTGACTTTGCGTCTAAGACTAAGTAGCATATCTCAGTTGATGTCCACTCAGCTAAACTCCTTTTTGCAGGGCAACTATGCTCCAACTAGCTTTTTGGCTTCATTTACTGCTATAAACGTAGCTATTGACCGCACGGCAATTGAGGGATGTTTCTGAACAGACCCTCAATTTGAGGAAGTCTTTCCTAATGTGATGATAGCCAAATCCAAATCCTGCTGTATTATTTCTTCTGGATTAGATGGGAGTACTGGCCAGAGGGAAAACTTTATGACCTGTGGAATTCAGCTTCTTTCCCACCTCTTGGTCTCTTAAGAAACTAGAACAGAAGGAGGAGAGCAGGATTTGGAGTGAATTGTTTGTGTAAGTGTAAAGAACCAGACTGCTGTTACACAGCCCTGATTCATTCCTAGAGCTCAGTCAATCCTGTGCACTGAACAGGGTAGAGATTCTGTGGAAAATACAGCATGTGTTCTTATAGTTAGTGTGTCATTATGTATGTGTGCTGGCTGAATTTAAGTTTTATTTCCTAACTTAAGTGGTTCGTGGTATGATTCCTTCCATTAACTGTTTCACCAAGAATAAATTCCACTCCCTCCATTACCCTCTCTTCCCCTTCCCCCTCCTCCCCACCCCGAACACCAGATCTAGCTATAATAGCTGTAATGCAGTTATTCTGAAATCAGGACATTTTTTTCTTGATGTACTGTTTTTCATTGGAAAAAATTTGGTACTGCCATTCACTGTTTCTGCACAGCATCTCATTGGTAGCCGATGTTTGGTTTGATCTGAATACCAAATACGCAGTTAGGATTTATAGGCTGATTTGTTTCAAGTGTGTTAAGCATTTCTTATTTACGAAAGTAAAATTTCAAAACAAAATTAATATGTCTTGTCATACGCTTGAATGTAAATAGCGGAGTTCTCAGAAGTGATTGTTACTGGCTTATAACTGTTCCTGTTGAAGCTGGACACTGTAGGAAGAGTTGGGTGCTGAACATTTTCAGGAATCCTGCCAAACAAGAAATAGCGAGCTACTTCCTTTCTAGTGCATGTTAAAACCTCAATGCCTGTGTTTAAAAGTGACTTCGTATTTAGATGCCAAAGCGAAACTGGCTTTAAATTAGCCCATGGTACAATTCAGATAATGCTGTATGTGATACAAGCACTACAGTTGTCATCTGATACGCAGAGTGGTGTCGAGTCTTACCCGTTTCTCTTTCTGCATATGCCAACAGATTATATATCTGTGAATGTTGAGGATGATGATGAAGCGGTGATGATTGACCATGGAGAAAATGGACTGTCCACACAAAGCTGCGTGTCAATGGGACAAAACTCTGAAGGAAACAGTGTTCACCATGTGGCTCAGCTTGCCTATGGTAATTACTGTTCATTTTTACTGTGATCTAATAGTTAATGTCTAGCTTTAATGCTGTATGTTCAGTGCTGCTGTCTTGAATGCTTTCTGTATTACCCATATATTTAAAATATATTTTATTAGAAAGCTACTTTATAGAAATTGCTTAGCAATGCATTTAAAAAGAGGAACCTTTTACTTATTAATGTAGAGGTCTCTGTTGATAGTGAGCCCACTAAAATAGTATATTTTAAAAAGACAGTTTTTTATTTACCTAATAAGGTAAGTATACCTAGGAATGAAGTAGTAAGCAATTTGGAAAATAAATGTCACGGAATAACCGAACATAAAAAACGAGAGGTTTTTTTAGATAAACTCTCCAGTGTAATTTAGTGGAGCACTGGGGATACTGATGTGCAATCATAGTAAGATGGCTGTTGAAGGTGACAAATTATTAGCTTTAAGTAGCCTTTGGTGATTGTCTCTAATTCATTGTATTTATTTTAACATACAAGAGCAAAATCTTTCAGAAATCTTACTCAATTCTCCATTGGCCCACACAAAAATTAATCATAGTTGTTATGAGCATTTAGTAAGTCCAGTAGCAGTGTTACCAAGTTAGCAAGGAAACTGACTGTAACTAAGTGGTAGTACTTACTAATTTATTTTTTTTATTTGGCCAGTTGACTTTATAGGGAACCTCATCAGTACTTCTCTTCAGCAGAGTCAAGTTACATCTCTGTTTCTTAGTGTTGTTAGATGCTTCTAAGAATCTTTAATTATTTTGGTCTTGTAGAGTATACTGTGGTTTTTTGTTGGTTTGTTTGGGTTTGTGTTTTTTTGGGTTTTTTTTGTACCTTTATGTCTAAAAACATATTTGGGAGAGGAGAATAGTTTACTTTGGGCTTTGTCTCTGTTTTTAATAAAAATAAAAATTCCTGCCCAAGAAATTGTCATAGGCAGTTGCTGAACTTGGTTTCAGGACATGAGTAATTAATTTCATTATCAACACAGCAATCATGATGAGAGGGTACGATTGTTTTTTAAAAGGTAAAGATGGTTTTGTCATCTTTGAGCTTACAGCTTCTATTGTTGTAGATTGTTAGTATTAGATACTGTCTAGCTAAAATTGAGTATAGTGAGATGTATGACCAAAACATGACATAAATTTATCTTGCATATAATTGTTGAACTTAACTCTTTGAACAGAAATGCTGTCTGATTTTATTCAACCACCATCTTAGGCCAGTATCTTGTAGAGCGGTGCCTTTTCTTCCAATCTGGTTGTCTGACCAAACTAGTTTCTTTTACTTTCGTCTCATTATCTTTTTGCCTACGGATACTTAGCTGGCAGAGCAAGCTCAACATCACTGAGATACAGATCTAGGTCTTTATTTCTCCCTGCCTGCTGCAGAACACTTCTGTTGTGCTTTTTACTTACGCATTTATGCACCACAAACTTGATATTGCTTCTGCTGGCATTTTTTTTTTTTTTTAGGTCATCACATTTATGCCCAAATCAAACTTTGGGAAGCTAATCAGAAAGATGCTTAGTTTAACATAAGCGTAATATGTTTAAAATGTAATTAAACCAAGG
The DNA here is from genome assembly GCA_013398295.1 of Chionis minor. Lineage (NCBI taxonomy): Eukaryota > Metazoa > Chordata > Aves > Charadriiformes > Chionidae > Chionis > Chionis minor. Next base: position 812,347 of record VZSF01001711.1, read on the forward strand.
ATCTAATGTTTTTCCAGGTGAAGCAGCATTCTGGTTTGGCTGCAGAAAGTGTCTGAAGTCTGAGGGACTACGTTGTGCCAGTGTGTTAACCCTGTTGCCCTGCACACATTGTGCTTTCAACGTGTCCTCTTGCCTGTCTTGGTGTTGGTCCCATAGAGCGCTGCCATCTCCAAGGCTCTCTGTTCTGGCAGTGCTTAGTGCTGGGAGCTGAGTGCTGGCCACACAGACCGACTGAGGCAGGGACAGAGGGGCGAGGTGGTCTGGGCAGAGAGGTTTTAATCTTCACATAAGAGAACAAAGATTAAGTAATTGCATCTGTATTTTTATTACTCAGTTATTGATTGTGATTTCAAAATGGTGTTAACTACGCTAATCTAAATCTACCACAGATCTTGCCTAGGTAGTATGTCAGGTCTGCTACAACATTTGTCTGGGCTCTTAATGCAAAGACAATTTTTTTTTCTAGCTTTTGATACTGAATATATTGCTACTTTTCTGTCCCGCCCCTTGCCCTTCCTCTTGTAGTGCATAAAAGAAAAGTGGTTGTCATTGCTTTTCAGTATGTCTCTTAGCTTGTTCCTCTCCCATTGGATTTGTTTTCCTTAATTTTTGAGATACTAGTTCTACTTTCCAGTTGGGCCATGAAATTAGTTCCATTATTTTGCAAAAGCAGTAAGAAGCACCATTGTAACTTTCCTCATCATGCAGCCCCTTTTAGTTGGGAGGAAGTTACAGAAGGTATCCGCAAAACTTCCGCACCATACCTTTTCAGCTTGGCCTAAGCTCCAGAAAGCACCTTCACAGCAGGCAGTGTGGTGGTGACTTGGTGTTGCCTTTTTAGGCCAGCTATTTTTTTTCTTCTTATTTCTCAGAAACCTTCCAAGGTCTTGGTTAGCTTCTTAAGCTTTACTTGGATTATCTGTATCTTGTTATCTATATAGTGCTTGGCCTGTCTATAGCTAAAATATATAGAACTCAAGAGGAAATGTGTGGTGGTTTGGTTTTTTTTTTTCCTTCTTCCCCTCTTAAGAATGTTTTTGTTTCTTTTTAGAAGAACTGCCATAGCCTTTTCCTGAAAGTTTGTGGTAGAAACCTGTAAATGATGGACAGGCAGATTAGGCAGTCGAGATGTGCCTTTTCTCTTTAACTGTGAAAATCCTTTAAGTAGGTCTGGCAATCGTATGGGCTTGAAGAGAATTAGGATGGAGCAGTGATAAGCTGTGGTAATGACTTTTTTAACGGTGTGCCAGGCCCATAGGTTAAGAGGTGGAGGCATTTTGTGTGCCACTTGTGGATTGTTCGTGTTTGGTAGCCCCTGACTTACACTGTCTCAACAGAGGAGATTCTTGGAGCAGATCTTTTTTGTTGCACAGTGCTTCAGTGACAAAACTGGGGAGGACCCCATAAGTGTAGGGAAGGGACAGCTGAGGACTAAACAAATGGGAACTGTGTTGCATGCTGCGCATGTATTGCCTGAATTCCAGTTAACTGGTTTTGTTGGGACTTTGTATTCAGTGACCTTGTACAGTCAGACATGCAAATGAGAACAGAGAATCAACAGTGAAAAGCAAGGCAAATGAAGTGGAGGCTGGAGACAGTTTGGGAGAAAGAATATTAAATTGAGTTTGTATTTTCAGTTCTAAATAAATTGGATTAATAAGTGTTTAATAATATGCTAATAAACAAATTTCAAATAACCGGGCAGATTGAAAGTAAAAAAAAAAAGGGTGACTGCATAATTTTTGTAGTGAAACATTTAATGCAGTGGGAAATCTGCTGATGGGGTTTGCTTTCTCTCCACTTTTGCAGGAAGCGAAGGCTTGTCAATGCTGGCTGAACGAGTGGCATCACAAATGAGCCATTCCGCAAGTATGCAGAGAGGAAATGGTCACAGCCCAGAAAAAATGGATTTTGTGTTTTCACATAATAAAAGAAAACGACTTGCTCCTACTCTAGTGGGACAGAACATGGTATGTTTTGCCAAACAGTAGCCCTTTGTTTTGAGGGCAGGTTCAATGTAATTGGGAATGTTTTTCCTTCACTTTTGTATGCTCATTTGATGATGTCCCAGTGAAGAAGTGTGGGTAGGATATCCATGTAGTGCATGGAAGCTTCTAGCAAGAGAAAAAGTTGTGCTGGATACTATCCATGTGTATAAAAACAGCTAGTTTACAGCAGAGACTAACTTTTACTAATTTCCCATGTAGATTCTCTTACGCCTTCAGAAAAAATCTCCCTGCAATTTAGGATAATAAGAGTTGAAACTTAATGTTGAACAAGGATTTGTCTCCATGAACGATTCTGCCCAAAGGCAGACTACGTGTATTTTTAACTTGAGGCAATCTGAAGCTTTCTTCATGTCACCATATTTAATTCTTAAATTCTAGCAGTCCGGGGTGTCTTTAATGCTATAAAAGGAGTTCCACTGTTTAATTCTGCCTGTTGAAAAACAACACCTGCTCCCCCCCCCCCCCCCCCCCCCCCCCCTTTTTTTAAAACATATTATATAAGAANTAGATGTGATTAAAGGGGAATTAATTTAAAAAAAAAAAAAAACCAAAAAAAACCCACAAAACAACACCAAACCAAAAAAACCCAACTGCTTCCATCCCATAAAATAAAAATGTCAGAATTGTCCAGGTGGTGGCACTGTAGATTGCTGTCTAAAAGCACTTTTCAAGCAATAAGAAAATTTCTTTTAGTTATTTTTACAACTTCTGTGTGCAGAGTTATACCCACTGAAATAAATACACATTTTTTTCAAATTGGTATATTTAAATTAGTGTAAAAGTCTACATGGAGTCTCATAGTTACATAAGCCTGGCTCTATAGTGTGTGTATGTATGTGTGTATATATATATATAGTTAGATGAGAAAGTTCTGGCCTTAGAATAACCAAATAAAAGTATGTATTATGATGTAAATTCTCAAGAGGTTCATATTAAGCCAGAATAAGATACTGTTAAAAGTGAGGTGAGTATTCATATAACCCCAGGCACATAAATGAGATGGCTGCATTAAGTCTCACTTTCTTGGGCCCTTTTGTAGCCAAGGGAGGGAATATAGCTACAACTGAACATGTCCACGTCAGATTCCTAGTAGGTTGTCTCTGTAGTTTGTATTTTGAATTCTTTCATTATTCAAAACATTAACAGTTCTTTATGTTATTTCCCAGATGAGAACCAGGGAAGGAGAATATGAAGATAGTGACAGTGTCATTTATGAGTATGAACCAGACTATGAATGTGTAAGTTAATTTTGTTTTGTTTGACTGACTTTGAAAAGCTGCTTTGGGGATGCATGTTTTGGGGTAGATTAAAATAACAGGTGAGGTTTGAAGTTGGGATTTATTGGCTTAACGTGATATCCTAAGTCTGTATATATATCTCTTTTATTTTTTTAATGAAAAGGGGAGTATTGTATCTGAAGCGTCCTACACTGAAGCTTCCTACGCTGGAGATCAGCAGAAAACTCTTATGGAGGTCCTCAGTTATTGCCAGGTATTTTTTTTTCTTTATCACTAAAATGGCATTTAAGCAATTTTAGTTACATTTCAGAAGATTTGAGTTCTATATTTGATAACCTATAACTTCATCCTTTGCAGTTGTTCATTTGTTGGTTGCCCACTTCAATATTTTCGATGCAAAAATAATCTTTTTTTTAAAATTCGCTGAATTTCTCACACCATACCTGGCAAGAATACTTTTCAAATATTAAGCTTTTAATATGAAATGTAAGGTCAGGTCTAGTGGTTTATTGGGAGGGGCTTCAGTAATGGGAAAGCTCTGACTGTCATACACACCCAGCTTTTGAAAGTACACAAGGCTTGCCAAAAGTGTGCCAGAATCTTGGTAGTGGTGTTCTGGCAAGTTCTTTGCTTTTGACTTCTGAAGCAGTAGCTGGCAAGATTGAAAAATCACTGTGCTGAAAATTAAAGACATCCCATATTTATTCAGGAGAGCACTTGTGTGACTCTGGAGTCACAGTATTCTGTAGAGTAAAAAATATTCAGGCCATGCTTTAGGCAGGATAATTTGTGAGTGGTTTGTAGCCAAGCATTAATATATTTTAAGTCTCCTTAAGCATATATTCAGCAATGCTGTGGAAGAAAATTGGATAAGATTGTGTGACTAACATTCTTGCAGATAGTCTGGGAATGTGTGCTGTAGCAAGTAGTGCTAATGAGAAGCTATAGCCTCTTTTGCTGCCTAGTAGCCCCTTTCCATCTCTTTCACACTACTGTTATCCCCTCCTCTCAGTAAACGCGCCCTAGGGCTACATGAAGCCTTTTAATAATGCCTGTACTGTCCACACTGGTTTAAGGTCTTTCAGTGCTTCCTTGAGATATTTCTAAATTTTGGGAAGTTTTATAGACTCTTTTGTCTAAAGATATTTAATTTTTTGAAAAGATAGCTGTCATACTGAAATCTAACTGTTCGTTTTGATAGAATTTCAAATAATTTTCAATTTATTTTTTTTCCATAACCATATGTATTTTTAAAATGTTCTCTGCCTGGTTATGCTGTAGATCAACAAAAGAAATTGCATCAGTTAGTTCAAGACACATTTCTCCTTTGTAACTCATAGTTGTAATGTCCTTGTGTGTTTTTTGCAGTAATAGCTGATGGCACGTGCCTGACACGTATTTTCAAGTTAGCAGTGTCTTTTCAATACTACATTAACATTCTGTTATCTAATTCATTTATACTGTTATGTCACAAAGTATATGTCTAAATTGCTGTGTAAGCATCATGTTTGAGTTGCTAAATTCTAGAAACAATGGCGAAGGAACGTTCTATGTTGCACAGTAATGTATAGTAATAACTGATGGACTTTGAATGTTTTGATTTGTCTGGCTTTTATGTCTGAAAATTTGAGCCTTTACAATAATACTTTTAAAAAGTGTACCTGACTGCTTTAGTTAGGCAACACGATTTTTTAACATCTGAAAGAAAACTTGACCTTGGGGATTAACTGAAGATCAGACACTTTCAATAAAATAAGTAGTTTCTTTCGCATTCTTTTTCTTTCGTCCTGTGATTATTAGAAATGTGGATGCAATTGATTTCAATGCCAGGTTTGCTCTGGAAGGCATGGCTGAGTTGATTTCTCTGTACATCATTTACATTTTATTATCACAGGATGGTTGAGGTTGGAAGGGACCTCTGGAGGTCATCTTGTACAACCCTCATACTCAAGCAGGGCCACCTCCTGATGGCTTTTGAATACCTCCAACAAGGGAGTCTCCACAACACTGCTGGCAATGTGTGCCGGTGCTCAGTTACTGTCATGGTAAAAAACTGTTTCCTGATGTTCAGAGCGAACCTCCTGTATCTTGGTTTGTGCCCATTGCCTCTGGTCTTGCTGCTGGTCACCTCTGAAAATAGCCTGGCTCTGTCTTCTTCGCACCCTCCCTTCAGGTATTTGCATGCATTGATGAGATTCACCCCTGAGCTTTCTCTTGTCCAGACTGAACAGTCCCAGCTCCCTCAGCTTTTCTTCATAGGAGAAATGCTCCTGTCCCTTCATCGCCCTTTGCTGGACTCTGTCTAGTATGCTCATGTCTCTACTGTACTGGGGAGCCCAGAGCTCGACCCAGCACTCCAGGTGTGGCCTCACCAGCGCTGAGAAGAGGAATCACCTCCCTTGGCCTGCTGGCAATACTTTGACTGATGAAGCTCAGGATACCATTAGCCAGCTTTGAAGGAAGGGCTCATTGCTGGCTCACATTCAACTTACTAATCACCAGGAGATCCCAGGTCCTTTTCTGCCAAGCTGCTTTCCAGCTAGGTGGTGTCCAGCATGTACTGGTGCCTGGAGTTGTTCCTCCTCAGGTGCAGGACTTGTCACTTCTTTTTGAACTTCATGAGGATCCTGTTAGTCCATTTCTTCCACCTGTTGACATTCCTCTGGGTGGCATCATGACCCTCTGGTGTATGAGCTGCTCCTGCCAGTCTGGTGACATCTGCAAATTTGCTGAGGGTATGCTGTCCCCTATCACCCAGATCATTAATGAAGATGTTAAACATGATCAGAATGAGTATTGACACCTGGGGTACTCAGCTAGTTACTGGCCCTCATATAGACTTTGTGCTGCTGATCACCACTCTCTGGGCCCGTCCATTCATCCCGTTTCTAGTCCATCTCACTGTCTCCTCATCCAGCTCATACATCAAGAGCTTGTCTGTGTGGATCTTATGGGAGACAATGTTGAAGGCCTTCCTCAAGTCCAGGTAGACAATATATCCACTGCTCTACTTTCATCTACCAGGCTAGTTATTTTATCATAGAAGTTTATCGAGTTGGTCAACCATGACCTCCCCTTGATGAAGCCATGCTGTGGCTACTCCTGGTGGTATTCTTGTCATTTGTGTGCCTGGAAATGGTTTCCAGGATAGCTGCCCCCTCACCTTCCCAGGGATGGAGGTGCGGCTGACTGGCCTGTAGTTCTTGAGTCGTCCTTCTTGCCCTTCTTCAAGATAGGATTGACATCTGCTTTCATCTCATCTTTGGGCAATTCTCTCATTTGACATAATTGATCAAAGGTTATCAAGAGTGGCCTCGCAATGACATCAGCCAGCTTTATCAGCACTCGTGTGTGCTTCTCATCAGGCCCCTTGGACTTAATGTACATCCAGTTTGCTTAAGTACTCCCTGACCAGATCATCTTCCACCCAGAGTGTATTCATTGTTCCAGCCTTTCTCTCTGGTCTGTGTGACCTGGGATTCCTGAAGGCCAGTCTTGCTAATAAAGACTGAGGCAAAGGTGGCACTGAATCCTCCCAGCTTTTTCCGTGTCCTATGTTACCACATCCTCCCGTGTCTTTCAGCAGTGGACCCACATTTTCCCTAGCCTTCCTTTTGTTGCCCGTGTACTAATAGAAGCCCTTCTTGTTGTCTTGGATATCCCTGGCCATGTTCAATTCCAGTTGGGACTTTTTAACAGATAGTATTTTTCTAAATATATTTCCCATTGGTGATACAGAAATCAATATTTTGGTGGCTGCCTATGAGCCTTTTACCTGTGTACTTGGAAACTTATTATGACTGAAAAGAGCATACCATAATACCTAACTTACCTTAGAGCTTGTCAGTAGCTTTTCAATGTAAAACAAAGCATACCAAATGGGTAAAAATAAAACATCTGCTGTAAGCAAGAACATACTTTAAGTGCCAGCCACATTAGAGTTGCAAGAGTAAGCTTCTCTGAGAATTCTTTTTGCTGTGATATTTACCCTTTTTATTTGCGTTTTATATCTAAGTTGCTCTTTAATATGCTTACATAACTTATATATTATTTGCAGATCTTACCCAGTTTTAGGGAGGGAATTTTGCCCTTAATTGAACTTTCTTGATTTCTCCAGATTTAAATTTGGGTTCTTGTGAAATAATACTGTTTTCACTCTTACGTTTGTTGTCAGGCCATGTATGATGCCATTCAGAAATTGGATAAAAAATTTGACCTGCTTCATCGGAAGGTCTCAGAAATGCAGCATACTCGTCTAAAGCCACTGTTGCTTAAACCTGTGAGTATTAAAGACCTGAGACATTAATTTTTCCTTTAATTCTTTTATGTCCTCTGATGCTTATTTAAAAAAGAGTCCTCTCACTAAGATTAAAATTAGCAGCAAAGTAGTAATAGATTTAAAATCCATTTCAGTTAAATTATTTTAGATTTCTTACTATACGCCAGCTTCAGTCTCCTATGTTGTTATTGACCATTGGTTTCTGCAGTTAGAAGAGAATTTAGGCATCGTTCACACAGGCTGGTTCAATTGACTGACTGATTTTTAGATCTCAACAGTGTGTTGTCTTATCCATTACGGTATAGAATTGTATTTTAATAAAACACCTTTTTTCAAAATTTTTAAGAAGGTTTGATACTGAGTACATACTATCCATTTTGTTCCTATATGGTTAATCCAGTGTTAATGAAGGAGACGGAATATTTAGTACTTGTAACAATGCTCTTTAAAAGGAAAACGTTAACAGATGATGTTTGAGGAAGGTCATAAAATCCGTAACGACCGTTCTTTGTCAGTAATACTGCAAATTTTTAATGTGGCAAAGGTGATCCTGCTGTCAGGAGATATCAAGACCATCAGTAAGGCCATTGCCATTTGCTTTAAACGTGGGTAAAAGTGATGACATTCTCGTGCATGTTGGGTATCAATAGGATACTAGTTTTTATTTGGGAATGTGCTTTGTTGACAACTCCAAGCTTATACTGTCCATAAATCCAAAAATATGAGATTTGGGGAACTGGTCTTGTCAGATGTGCTTGGACCCTGTGACCTCTGTGCTCTTTACTTTCTACTCTGATCATGTGAGATGGCAGCTGCTTTGATGTTCAGATTAAAAGTGACCTGCACGGGTTGGGGTTTTTTGGTTTTTTTTGAAGGCTTTTATTGCTATAAGGTGTAAGGGGAAGCCAGTAAATGTAGCCTGCCAACCATTTTCCTAGGTTCTGCTGGAACTTTATCTTTAAAACCATCAGGAATGCTGTAGTTTTTTTATATCTGTATCATTGTTGTATCTGTGATGGGCTAAGGATATAAATAAAGAAAGGTTGGTTGTAAAGGTTTTTTTGTGGTTGGTGGGTTTGTTTGTTTGTTTGGTTTTTTTACTAGCTCAACTCCAATAGCTGGAGAAATGAACAAACTTTCAGGTGCATAAACCTTTCTTCAGGTCACAGATTTTTAAAGTTTACAAGGGTGGAATATAATCAGATTTCTGTAAACAAAATACAAAAAGAAAACCACCCAAACCCACATGTGTCAGCTACATTTGGTAGCTCCTGTTCAGTGACTTGTATTTTGAACTAGAACACTTGCTTTAGGGTGCCTATGTTTCTTAATAAAAGTACTCCAGGTGGTGGAAAGCATAGCGCATCTCTCAGTTTGTCTGTCTTAGTCTCTTTGGAATCTTCCATTGTAGATGAGATCTGAATGTTTAATGTTTTCAGCTAGCTAGCAAAGAATGAAGAGGTATCCTGGAGAGAAAGTGAATTGGGTTTTTTTCTTGTTTAAAAGGACGCTAATGTGGAAGTGGAGACGTCCCTTGAAAATTCAGCACACTGGGTCAATGGCTATTGTTTTTGTAGAGCTTTTTTTAAGAGCCTTTACAGAGCTACTTTTTTCGTTACATATTTCTCTGACTTTTTAGAAAGCAATCGTGCCAGCACCCCAGGTGGCAAAAACTTGAGAAATGTTCAAACTGACCAGCTAAACTCTTAGTGTTGGAACTACAAGTGAGACTAAAAGAAAGTAGAAGGAAGGCTAAAAAGTAATAGCACTGGCTTCATGACAATGACTATTTCAATGAAGAATCTTTTGCCAATAGCATAATTACTAAAGTATAGTCTTCCTGGTTTGCAAAAGAAAAAAATAACCAGATATGTCTCATTTAACCTTGTTTTCTCAATCACGTTTACAGAAACCAGTTGGATTTACATACAGAAGTTCCAGTCATTTGCCCCAAGGAAAAATCAGACTACAAAGATCCCTGGAAAAGGAATCAAGTCTTCATCTCTCTTCACCAGGCCAGGGAAGGCATAGCCCAGTCATAAGGGTTGCTTTACAAAATGGCCACGTTCAGGTCAATTCCACAATAAAACATGTTCAGCCAAGTCTTCAGCTTGAATCGCAGCAGCCTGTTCATAGGCAGAGCCCACCACTCCCCACTATAGTTTCTACACATTCATTGCATTCATCGTACACCGCAAATAACAGGATGCCTGACCTTTCGCCCCAATCAAATCTTGTGGCCAGTGTTGTGGAAAGTACTGCCAACATTGCATCTTCACCAGTGGCGTCGTCATCGATGCCAGCACCCTCTGAGACCAGTTTGGGAAATAATGCTGTGGTGATGGACTATAGAAATGCATCTGGGAGCGTGAACATTAGTAAAGAACTACCATCTTCTTCAGTCTCCATCAATCCTAGCCTTGGTGAGTTCCTTTGTAGTAAATGCTCAGAAACAAAGGCTAAAAAACTGCTGCTGGTATAAAGAAATGTGCCTATAGAAACTTCTTAATCATTATTTGCTAAAAATAAAGGAGCAGGACTACCAGCATTTCTATAATGGAATAATTATTGGAAAACTCTTGAAACAAAGGTCATAGGAATGTTTAATATGCAGTGTATATCCAGTTGTATAGACTATGAAAAGCCTTTGATTTACAGTATGTGCTGTAGGTTCTTTTAAGGCCCTCTTTTTCTCTCTTCATACTCTTGATGTAACCGGTTTTTAATCTGTGTATATGTCATAATATGTCATAAGTAATGTCTGCATGCTATGCATATGTTTAAAAAGACAAAAGAGATCACCAGTGAAGTTGTGAGGCATATGCCTGTATAGATGTTTTGCATTTAAGAAAGCAACTTGCCTGATTTGTGTCAAGGAAATACTTATTTTCTTCTTGTGGAGGATTTTATCAGTGAAAAATCCTTTCTGTCCTCAAATCCTCCAGTGTTTGGTTTCTTTCAAAATACTTAATTCCAAAGAAAATGAATTCCATAGATCATTGTGTTAGAACAAACAAGGGTGTATAAAAAAAGTATCATGTTTTAAAAACTAATGCATTTCTTTTTAAACTATAAATGCCCTGAGTTATGTGGAAGGCTGAGATACAAGTTTTTGGTTGCTTTTGGTCTCAAAGTAAGTTCATACAGCTGAAAAGCTGCACGAATAGTGGGTGAAATACTCAGATATCTATCTGTGACTTTGTGAAGAGTGTATGATTTGGCAATACTATGTATGGATGTGCCACTCTTCATGGGTCATTGTCTTGAAAACATACGTGGTACCTGCATGTTTGTGAAATAGGCCAGGTGGAACATTTGGGACTCTCTTCTGTCTATTGTATTTTCTTGGGTGTTATTATTTCGAGTAGTTATATTTGTCCTTAATGTGACTCAAAAAGATATTTCGGTTACTATTCCAATATAAAGCTGCTTTTCTAAGAGCAAATATAAGTAATACATAGAATTATGTCTAGTAGAGAACATATACCAAGAGTACCATAGAGGTCAAGAGAAAGAGTTTGAAAAGTGTTCTTTTTTTTAACAACTTGCTTGGGTTTTAATTTTTTTCTTTAAATGTTTTTGTTTTACAACAGAGTTTGTTGGTGACCCAGTGAGAAATGTAAAAGTTCTTGGAAACTATTTGATGAAAGCTCGGCAAAAGACTAAACCAAAGTATGCAGCACGCTACTTAGTTCGTGTCTTGTTCCCCAAGGAAACATTATTGTGCAGCATTATGGGAGTGAGTGCACGAGGGCGCAGAACATTGGATCCAAACAAAATTGCTGCAATAAGAGGTATGCTACCTTTCAAAATGCACAGATTTACTACTTTAATACGTTTTAAGTTTTTAACTTGCAAGGAGTCCTATTCTGTATGTTTCTGCTAATCATTGACTAGCAGCTGGCGAACTGATAAATGCAGTAGTGGATGTGCTCCACCGTGTCTTTTCATTTTGAAAATCCTGCTTTGTAATTCTCAGTGTTTGTTTTTTGTCAGTGTGGATAAAACAGTTCTGACTTCTCCTAGTTCTGTGCACTTCAGGTTCATCAGTCATGCTGACTGTTTCTAAATTTTTCATTACAACTTATTTTGTGTTTGTGTGTGGCATGGGTTTTGTGGGTTTTTTTGCTTATTTGGTTGCGTTTGTATTTGGGTTTTTTATGGCTATGGTATACTTGGGAGGAACGTTAGCTGGTGATTCTTAAATATTTTACTCTTCCTCTTAAGTTCACTTCTCTTTTTTGTTTGAGAAACGGTGAAGATGAGGAGGGCTTTTTTTAAAGTGTCAAGCCGTTTACGCAGATCCTACGGCTTGTATGTGTGAACCTATACATCTCCTTGTTTCAAGGCTGGGAGATTGTTTAAGCCAGGTGAAGTAGTTGCAGCATCAGCATTACCCTGTCTCTGATTTTTATGTGTGTTTTGTTTGTTGATTTATTTTAGTTTTTTTAAGTTAGTATGATAAATCACACCCTTCCCCTAATTGTACCAGGAAATGCTTAATAATAAAAGCATTATTCGCAATACCTCAAAAAGGTGTCACTGCAGATCTTAAATTCATAGTGCTGCTTAGCTTCAAAACATGAGTTTACTATCTCTCTTTAATTAAAGCTGGAAATCTAAAGCTTCTAAATGGAGAACAGTAAACACGAAGCATTTCTTAGCTTTCTGTCTTCCTTTCTAAATGAGCATACTTTTAAATACCACTTTTTGTCACGAAGCTTAAAAACTTTTCTACATTTTACATGCAGAATTTCTTGCAACCAACTTTCCAAACTATGATTTGAGCGAGCATGGAAAAGACTGGAAAACCTGTATCACAAATGTCAATGCTATGATCCGCTGTTTACGCTCTGAAACCAAAATAAACCCAGTAAGTTGTCTCAAGGTGATAATTTATGAACTACTAAGTTTGTGCTTCTTTCTCAAATTAATTATTTGAACTCCTCATCACATGAGTGCTCTAACTAGAAATTCCTTGGGTTCTGTCTTTGCATTGCTCAGCATCGGCCTGCTGACTGCAGCACTAGTTTCATATGGGGAATACTGGAAGCATATCCCTTCCTCTTGCTCTGCCTCTTTCTGCTCCTGTGTTGAGTATTCGGTTAAGAGGTGTGTAAGCATAAGATACTAAAAGGAAAGCACTGTAAATGTTGCCCAGAAGTAGTGTCAAATTTGATTGTGAGCTTAAACACATAGGTGCTAGCATGTTTTCACAGACTTCCCTTTGAATATGTCCAGCCATGCATTTCAACTTTATATTGACTGAAACATCACTCCCAAAGCACCTGTAATTCCATTTACCTCTGCTTCTAAAAAGCTTTGTGCAAATCTGTGAATATTTAGTATCTGTTTCACCTGTGGTTTTCATGATTGAAATTCAGCAGTAACTATATTGTAAATGTCTGGAATCTAATTTATACTAAATGGGAAATGAACTGTAACACTAATTAGAAAACTAGTATGCTTCTCCTAGTGCGTGTGCTAACCTCATTTAATGTTTCAGGAGACAGCTGAAGGGAAAGAAAAAGCAGCTGTCACTCCAGATACATCTCATTGTGTAGATTTAAATTATAATGAAGATAGCGAAGGCAGTTCTCAAAACTCTCAGAAAATGACCAGCTCCGTAACTGACACGTTGCAGAATTCAGGATTGGATAAGTTTGCAGAAGCTTTCCACACATCTTCAGTCAAGAAACCGCAGTCTTTGGAACCTATGGGTAAACTAAGAAATTTTCATCTTCTGGATTTGTGTGTTAGGTTTTAAGTGGCCAGGGAGAAGCAGAAGATGCTACTGTAGGTGAAATTGTGTAGTAAATGGATTTGCTGAACTATGTGACTCTTCCTCTTAAGGTAGTCACTTGGTGTGTATATATAGTAAGATTTCATGGGATCAATGCAGAGCAGTATCTGGCTAGCAGAACATGTGTTTGTATCTACCAGTGTCCCATAACGCATATTCACTGAAAGATTGGAAAGTTCAACTGTAAGATATCCTGTTCAGTTCCTCTGAATAATTATTTTTCAGGAATTACTTCACAGTTGCCCTGTTTTTGTTTTTTTTTCTTTGGGAGATGTTCGACCTTAATGGAATAAGCTAGCTCAGAATACCTATTGAATGCTATTGCAGTTTCAGGAGGTATTGCACACCTTTCTGTAAAACTGACAATTTACGACAATAAAAGTCATAGAATGACGGAATGGTTTGGGTTGGAAGGGACCTTTTAGTGTCATCTAGTCCAACCCCACTGCAATGAGCAGGGACAGATTCAGCTAGATCAGGTTGCTCAGAGCCCGGTCCTTTATACTTTTTTTTTATACTTTCTTTAAACAAAAATGCACAATATACAAATGCATTGGAAAAAATTCCATGTGCGGCTTGTGATGCCTCTGGAGACCTTCAAGGAAAATGAGCTGAGATTAGTTGCCCTTGGAAATAATTTATTTGATTCGAATCACTTTGGGACTCTATCAGATCTGCTCCTACACCCAAGATTTGTTAGTCTTTATCCACAGACCTCCTGATTTACTATACAATTTGCATTTTAATTTCTTTTTTAACATTTGCAGTGGAGTCAGATTGAAGTAGTTAAAAATATTGACGCTGGTTTTCAGTTTCCACTTACAGGATCTAAGCATCATTGAAATAGCAGAACTTCTGTTTACTTATGTAATTGGAATAGCATCATCTTTTTATGTGAGATGAAAACAATTTAGAAAGCAATCATTAATAATGCAGGTTACATTGTGAGCATTGCTGAAAGCATATCAGAAGTGATGTTACATTGCTGCAAAACAGGCAGGGTGTTTTGGCTACTTGGACATTTGTCTGTAGTATGTTGTGGTTTAGTATTGGCTGTAGCATTTGTGGGTTTGCTCTGGTCTTTGCAAGCAAGTACAGTAGTTTCGGAGAGAACTTCTTGTGTCCTAGTTTTAGTGTAATACACAGCCACTTTGAAGCATGGTCAGTGCTGGGTAAGTAAAATTTCTCTCTCTCTGACATCCTTTCTAGAACTTCTTGGAAGTCCATGGCGCAACGTTCAGTTGCCCTTCTCAGTCATTTATGTAGCTAAGGGGAAGTCTCGGCCAGAGTTGTCAGCTCGCTACCTAATTCGTCATATGTTCACTGAAGATGTGCTGGTAAAAAGCAATGTATATGGTAATCTTGAACGTGGCATGAGCCCACTGGACTGCAACAGAATTAATGCTCTCAGAGGTAAGTAAGAAAATCTGTGTTCAGTGATAATGCAAGGAAATTAACAAGTGATTAACTCTTGTATCCTAGGAACAAACCATGGAGCTTCAGAAAGAAGTCTGTGAAACTGTTTTGACAGGTATTAGTGCAAGCAGTGGAACAAGCTTGAGAGAAAGTAGATGAAGTTATATTTAAGCAACTCAAGGAAGTCTACAGATCACAAACCTGGTTCATATGAGGAAACTCAGTCTCCATGACATCTGTTTGAAAGGGCAACGCAGTGGGAGATGTAAGCAGTCCCAGAGGATTCTGGAGGGTGTTGAGGATAATTTCTTGATACAGGAGCTAGATGGGCTAACCAGAGGTAATGCACAGCAGGTTATGGTGCCCTTCACAGAAAGGGTTGGGGTGTGATAATCGGTGGCAGTATTGCCTATACAGACTATGAAATAATGGACCTTGAGATCCTGAGCAGAGTTAAAAAGGTCTGAGAGTACAAACCCCGTAGCTTAGGAGAGCAGACTTTGGGTTATTTGTGAAACTCATAGGTGGGAGCTTGTGAGAGACAGCTCTGAAAAGGAGAGCAGCTCAGGAAAGTTGGCAGGTCTTTAAGGACAACATTCTGCAAGCACAAGAGAGTCCATCCTGACACTTAGGAGAACTGGTAGAGTTATGGAGAGACAAGTTTGGCTAAGCAGGGAATCCATAACTGAGCTCCCGTGCAAAAAAGCAGTATATAGAGCTTGGAAGCAAGGACAGCTTACGAAGTGGAATTTAGCAACTTTGCTTATGAGTGTTGGACTAGTGTCAGGAAAGGCAAAGCTCAGCTAGAGTTGAGACTTGCAAGGAATGTCAAGGGCAGCAAGAAGAGCTTCTACCACATCATTAATCGCAGATGATTGAGCAAGGGGAGTGTGGGCCTGTTGCTGAATAGGGCAAGTAACTTAGTTACAGCAGAGTCAGATTAGGCTGAGGTACTCGGTGCCTCCTCTACATCAGTCTTCACCATGAAGATCTCTCGGGTCTCTGGGTAGTGGTGGTGCTTGGGAACAATCAACATGTTTTTACCTAGGGTAAATCATGTTTGACCCACCCAGTTGCCCTGTGTGACTGGATTCGTGGATGAGAGGAGAGCAGTGACTATTGCCTAGCTTTCAACACTGCCTCTGACAGTATTTGGTATTCGCATTCGGGTGTTACAGTTTGGATGGGCAGGGGCTCATGCTCTGCTTGGGAGACTGACACATGGCGTACTGCAGGGGTCTGTCCTGGTACCTGGACTGTTTAACATCTGTATCTATGGCTTGGAGACAATGGAGAACACTCATCGGGTTTGCATTTGATAGGAAACTGGAACTGTATTGACAGGTGCACAGCCAGCAGATCAAGGGAAAGGATTATCTCCCTCTGTTTAGCACTCATGAGTGTGCATTTGGATATATCCATAAAGCTAGGGGTCCCAGTGAGGAAATTGGGCTTATTTACTCTGGAATAGAGAATCCTGTAAGGGGACCTAATAGCAGCCTGCCACTATCTGTCTTCTCAGTAAACTCCTAGAGTCAAGCTGTTTGCAGCATTGAATGTGGGAAGATGAGAGACTACAGGCATATAAATGGAAATGAGAGGTTGAGACTGGGTTATAAGCAGCACCTTTTCCCCCGTGAGGACAGTCAAGCAGTGGAGCATGTTGCCCTGTGAAGTTGTGTCATCTCCATCCTTTTTCCACACCTCAGCAGACAAACCCCTGAGCAACCTGAACAACCTCAGAGTTTACCCTGCTTTGAGAAGAAGGTTGGAGTAGAGACCTCCTGAGGTCCCTCACAGCTTGAGTGACTGTGATCAGAAAGGAGCAGATTCAAGTGCCTTGCCCTTCTAAAGGCTCAGAGGCCAGCTGTCCTTATTCACGCAAGAGGCTCCGTTGGGAGAAAAGGTCTTGGCAAGTGATTTTGTTGTTCAGAAGCTACAGGTGGGATAAGGGCTGCTGCCAAGTGAACAGGCAGTATTTTGAACTAGGCCAGTTTGAGCTATTTGAATAATGAATCTGTACTGAAGTGTGTCTTTTCAAATAATGTGTGACAGCCTGTTACACTGCATGAATATGGACAGTTTTGCAGTTTCCTTGGCTTACATGAATCCAGGATGTCTTCAGGAAATTGGTATTACTTATTCTATTTGCAAATGCTATTCCAGAAGCTCAAGGAGGGTATGTTACGGTTGGAGCAGTAGCAGATATTTTGCCTTCTGCATTGTTCTCACTTCAGCGTTAAGACTTCTGGAACACAGATCCATGCTTCTTCCTGAGAGGAAGTCTTCTGTTGGTCTCATTCAGTCCTTCTGCAAAGCTGGATAAAGCAAGGAGATCTCTGACAGTAGAATTGGCATAACAGTTATGTAGCAAGTGAGGAGGAATGTGAATCAGGTTGTAGGTAGAAAAGGTGTATGGTAACACAGAAGAGAAGTTGGCATTATCTGGTAAGATTTAAGCATGGTCAGCACAAACAATGGTGTTGGGGGAAGGATCATCAGGTTTTTGG
Organism: Chionis minor; assembly: GCA_013398295.1. Lineage (NCBI taxonomy): Eukaryota > Metazoa > Chordata > Aves > Charadriiformes > Chionidae > Chionis > Chionis minor. Next base: position 829,602 of record VZSF01001711.1, read on the forward strand.
TGGCCATTTGCTCCATGACTATTACAGGATCTTAAAGGTACTGTTCAACATATTTGAAAAGGTTTGGTCCTGCAATACAGAAATCTTTCCACTTTTTTATTTTTCTGTGTTCTTGCCATATTTTCATTGTAAAAGTTTGCTTTTTCTATGAGAAATCTGAAGAGAAAATACTTTGCCAGGAACTCTTAAGTTTTGTTTGTGGGATGTTATTTACTGGGCTGAATCCCAGGCTGCGGTCAGTGTAATAATAGAGTGCCTTCAGCATTTCCCAACACCACTGGCTTGGTGTAGATGTTTACTTCCTCCTGCGTCCTACTATCCCTGTGGGGTAGTGTTCACTGGGTTAGTGCCGTTGCATATTTGACTAGTTACCGTCATCTGGGTGATACTCTTAGTCATATGATTCAGTTTTAGGTAGTCCTGCAAGGAGCAGGGAGTTAGACTCAATCCTTATGGGTCCCTTCTGACTTGAGATATTCTATGATTCATCACATGTTTTTGCAATGCGCATCTCCTAACAGATCTCGAAACTGCTTCTCCTCCATGTCTGCACTATAGGGAGATTGAAAGGGTTGTTAAGATCTGGACAGTGCAGCCTAACAGCTCTGCAGGTGTGGCAAGATTGCATCTGAGGATACAGCAATAGTGCTAAATAAAATGGAGCTGGGACTTGCACTCTCTAGGGTGATGTCTGGGAATGGGGCTTTAGGGACAGAGCATGCCAGAAAGCATTCCCAATATGTAAGAGTGGGCTTTCCCAAACTGTACATATGCCTTCACCACCAGCCTGGGAAGCTTTGCCACTTTAAACATCTCCACGTACTCCCATAGTACACATATTTTGTTTCATGACATTTTGAGCTTCAGAAGCATGTAAAATATGTATTAAGTGTGTCCTAGGGCTGCAGGAACACCACGTAGGCTCCAGAGCAGATGAGAGACAAAGTCCTCTGTGTTGTGGTTGCAGCCAGGCTGTGTCATTTGGCTCTGGAGCCAGAGAGCAGTCCCTGGCCCTGTTTTCTTTAACATTGTAACAGCCTGATTGGATGGCAGCATCAGGTCCCTGAATGTTAACCCTACAGAGCAGGAAGGAGCCCCTGCGTAGCCTTACTGCAGTCCCAACAATTGGTCCATTTCTGAGAAAGAAAAGGCATAATTTAAAAGCTGTTTGGTTGGGCATTTGCAAAGGCTCTGTAGGCCTGGTAGTAGGAATACTTGTTCTGTGCTGTGGCTCTGAGGCCAAGTGTTTTCTTAAATTTGCTGTCGGGGTTGGAGGGGAAGAGAGCCTGGCTGCTGTTTCAGCTAGCAGCTTCTGTATCCTTTGTCGGCAGAGTTTATTTATTACAGGAGCATCCTGGGAATGAAAGAACCTAAGGCACTCGCAGTCCCTGCCTTATCCTCCTAGAGCAGAGTAAACTGCAGGAACACAAGTTTTTCCTCTGTTAATTTCTTGCCTTGAGACCCATGCTTTTCTGGCAAAATAGGTTTCCAGGTTCAGAACTACAGGTTAAAATACCAACTGTAAACAATGATACTTTACTAGATTTTTACTTGCTAGTATATGTGGGAGCAATGTAAGAACAAAAATGACATAGTATCAACCAGCTATACCTTTCATTCTACTAAGGTAAATCTAGATATTAATCAGAGAAGTAGAAATAGTATCACCTTTGATTTGAAGTTACAGCTAAGAATCCCTTTTTGGTGCTTATTTAAATCTCTTAGGGGCTTGCTTAGAGAAAACATGTAATTCAGCTGAGCTCAGAAGGACAATCACTCCTCAGTAATTTAAAAAAAAAAAATTGTTTCTAAAACTACTCTTTTTACTTGTTGAAGGGAAGAAAGGTGCCATAATCTTACCTCATTTATCTCATTGCTGCCGAACTCAAGTGTTTGTTTACTGGTCTTGTTGCAGTATGGTAAGGAACAAGCTCTTGCAGTTCTTCTGTCACTGTTTTTCCACTACAGCTGTGTTATGTTGAATTGCTGTGTTTCATTTGAGTGAATATAGTTGTCAGAGATCCTCTGAAGGAGGGCTTGGTCCTGCTAAATACTGGTCATTCTGAAATGGAACCTGAGATTTCTTTGCTCTGGTTGACCACACTAGAAACTGAAGTTATTCAGCACTTCAAGGGATCAGTCAAGCCCATGTACATGGTTATGTGCTTTCTTTGCTTACTTTGTTTTTATGCTTAGACCTTTTGTTACTCATTTTCAAAGTAAACAAATGGGGGGGGAGGGGGAATATCTACTCTCTAGCTTTACTCTTCAAGCCTTGTAATATGCCTAGCTGTGCTGTTTTGGTAGCATGCACTTGTTTTGCCTTAATTACATCCAGAAAGAGTATATAGCTTGCATAAATGATTGATAACTCACTATTATGTACTTGTTTATTTTTAGACTTTCTTCAAGAAAATTATCCGTCCTTTGATCTAAAGGAAACTGGATATGATTGGAAGGCATGCGTGGCTGCCATAAACAGCACAATCCGCAGTCTCAGACATGACCATAAAAAGGCTACAGTTGGAATCCGCCGGAAAGTCTTGGCAGTGCCACCATTGAGCGCAAAGAGTCCTCCACAGAGTCCCACTCTAGTAACGCCATTTGAAAGTGACACTATCAATCTCACAGACTGAAGCTCTCTAACATCTGTCTCAAATCTTAATTTAGCAGGGTTTTCTAAATCCCATGTAGAAGCCTGTTACATCAAATACATTGTCATATTATAGTGAGTTGTCAGCAGCACTAAATAGTATTATTTCATGAGACCAAAGTTAGCAGAAGACTTGGGAACCCTAACTCCTTGTATAAGTAGCACTTGTGCTCCTCAGAAACTACTTCCACTCTTCCCTGTAGCGTTTCCAGTGTGCTCTCCCCTAAAAGCACCTTCTTCTCATGATTCATTGACTCTGAAAGATTAATCTGATTAGAAAAGATGCACTGCACATCAGGTTAGCAGAAGCACATAGAAATGTGGAGAGGAAAAAATGGTCCTCCTTGGAGGAAGACTCATAGCCAGCTAAATTATCTCATTATGTATGAGGAATGAAATTTGCTGTGACAATTGGATATTTTAAGCAAAAATATCTAATACAGAAAGGGGACAAAATGTTTGTATTGCATCTAGCTAACTTGTGATATCTCACTTTTTTGCCTCCTATAGCAGTCTTTGTTGTAGAGTATAAGGAAGGAGGCAGATGACGGTGTAAGTGCAGTTGGTAATATTTTCTTTGTTCTAATTTAGTTCTATGAAAGCACAAAAAAAGCATCCAGAAAAAACAGCCCAATGGTTGGTTCTGTTTTTTCTTGATGAAAATGAAAGTATTTCCTCAGTGGCTTGGTCTGCTGTTCAGTGACATGTCTCATCTCATGATGTCGATGTCCACAAGATGCAAATCTGCTGCAGCTTTCATCTACAGGATTTGGATCCTGATTGAGATTTGAGAATTGTGATTATTCACAGAGTCACAGACTGGTTGAAGTTGGAAGGGGCCTCTGCAGGTCATCTGATCCACTTCCCCTGCTCAAGCAGGCCACCTAGAGCCACTCGTCCACCACCACCATGCCCAGACACCTTTTGAGTATCTCCAGGGATGAAGACTCCGCAACCTTCCTGGGCAACCTGTGCAAGGGCTCAGTTACTGTCACAGTAAAAAACTGTTTTCTGATGTTCAGAGGGAGCCTCCTCTGTTTCAGTTTGTGCCAGTTGCCTCTGGTCCTTTCAGTGAGCACCACTGAGAAGAGCCTGGCTCTGTCCTTTTGTGTCCGTCCTCTTTGCAACCTCCCCTCAGGTATTCATATATATTAAGATCCCCCTTGAGCCTTCTCTTCTCCAGACTGAACAGTCCCAGCTCTCAGCCTTTCCTAGCAGGAGAGATGTTTCAGTCCCTTCATCGTCTTCATAGCCCTTTGCTGGAATCTTTCCAGTATGTATGTGCCTCTGTTGTACTGGGGAGCCCAGAGCTGGATGCAGCACTCCAGGTGTGTCCTCACTAGGGCTGAAGAGAAGAGAAGGATCAACCTCGACCTGCTGGCAACATCTTCCTAATGCAGCCCAGGGTACCATTAGGCTTTTTTGTGGCAAGGACTCTTCGCTGGATTTTGTTCAACTTGCTGCCCCTTAGGACATCCCAGGTTACACTCTGCCCCATCATCCAGATTGTTGATGAAGATGTTAAACAGGATTAGACCCAGTATTGATGCCTGCGGTCCACCACTAGTCACTGGCCTCCAAATAGACTTTGTTCTGCTGATCATCACCCACGGGCCCAGACATTCAGCCAGTTTCCAGTCCACCTCACTGTCTGCTCATCCAGCTCATACATTAAGAGCTTGTCTGTGAGGATCTTATGGGAGACAGTGTCGAAGGCCTTCAAGTCTAGGTAGACAATACCTTGGACTTCAGTATGTCTAGTCTGCTTAAGTATTCCCTGACTAGATTCTGTTCCACCCAGTGTGTCTGCCTTGCTTCAGCCTTTGTCCCTGGTCTCCAGCACCTGGGATTCCTGAAGGCCAGTCTTGCTAGTAAAGGCTGAGGCAAAGCAATGGAAAAGTACCTCAGCCTTTTCCATGTCCTGTGTCACCAGGTGCCCATCTCATTGAGCAGAGGGCCTGCATTTTCCCTAGCTTGCCTTTTGTCACCTGTGTACTTACAGAAGCCCTGCTTGTTGTCTTGGACAGCCCTGGCCATGATCAATTCCATTTAGGCTTTAGCTTTCCTAACTTCAATCCTGGATAGTCCGACAGCATTACTGCATGCCTTCCAGGTTACTTAGTTTTTTCCTTCCGCCCTCTGTATGCTTCTTTTTTGTGTTTGAGTTTGTCCAGAAGCTCCTTGTTCATCTGGACATGCTTCCTGGCAATTTTGCCTTACTTCTTGTTTGCTGAGATGGATCTCTCTGGAGCTTGGAGGAGACGATCCTTGAATTTTAACCAACTTTTTTGGGCTCATCTACTCTCCAGGGCACTAATCCCATAGGAGTCTTCTAGCAGATCTCTGAGGAGACCGAAGTCTCCTCTCCTGAGGTCCAAGACTGTTAGACCGCTTTTTTACTGTACTTCCTCCTCTCAGGATCCTGAACTCCACCATCTCATGGTCACTACGGTACAGCTGCTTTTGCCCTTCACATTGTCAACAAGCCCCTTGTTGTAGGTGAGTATGAGGTCTAGCAAAGGACCTCTCCTTGTTGGCTCCTTGGCTCCTCTATCGCCTGAGGAAGCAGTTGTTGTGAATAATAAATACTCAAGCCCTTGCTTTTCCTTTCTGTCCACACAAAACTGAAGATTAGCGCACTGAAAAAAAACCACCCAAAACCAAACAAAGTTTGAAAATTACTTGGATGTTGAGCTCGTAAAGATAAATAAAAATGAATTACTATATATATATATTCAATTTCACATCCCCCTTAGTTTCGTTTTAAGTTGAAATTCAACAGCAGTAATTGTACAGAAGTTCATGGTTTTCTTGTTGGGTGCGTTCTTTGTTTGTTGCTTGGGGGTTTTTTTTGGTTGTGGTTTTTTGGCCTTGTTTTGTTTACTTTCAAAAGAGGAAGTATTTGGTATATGCCTTTCTGATACTTGGTTTTCCAGCATCAGTCACGTGGTCCTCTGGCTGTCTAGGTATGGGCTAGCTGCTGCGCAAACTTGCCTTGCCCCTTGCATTATGTCTGAGTCTCAGATGTCCAACTCTTTCACAGAAAGAAGCTTCTCAGAAGGCTGACACAGGGAACCAGTTTCACCTCTGAAAGCTGATGCAACTGCGGCTTCCAAAATTATGCCTGTGTACATAGTAGAACAAGATTTAACTAAATCTGTCCTCTCCGAGGCAAAGGTTTCACGGTTTGGTTTTTTGCTACTAATAGGATAAAATAGTGAAGTTACCTGTTCTCACTTTAACTTCTACTCATAACAAACAGGCAGTGTTTATTATATACAGTATAGGAACAGCTTTTTTTATTGCAAGTTAGGATATGCAATGGCCTTATGAGATATGAAATCCTCTGCCACCTCCTTGCAGAAGTCCTCTGTAGGATTTAAGAAATAGCCTGAATTTCTGATTCATCTTTTTTTTACTAGAAATGTACTGCAAATTTGGTTGTTCTGGTTTACTTCTAATAAATTCTGCTGTTACTGTTCTAACAGTATTCTTTTAAATGCCAAGAACTCCGTGGTGTGTAGATATTACTAGTTCCAGACCTCTGAAAAAGCCGAAAATGCTTATATTTTTTCAGTAGTTTTATGAAACTTTTTCACGGTCCTTCACAGATTTTAATGGTAGAACAATATATTTATTGAGTGACCTGTCTGGCACTGAAATCTGTTAGTGTGGTGCATACCTATAGCTTCCATATTGAAAAGAGAATTGAATAATTGAATAAAAGTATGAATAGTTTTCTTGTTTCTGTTTCAAATGTATCAATTTTTGCTAACTTTTATAAAATAAAATTACAGTATTTTGCTGTTAGGAATAAAGTATTTTACAAATAAAACTAGCGTATAGCTCCTTGACTGCGTACATGTGTCTTAAATTTCTTGCACCTTGGATCTACACTTCAGGTACAGTTTCATCTGAAAAGATTCTTTTGGTCTCCTTTCAAGAACCAGGGCTTTGAGGAGTTCTTCTGATTGAGGTGAGATGATTTTCCAGTTTGGCTACCTTAACCCATTCAGTAAGCCAAGGCAAACTCTTTTGGCCTTCGCTTGTCAGTTACAGTTTTGCCTGAGCTATCTAAAACAGAGATCTCCACAGGAGGGTAGGAGTTGCATTTTTTGTAGACCAGGCTTTATTCACACAGTGCTATGGGTTTTTGTATTGGTCCTTCTTCAAGGAATAAAACAGGACTGGAAGGTAAGGTGTTTGTTTGAAACGCTGGGAGTTCACCACCTCTCCTCCCTCTGTGCAGTCCTACTACCTGTCGCTAACGCAATACTACTCCTTCCTCTGCACGGTAGAGCTTGGCTGCTTTATTTGTGCACGATGGACGGCTCTGGATTGGAGGTGATATTTCAAAGTTCATCTGGTACTTCTGGCATCAGCCTTGACAGCCCTCTAACCTGGTACTCTTCATGTCCAGGATCTGGTGCGTGTTTATAACATGTGAAATATTAGGCTTTCTTGACACATCTGTTGTAACCTTGTGAGTGGTGGTGCATACAGTATTTTCAGATGATATATTAATAATTACATGTGTAACTATGATATTTTCTTTTTGCATATTGCATATATATTACACAAGTATTAAAATACTTTCATCTTAGCATTGACCCTAGACATGGGCAGTGATACGGAAGTAAACACCATGGTAAAATTCAGTCCCGCCCTCCAGTTCTGACTTGGAACTGTTGTGGATTTCAGCAGAGGTTTTGTGTATGTCATACCTGCAGTACTGGGTCTTGCCGTAATAGTGGTCAGATCCTTTTTCCTATACATAAATCTTCCTGCAACAACAACTTAATGATCCTGTTTCGAACATAGCGTTTCCATAGTAATTGGGGAAAAAAGTGTAAGGGAGTGCCTTTCCCTTCCTCCTACAATACGAAGAGGGTGGGGGTTTGGTGGGGGTTCTTTTGGGTTTTTTTTTGTTGGTTTTTAAAGTTTAGGTCCTTGGAGTAGCTGTTGGGTGACCGATGAGCTTTCTGTGTCCAATCCTCCTCTGCTCTTGGGCAGTGTTGCTTCAAATTAGATAAGCTGCTAGAAACTTTTCCAGCAGACCTCTGAGCGCTTGCTCTGCCATTGCTGAAGACAGGTTGATACGCGAGCGAGTGAAATGAACAGAGCAAATACTCACTGGTGTCCCCGAGCCTGGCCGTCCCTTAAAGGGTTTCCTGTAGGAGTGGGGAGAGAAGTCTCCGTGAATGCTTCCATTCTTCCTTACCTGTCTGTTGTAGCATGGCTGACTTACACATTTGCAAGATGGATCACTGCATGTTCTTGTCTAACAAACGAATGTGGTTGCTTGTTGCGCTTCGTGCCAAGGAGCAGCTTGAGCGGCGCCCCGCCATTGAGGGCACCTACAGCACAGGAGACACCATGTCCTCCCAGCAGTCTGCTCTGGTCAGGGCTGGGGTGGTGGCTGCTGAGGACCACCAACTGTCCCAGAGGAGACAGGGTAACAAGTCAGGTCTGGAGTCCAATGGGCAGCAGCAGATAACGCTGCTGCAACGTGGGTTTGAGGTTCATGCAGGAGATGGGGCCAGGCAGGACTGGGGACACAGTGATGACCAGGATGCCCTGGTCCCCCTGCCCGGCAAGGGAGGCTGCAGGGGGCAGGGCTGGGCACAGCCCTGCAGGGATGAGGTCAGGGCTGTGCTTGCAGGGAGGGCCAGGGCCCACGCGCTGGGGTGGCCTGGAGGGACAGGGACAGGCTGCTTGGGGCAGCTAAGGCCTCTTGGTGCCCCTTGGGGGTCTGATTGAAAATTTTGCAGGTTTCACAGCACATATGTGTATAACCTATCTCACAGACACTTCGGCTTTGATAGCCAGAACTCATCCCATAGAACAGTATCAATACCATTATCTTCTATTTTTTTCAAGTGTTCGGATTGTGTGATGGAAGTGCTCGCAGGATTTTTAGAATATGATGTAGAAAGGGCTAAATATTTGTGCAGGTCTTTATTTATTTTTTTTTTGTACAGATATGGCAATGTAGGGGTTTTTTTGTAGTTCTCTTGTACAATCCCTAATTTCTTTTGTTCAATATACGGTATGATGATATCCGTGTGTGAAGTGAGATGGGAACTGCTGAGTTTAAATGCAATCCAAACCATGAGCTTATGGAAGTATTTAAGTTACAAGTTCAGTGTAGATTTCCTCCTCTCCCCCCCTGCCCCCCTTAACTGGTGAGGTGACATTGATTATACTACTCCATGAAACTCTCTTCTGCATTGGAAACAGGGCTGTTATTCCTGGGTAGATTGAAGGGCAATAGCACCACCTACCGAGGGCCAGAATTTTTTCTGAGAAACCAAAAAACCTCCCTGACCAAAAGAAATATTAAATATTCTGACAGAATGATGCACTTCTGAGAATTTGCTTTTGGTGCTCTTACTGAACAACTGAAGTTTCACTTTTAGCTGAGCTTTATCCTTTTAAGCTAAGTCTTTACATTTAAAAACAATCTAATTTTAGTTTGGATTTGTTTATTCAATGAAATACTGGTTTTGTTTTAGTTACTTGTAACATGATCTGTAAATCTTTAACACACGGGGCACTGTTCACATAGAGTTTTGTATGAGTAATAAAATGTAGGGGTGATAGAACACCAGGATCTGCATCCTCTTTTCTCACAGCCGTAGCGGATTCTTTGGCATTTAATCTGGTGGCGTGAACTTTCCAAAGATGGCATCTGCTTTGTAAGCCCCATCGAGGAAGAGAACTCCAGAGCCAGCAGCAGGCAGGCAAGTGCATGAGGCTTGGGAAATTCCCAAAACTGTGCAAAGCGACCATGGGTTGTCCAGAAGGATATCTTTCTGCTTGTAGCGTCAGGTTTCAGAAAGTGGTATAAGAATATTGGAGGCCGGAAGACATTTTAAAATATCATTGGGTGCCTAATTTGAGATAGGAAGGTTGCAGTTAGAGAGTTTTTACAGAGAGAAAAAACAGCCCAAATTGAGAGGGGTTTCAGATGTGGCAGGTGGCTACATCCCAAAGTATTTGGACAGGTGAAACTTACCAAAACAAGCTGGCATTCTAGCTTTGGAAAGACTTGAGGATGGCGTGGCAGTGAAAGTGTACTAAGTGACAAAAAGATTTGAGAAAAGGGACCTAACCAGATGTTATATTCTGTAAGATCTTCTGTTTGGTAGCAGAGGTTGCTGACCAAAGATGAAACACTATACTGCTCATAGGATGTCATGCATGTCATAGAATCATACAATGGTTGAGGTTGGAAGGGACCTTTAAAGGTCATCTAGTTCCAAATCACCTGCCATGGTGATTTGGTTTGCTCAGACCTGGTTTGCTCAGAGCCCTGTCCCGCCTGGCCTTGAACACTTCCAGGGATGGGGCCTCCACAACTTCCCTGGGCAACTTGTTCCAGTGCCTCACCACCCTCAGAGTGAAAAATTTCTTCCTAATATCTAATCTAAATTTACCCTCTTCCAGTTTGAAGCCATCATCCCTTGTCTTATCACTACATGCCCTTGGAAAAAGTCCCTCTCCAGCTTTCTTGTAGGCCCCTTTCAGATACTGGAAGGCCATTGTAAGGTCTCCCTGGAGCCTTCTCCAGGCTGAACAGCCCCAACTCTCTCAGCCTGTCCTCATAGCAGAGATGCTCTAACCCTCTGATGATCTTTGGGGCCCTTCTCTGGACCTGCTTCAACAGGTCCATGTCCTTCTTATGTTGGGGGCTCCAGAGCTGGACACAGTACTCCAGGTGGGGTCTCACAAGAGTGGAGTAGGAGGACAGAATCACCTTCCTTGACCTGCTGGCCACGCTGCTTTTGATGCAGCCCAGGATGTGGTTTGCCTTATGGGCTGTGAGCGCACATTGCTGGCTCATGTTGAGCTTCTCATCCACCAACACCCCCAAGTCCCTCTCCTCAGGGCTGCTCTCCATCCATTCTCTGCCCAGCCTGTATTTGTGCATTGGGTTGTCCTGACCCAAGTGCAGGACTTTGCACTTGGTGTTGTTGAACTTTATGAGGTTTGCAGGGACCCACCTCTCAAGCCTGTCCAGGTCCCTCTGGATGGCATCCCTTCCCTCCAGCGTGTCGACCACACCACACAGCTTGGTGTTATCAGCAAACGTGCTGAGGATACACTCAGTCCCACTGTCCATGTCGCCGACCAAGATACTGAACAGAATAAGATGTCCAATATTTGCTGACTAGTGTTTTTCAGTATGCAGGAGGCAGTCCACGCTTCTAGTTAGTTCAGGCCAAAGGAGTTAAAGCTCAGGTTGCCGCAAACATGGCTTGTTTGATGTATGCTCTTCTTATGCCAGTTACTGCCTGCCAGTGTCACACCTTTTAAATGGCTTAAAGGCAAAGCCTGAGTGTCTGTAGGAATGCAGGGTGTTATCTTATTCAAGTTGCTCGCTAAGGTTTTGACTCTGAAGGCTGTTTGAGGGTTTGGTGAAGAGACCCAGCATAACATCATGTGGAGCAGGCACCTTGTTGCCAGCTAGGCTTCCTATCTGCTTAGCTGGGTGAAACAACCACTTCTATACAACGTTACGTTATTTATCTCGTTCGCTTCCTTTACCCAGTCCACGTGTTGCCTCACTTGTGCGAACCATGAAAGCTGTTGAGAAAGGCAGGCCTGTTTCATCAAGCACCAGTTTGCGTTCTGAGTTCTGCGTTACCACTGGAGAACATTTAGGGGTCTACAAGCAATGGATGGATTTTGAGACCAGTTTTTGTATCGCGTCCTACTTTGGTTCTTATTGCCCAGAGCATCAATCTTCACTCAGATTTGACAACTATGCTGAAAGGGATTGGCATTGTTTGCGGAGCCAGAAGATAATTCCTTTCCCTTACCAGTTACACGGGCTGGAAATTTCAGAAGGAAAGGGAAAGCTATTTAAGTTGACGATGGGGGGGGGGGATAAAAATTGTATTTTAAGTTCTTTACTGTTGCATACTACTACACATGTTTTAATGACTATAGGAAAGGAGTGAACAGAGCAGTCAGGTGCTTGAGACGTGAAAATGAAGTATGCAGGCACACTTTTTCCTCCCCAGTTGTTAGAGAAAGGTGAAAACACTGAGAAGATAATAGTAATGCATTACTGATATGATTGCTTTTGTTTAAATGTTTTTACAGATAATTCATTGATTTCAAACTGAGAAAAAGTGAGAAAAAAACAGTTTGTGGGTTTTTTAAGAAACCTTTAAAAAAAGCTGAAACAAGAAAAACAAACAAAAAACCCAGACACTACAAAACAACAACAAAACCCCCCACCCAACAACATTCTGCCACTTCCTCTAAGAAATCAAAGATAATATTTTTGTGTCACTTTTTGCTGTTACACTTTTGTCACTGCTATGAAGGAAGAGTTAGTTTTCTACTTTATGCTCATGACCTTCTTGGAAATAAATTCAAACATTTTAAGCAGCAACCTATTAAAACATATTTGTTTTCCATGCATCGCAGAACTCTTGTTCTTAAATTTCAGTAAGATAGTTTTCCATAAAGCATTCTTTCCATCCTTCCATGTGTTTGGATTATAGGAGAGGATTATTTTTCTGCTGTGTGATCTCATGGAGGTGCTAGTTGAGCATATTTTGTCCCCCTTTTTTTAAGGATATAGTTCTATAGAGCTACACTTTCAGTGTTCACTGGAACCAGAGATAAACAGATAAATGCTTTATTTTCTTCCATGTAGCCAGTGAGATGTTTTTTCACAGAGCTCTTACTTTGGAATATAATTTCTTTTTCCCTCTTATTACTGTAGCAACAGTAGTAGCTACCTTTCCTATGACAAGCCAGCAAAGACTGCGTATTCTTTACAAAAGGAAAAAAAGACCACCCCAAGCATTGAGACCTTTTGTGTTTTGTGGCTTTTCTCATTTTCATTTTAAATATGCACTTGTCCTAAGAAGGCCTTTTCTCAGAAATTGTGGGCAAAACCTAGTCTTGCTTCATCTGGAAGCAGTTGTATTCAAGCTTTTGCTTGGCTTTGAACTTATTAAGCTGATAATTGAGCCGATGGCCCAGTTCTGCAAACACCATCTGAGTGTGTAACTTTCATGCTGTTTATGACTACTCAAGGTAGGAAAGATTAACATATGGAAACGTGGTTGAAGGATCAGGATCTAGGCTGGCAAATAAGAGCTTCATTCAAATAGCCAAAAAAAAAGAAAATAAGTACAAATCATTACATCATCACAAGGAAAAAATGTAGGAAATGGGTGTTGTGGGCGCTCAGACAAGCTTTGTAAGTTGAGCTATTCCATCCTCCTCCCGGGTCTTACTGAGCTCATTGCAACTGTGTAAGTCACCCACTCCAGTTCATGACTTGGGGTGGGAGCTTGCGCCGCACAGGAAGGGGAGCTTGTGCAGGCACCCTGGGCTCTGGACAGCAGGGGCTGAGGTCCCTGCCCAAGGGCTCTTCTGCCGACTTCTGCAAAGGCAGAAAGAAAGGCCAAGAGGAGTGACGATGCCTTTGGGCTACTGCAAATGTCCGCTGTGGGAATGTGAGCCAAAGCCCCAGCCTCCCCTCTGTCACTGGTGTCACTGGGGTCTAGGAATATGGTCACAACAGCAACCAGTGAATCCTAACTGCTTTGAGAAATGCAGAAACATAATCTGCAGCACTTTGGAACATGGAGACATGCCGAGTGCCTGTCTGAATTTCCCCCAAAGGAAGTCCATTTAGTTAAATGTCAGGAAAATGGCAGCGATCATTAACAAAAGCCATTCATTCGCAGAGTAGAGGGATGCTGAAACCATGAGCAGTAAGCTTTCAGGGCCAGGGGTCACTTTATTTTTGTTTCTGTGCACAAGGCTTTACACAAAAGGGTTTCTGAGCAGAGAGCGCCCATCAGCGCTACAGTTTGTGAATTCTGGCCTTTATTTGAAGGCCTGACTCAAAAGAAATGGAAAGTAATCTCTCTGCAGATCTTACTGGAGGTAGGCAAGATTGTTTGAAGTGTAGCTGTATAAAATTTGTAATTTTTATGGGTTATGTGTGAATGAAAAATTTTAAGCTAGACCTATTTTGAAATAGCTTCTGTAATGACTGTTAGGTCTTCAGCCAGGGGAACAAATGCAAATGCACCTCATCTCCAGCTGCGGATGAGTTGAAATGTGGAGTCCCTAACCCTACATGCACACTTTGAACACTTTTTTTTCTTTCTGCTGACAGCCTTTTAGCAGCATCCCCTCAGGAGGCTTATATTATAAAGTGTAATCTATCTTCTGTTTGGTGAGTTCCAGGTTATTTAAAGAAAAAGTGCTGAAAGAAGCAGACTGCTGCTGTACGCGTTGTCCTGAATCAATTTCTGAGTCTTCTGTGCCTGTTTACCAGTGAAGCCCCGCTTATCTTTATTTTAAGGTTGAGCTAACTATCCTATGCGGTTTAGTGTAGATATTTCCTTTATTTATCTAGTGCCTCCTCGGTCTGCCTCCCCCATCTCTGCCTACACGCCGTAAGCCGTGAGCCACCCTTCTCCATCCCCACTTTCTTGCAGAACAAACCCATCCAAGTCAGCTCCAACTCAAGGGGTTCCCCACTGGGACGTCAGTCTGTTTGCCTTCTTTCCCAGCTCCACAGCATACCTGGCTGCACAAAAGCTCTCGGGTTTTTGAACGCCGAGCGCTTTTTTTGTCTGCATATGCTTTCTGCTAACTTGGAAAGGTCAGCTGGGAGAGCTGTTGTTTAAGCAAATACGGCTTTGCGAGTGGTGACTCAGTAATTTGTATTGTCTGGTATCTCCTGACTTGCATCAGAAATGGAAGAACAATAGCAGAGCCTGACTCCCTGGGGACTCTGTGGGTTTGGTTTTTGTTTTGGTTTTAATAAAGCGAAGAACATTTGTTGGTGATCGGAATGTCTTAGGATATGACACTGAGATCATATATTTTAGCTGAGCTTTAGTAGGCCTTCTAACTGGAAGAACTGCACAAAAAAGAATTGTTCTGCGCAAAAAGAGGGAGATTTTTTTATGTCTGCAAAAGGCATCGCATTTTGTGTGTGATCTCATGTTCTGAAGTGCATTGTGAACGTGACTGAAAATATACTGTTAACAGACTGTGTAGAGAGATATAAACTCAGATAAGCTATGTAAGAGAATTTTCTTGAAGAGAGAAAATTTTATGAAAGGGAAAATAAAATACCTCCAAGCCTCTATCTTGAAAGCAAGGCAGGCAAATGTTAGACCACATTTCGTTTTTGTATGTCCTAGCCATCCCCTTCAGTAAAAATAAAAATCAATCCAAACCTTTTCTGCAGTTAAAAACGTAGTGTTTCAGCCATCTGTGATAGGTACTCTCCTCACTTCAGCCACCTTGTAGCCCATTGCCAAAGTCTGTATTCTGATGTGCTGTAGAAAGGAATTAATCTCCTTAGAGGCTTTTTTTTCTTTTTCCTTCCGACATTCATATGACATTTCCTGTGAGACTCTGAATCCTATCTGTGTGCGCCATAAAACAAATATTGGAATTGTAGGTCATTTTAAAGAAAGCCTTTTCGAAGAAAAGTGCTTTAATTAACATTTACTTTTATTTGCGAAGGATCCTCGAAGATCCTTTATATCAGAATATAGGTCGTGGCTCCCGAAGAATACCAATGATGTACTGTAAACTATGCTATTGATACATTAGTGTCGGGCTCCCAGGGGTATTAAATCTGCACCGTCATGAAGCACTAATTATTTCTATTACGGTAATGTGTAGTGACTGCAGCAGAGGTGCGAGCCCGCCACGGAAGGTGAGGGAGGCACAGAAGAGCCCGTTCTCGCCAGGCAGCGCTCGGCACTCCAGAGGGCCAGGAGTGGGCTCCGGGCAGCATTGCTGGGACACGGATGCTGCGCCATGCCCAGTCTCGCTCTGACGCCTGTTCCCAGGTAGGGAAAAATTGCGGGAGCACTTTGATTGCTTCTGTAGCGATGATAATGGGCAGGTCATTAGACACAGCATGAAAGGGACAGGCGGGACTGAAGGAAAATGTGAAGTGTCCCTCGAGGTAGCCAGGGAGGACCATGGCCTCGGCCAGGCTGTGCCGGAAGCAGGCTCCGCTTGGGCATTGCCCACACACACCCACCAGCTCCTACGCCTGGAGTGTGGAGCACAGGGGAGCCCATGGAGGGAGCCCCAGATTCCTCCCCTGTTGTCTGCCTGGAGCAGAATCACCAAGGGGATTTTTTTTCCAGTGTTTGCATTGAAGACCTGAAGCTGTGGGGGTTTCTTTCCTCAGGTGTTGGAGATAGAAAGGGTAAAAGTAATGAAAATCTGCTAAAGACTGAAAATAATAGAATTCCTGATATTCTCCCCATCTTCTCTAACCCCCTGGAGCATATGAATTCATTGGCAAGATAAGCCAGATACTTTATCCACTTGGCCACACAATCTTGGTCTGTATCCAGGGGACTTTACAGGTGTAAAATTAACCACAGGAGAGCTCTTCTATTGTTCACTGACTGCAGTGCAAACATATGGAGGGCTACAACTGAAAAATAATTAAAACAATATTTGAGTACATGCCCGTTCTCTCATTTTATATGTACAACACATGTAAATCCAGCCTCTTTTTTTTGTTTCGTTCTCTTAATAAGGAAAAGCAAAATTTTCTTGTTTAAAACATAGTTTTCTCTGCGAAAGAGTACCTTTTGGAGATAATTTGCATGTGCTGAGAGCACAGCAGTGTCCAGAAATGCACGCAAAAGAAAGGTTTTATTGCTTGGCATGAGCAGCAGAATACCTTGGAATGATCCTGTGAAAATACTATGGCAGACTTCTCTAACTTGGCTGCAAGTGCCTTTCAATAGAATACCTCTTAAAAAAATAAATCTGGATTTAACTGATACTAAAAGGTCATGGTCCATCAGCTGCACTAAAATGTTTTTAAACCTGTCCCAACGCACACTCATCCAATAAACCAGGGAGGCTCCTTCTGAGATTTTCTTCTATCTGGTACAGAAAATGTATTTTAAAGTTGCCTAGCCACAAGCTTATTCAGCAGACTGGAGTGGTTCCAAATTAAGTGGTTTTTTTAATTAAAAAAAAATAATCTACCTAATTATATTTTTTTCCTCAAGAGACAGGAACAGCTGCAAAGGTGCCATTCTGATTTCTCTGATAAATAGCCTGCATTTTATTTACTTATTAAGACCATTTAGTACTCCCGAAAGGTGCTAGTTTGAGAGCTGCAGAGCATCCAAATTTTTTTTTTATTTTTTATTTTTTTAAGTGGCCAGAACAACTGTGTCACAAGCAGCTGCATTATTAGCTTCCCCGCTGTGCCTGGTAATCTCAAAAAAATGAGAGGGGGATTCACTCAAATTTGTCCCTCGAGTGGGAAAGGTGGCAGAGTGACTGAAATGGGTGGGATTAAAGGGAGAAGGAAACGAGGAGCTAGAGGGACAGCAATGTGCAAGCGGGAAGAGTGTGGATGGACAAACAGAGATGAAGTGAAGCATTTCTGAGGAAGGCAAGGATGCTCCTCCAAAAAGGGAGAGGAGCACGCAGCAGCTAGATGTGTACAGTGAGATGGCAGATTTACTCCCACCTCAGAAGCTAATCTGTTGTCTCAGGTTCCCTCCCAAAAACTTCCCTCTCCCCGCAAATAAAAGCAAATCATGCACTCCTTTCCGACAGCGCTGTGCATTTGATTGAGGATCTAGAATATCCTGTTGCTGTTAAAATAGATTAATATGCATATGTATCATTGTATTTGTGTACATAGTGACTGAGGATTTCTGCCCCAGAGTTTGCCATCATAAATTAAAGCACAACTGCTCCAAACTATTCGTAATCCGCTATTGGCAATTTCTTGGGAGAGGGTGTTTCATGGCAATTACATCTGCAAATATGGTATGTGTTATGTTCTAGTAATTCTTACTTTTTCTAAAGCAGCAAACAAAAAGAAACTTACAATGCAAACCACTGCCTGGTTGCAAATATGAAATTCATTAGATCAATTAGCAGCAGAAGAACGAACATTTGGGTCCATATTTGGGGTCACTATCAAATCTGCTTCTTACATTTCTGCAGTCAGTTTAATCCAATGCCCCTCCCCCAGTCTGTGCGTGCGTGCGTGTGTGTATGTATGTGCACAGGCAGAGAAAACACATATATCAATTATTTGCACATAGAAATAGAACAGGTTAGCATTATTTCGATAGCATGCAGGCACACACAAACAGGCGCATGTAAAATCTCATGTAGAAAAGTTCTTTTTTGGAGATTGACCTCTCAAAACTATTCCCTCAGCCTGACTTCCCACCATGAGCACCAGCAGGGAGCAGGTTTACAGCCCAGCTGTGCCCCAGTAGAGGTTCGCAGCAGCTTACAGCCCTCCTTTAACCTGCGTTTAATTCTCACTGCCAGTCCTGGTGGCACGGGATGGTGCTGGGTTGGCGTGAGCTGAAGCCTGGGAAGAGGTTGGGGCTGGTACAGCCGCACGGAGCCGGCGCCGACGCCACCACGCCACCCTGCCGAAGGCCAGGGAGGTTAAACAAAGCCCAGGTCCACAGCACCCACATCAGCGGCATCCCTGAGTGCGTGACAGACGGCACAGACCTGTGGCGAAACTCTGTCCCCTGTCCAGTCTGGTCGGCTGGCTTTTGCTCCTTCAGAGGGCGAAACCCCCCATTCTTCAGGCTTCCCCAGGGCTCTGTCAGGGCCCCTCTGCCTGTGCCCCCTTCTTCCACTTAGGGCGGCTTCTGGAGGGAATCACTGTAAATTGCTTCATTTTCCTCTTCCATTGTCTGCAGTGGGGGAAGATGACAGAGTATCTTCGAGACAGCAATGCTAGAGATGCTCTCGGAGTGCAAGTGGAAAAAAGGCAGCGGCAGCAGGCAGTCGGAGGAGGGGGCAGCCCTGTCCCAGCCCCAGAACGGGAGCAGAGCATCAGGCTGTAAGGGCAGGCAAAAAGGCGAGTCTTGCACCATCCTTCCCTGGCTCTAAGGGGCCGGCGCAGAGTTCAAGGCTTCTGCACAATGAAGCAGCTGGGCAACACCTGCAGGCAGTTTATTTAAGTCGTTACTGGATTATTTTGGGAATCTGACTGGGTGCCAGGCTGGCTGCTTCTGAGGAAGTAAATACTTAAAATGTTCAAGTGTTTTGCCTAAGCTATGTGTGCTGGCAAGGGGGAAGAAATAAAACAAAGCAAAGCGTGCGGTCAACAACAGCCAGCTAGACTGGAATGTGGAGCTCATAAAAATGAGAGACGCCCGAAGCACAGCGGAGCAGAGCAGCCTCTGCCTGGGCATCCCTGCTGGGACACATCGCTGCAGCCCCCTTACTCTCAGCCCAGGCATCCCCCTACCTAGAGCTGCTTTGAACAACGACCTCGGGTGACACACATACAAAACCACCAGGCACCTGCTCTTCATGAAACCCAACTCGTGATTTTAGAGGACAGAGAAAATGGGGGTGATTGAGACCCCTCTGAGTGGGGAATTATCCCTTTTAGAGCCTGAGTAGCACACTGATGGTACAAGAGCAGCCACCTTGGTCACTACCAAGCAACAGGGCGGTGCTGGGATGAATGATGGAGCCACAGGTGCCAGGTAATGTCAGCCAAAATTGAAGCTTCTCAGGTTATCCTGAGAAGACACTAGAGAGCAAGGCTGGTCGGATTTTAGCAGGCCATTTGGTACTTCTTAAAAAATGTCTAGGATATGGAGCACCCATTTTTGACATCGTCACAAGAGAAGAGGAGCATTTACTGTCCTTAAGGGAAGTTGGTATGAAGAATGTAAGGACAAGGACCTGGATGCATGCAGCTGAGCTGGGGAAAGATGCACCAGTAAGGGACTGACAGAGAAACAGCTGGTTAAAATGATGCCTCCAGCCGAGAGTCTGCTTTTCCAAGGAGTCCATTCATTGGCAAAGGAAAGTCCAGCCCTTCTGGCCATGATCTCAGATGAAAAGATACAGATGGTGAAAAGAAACTATATGGAGTTAGATCAGGTGTTGTCAGCCGCTGAGGAGCTCTTAGCATCAAAGTGTCCAGAAACATAGGAATAAAGAAGTTTAGAGGAACCACTGACTGCCTCCCCCCTCCACAGCCTATGGGGGCAAAAAAGGCAGGTTGTATCTGGGCATATTTACACATGACTTTGCTTTTTAAGCTTTTCTTGGACCTTATGAAACCCAAACAAGCAAAAGCTCCCCATGGTAGTGTGGCCACATAGGGAATGTCCCCTCCTGCATCTCTATAAAAGCAGTCCTGCAGAAGGCAGCTACCTTCTCATGCAGGATTTAAATCCCTTGCCTTTGGGACCCAAAGCCCAATGGCAGCAGGTAGGGCTTTCTGCCTGAAGACTTTTATCATGATAACTCACTAAGTCACAACATCTACTGGTGGCGGGGAGCATGCTCAGCTTAGCTGGGAAGCTCTTGGGGAACCAGGGAAGCTGTGGGTCTTGCTCACACCACATGGCAAGTCAGCAGTGGAAGGATGAGGAGAGATGAACTCCTGGCACCTCCAGTACCAACACCACTATGCAGCTGTCATGGTTTCCTCTGGGATGGGGTTGACTTTCTTGCTAGAAGCTGGCATAGTGCTATGTTTTGGATTTGGGATGAGAATAGTGTTGGTAGCGCACTAGTGTTTTTATTTGTTGCTAGGCAGTCAAGGCCTTTTCTGCTCCTCACACCACTCCACCAGCGAGTAGGCTGGGGGTGCACAAGGTGTTGGGAGGGGACACATCTGGGACAACTGACCCCAGCTGACCAAAGGGATGTTCCATGCCATATGACATCATGTTCAGTATATATAGCTGGGGGAAGAAGGAAGAAAGGGAAGACGTTCGGAGTGGTGGCATTTGTCTTCCTAAGTAACCATTACGCGTGATGGAGCCCGGCTTTCCTGGAGACAGCTGAACACCTGCCTGCCGATGGGGATTAGAGAATGAATTCTTTGTTTTGCTCTGCTTGCATGCGGGGCTTTTGCTCTACCCATTAAACTGTCTTTTTCCTTACTTTTACCCTTCTGATTCTCTCCCCCATCCCAGCTGGGGTGAGTAAGCAAGCGGCTGAGTGGTCCTAGTTGCTGGCTGGGGTTAAGCCACGACAGTAGTGCAGCAGCCATTTTGGTGACCTTCCCCTTCATGTGCTGTGCTTATAAATGTTGCTATCCGGGGCTGTGATGGAGGTGGGTTTGCCTAGTTGAGCAGAAAGCACTGTTAAAATCACAGCCTGGCTGCTTCAGAATCCTGCCTCCAGCAAGCTTTGCTCTCTGTTTGCTCCTCCTGGGAGCTGTGCTGCTTGTGCCTGACTCGGGAAGACAGATTCTCCATCCCCTTAAAACAGATTTAGACCCAGAAGCTGCTACGCATGCCCTTCCCCATTCCCACTTGCTAGCTCATGGCAAACTTTCTGCCCCCCCCAGAGCTCCATGATCATGCTGACCCCCCAGCCCTGCGGTATCTTCATGCTCCGTAACGTACGTGCCATGTGTCCATGGCGGGATACCGATAAGCTCTGACCTATTTCCCTGTCACCCTCAGGTCTGTGGGTAGGAGGGGTTTCCTCTTTCTCTCCTGCTGACACTCAAATTGCTGGTTTTTCGTGGAACTGCCGGTGTTTGCTTATTTGAAACAGAGGAGGGAGATTCCTCTTTCCCATTTTGTTATTGGTTTCTAAGCCTTTTATGCTTTATTTTAGCCCAGGAGGACAAGACCGCTACAGCGTTCTCTCATCTGCTATTCCCCTTTCACCAATGTCATTTGGACAGAAAACATCTCCCGTTAAAATGAAAGGTGAAGCTGGGAAAGAATGCAGGCTGTTAAATACTATGTTGTGAGCTTGAAAGCTTTACCATGCATTCCTCAAGCCAGAAAGCCTGCTGTAACACTTCCTGAAACACGTCTTTCCATCCAGGCCCACCAGCAAAGTTAAGGCCCTTCTTCCCTATTGCAAGTGGTATCGTCTGGCAATGTCACAAGGAGCTGTGGCACAAGGAGCTGTGGCACAAGGAGCTGTGGCACAAGGAGCACAAACCCTGCAGCATGGAAAGTTTTCATTCTTGCCCTTGCAGATAGGGACAGAGCAATTAATCAGAATATGTTTCATCGTCTTTCTTTTTCTGTTACCGAGCCCTGTTAATGTAATTGCTGAAGAACAACTGCTAGCTTTTCAGTGGGCTCCTGTGCTATTCATTCAGTCTTTGGGGGATTTAAATGGCTTTTTCTCATGTCAGCACAGGGAGAACTACACATGCGTTGGTCTCGGGAAAAGATGGTGACACCAGCAGCGGGGGTGGGAAGCATGACAGTAACACGGCCAGCAACGGATGCGTTGGAGACACGACACCTCTTTCACACTCTGCGGCCAGCAAACACAGTTTAGACAAGAACAGCAGTTTCGGACCAGCATGGCTTGCACAGGCATGGCTAGAGATTCAAGATGTCTGATCCCTTCTAGGCATATCCATCAGACCTTTGAACAAATAGGAGGATTTTCCCCAGCCCTGGCTTCGGCTTTTGGGAGGAAAAACACCAGGGGAGCCCGCTTCTCTCCTGCTCAGTTCCTGTGAAAGCCCGCGCTGCTGAAAGCATGAGTATGACTTGTTTGGGTGCCTCTGTGGGAGCTGAGCTTCCTGAGTAAAGTCTCATCCTGACCAGAGGTGCTGTGCCCTTGAAAACGTGTCCCCTCGGTGCTGCCTAAGTCACCTGCGATGTGCTCAAATCAGATACAGAGTATGCAATCACCTTTCTTGATCAAAGGAGGGTTTCCCTTAAGCTTGTTCTTGAAATCTGCAGTTGTGAGCCTGCTTCAGCCACCCGTGCACTCCGCAATGGTCAGCAAAATGTGTTCAGATTTAATGTCAACAGCTCTTGGTGTAACACGCCTTCAGAGCAAAGCTGAGCAATGGGAAGAAGAGGGAAAATCTGCTCAGTTGTGGTGACTCGTGTCCTGTCCTTTAGCAGTTCAGCAGAGCACAAAATACCCATCTCTTCAATGAGGGGAGAAGGTAATGAAGCAGTTGCCGGAGCAGGAAACCAAGCTGGAATGGGGACTTCAGATCAGATGTTAGTGCACTTTGCAAATAAATCAATGCACCACTAAGTCATTCCCACCATCACACTCCCTGCCCCTAAATCTCCCTTGACTTAAAACCAAAGCCACATCTCTCCCCTCCAAAATTAGCACGTTGTTACCTGGGCAAGAGTTTAGCTCCTGATTTTGCAATATGCTTTTCTTTTTGAAATTTGGGTTTCTTGGTTGCACCAGCCCAAATAGTTGGATTGCTATTGCTGCTGCATTTCTAATAAAATGCTCCTTAATACACATGAAAATCCTATGTTTCAGAGGCTAGGAAAAAAACCAGACAGATGGCATCTTTCCTGAGAAAAATGAGGAGAGTAGAAAGCATCTGCAATGATAACATCCTTCTGAGACCTGACTGTGTGCAGAAAGGTATGCAGAAAACCTGTTGTGTCCCCTGTGGGCTGACACTTGGACCCTCTGTCAGTGACACCAGCTTCCTCCTCCAAGTCACCATAGTTAGTGACTACAACATGCTAATTGAGTTGCTCTTGGTCTGTGTAAACTCAGTTTTTCCATCAAACTCGCAATAAGTTGGGATGCTTTGCCTTTTTCCTCCATCTTAAGACAAGACAATGAAGCCACAGAGCATACAATAGTGGTTTTTTCCTGTGGGGACACATTGTTTCCTGAGGAACCAGTGCTTTCTTTAGGAGTGGCTTTATTAAAGAAGAGGCAATCATGGGGATTAACCCCACCTCTTGCCATTTTGTGGGGCAGCATACCCGGAGTCCTGTAATGGGGGAGTGGAGGTCGGATCCTTTTTCACCTAAGAGGTGCATAAGGACCTAACTCACACTCCTTCCCTGAAATACTGTACCAGACCAAAGGTTTATCTGGTTCAAGACCTGATCTCCCACAGTGGCCAGAAGCAGACACCTCGGAAGAGTATGGAAAAAAAAGGCTAGTGCAGCATCACCCTTGTCCCAGCACACCTTTTCAGTCTCCACCAGCCAGCTATTGCAAGACTTCCCAAGCCAGAGGTTCTGTTTGCAATTCAGTTTCATAGACTACCGATAGACTTTCCCCCGGGAACTTTTCTAATCCCTTTTTCAGTTGCTTTGAGCCATTTATGGCAATGAGTTGCACAGCTGTAATTCTGCACAGTATGAAACCAGCTTCTTCTGTGTTAGTTCTCAAATCTGCTGCCTGTTTATGTCATGGGGTGCCTCCTAACTCTTGTGGTAAGAGAACAAAATTTGATTGCTGCCCACCTTCCCCATGCCGTCTGTGGCTACATAGCCCTCGGGCATAAATCACCTCCATTGTGTTTGTTATCGCTGCAGGGGAACAGAAGACTCTTCGTCTCTTTAGTCCTTCTTCATGTGTAAGAGGTCCTGTGCTTCTGATCACCCACTTCATCCTTCTCTCTACCTTCTCTCATTCCTGTACATCCCCTTTGGAAAAGGCTCACTGGAACCACGTATGGTAACCATGACGTGTGTGCTCTATTGGTTTCTGCACTGACGTTTCTTACTTTATTCCCCCCGAACCCATACAGCACAACAGCAATGTTAATTATTCTGCCCTGCCTTAGCAGTGTGTATTTCTCGGGCTGCTGAAAGCTAATCTTCTGAGACAAGTGCGTAGTCTGTCCTCCAGTGCCACTCACTGAGGTCATTCATGGAAGCTGGTCCCAGAAGAAGAAGTTGCAAGTTTGTGATATTGGTACGCACTCCCTGGACACTCGATTCATCCTGACAAGTCACCGAGGAGGTGATCAGATGGCAGTGATTCTGCGTGCTGCATAGCAAGCCGGCCTCAAAAGCATCATCAAAAATCAGTGGAACAGATTGCTCTCCAGCCATAGCCCAGAGGATCTCCAGGATTTACACAGTGTTTTCAAAAGCTAAAAAACTCTGACCTTTCTCAGGAAGGTGCTTGAAATTTCCTGAAGAAATTGAAAATCTTTCTGTTAATAAATTTAGCCTAGATCCAGCTCAGTAAAACATTAAGCATTAAACATCTGCTGAACATGAAGAACTACTAAGAATGTTAAAAATGTGTAATCCCATTCCTATCTAGGAGTTTATTCATTGTGGCAATTAAATATATGCATTAGTGCTCTGCTGCATTAGGATCTAAGTACCTGCATACAATTAAATGTCATGCTGAACTGGGTCCCAAAGCCAACATTGCCGCACAGGATTTTAACCTATATTTCTGTCTACTGTGCACCTCAGTTTAGTGCAGAGAATATTTATTACTTTACCAGATATTTTTCCATGAAGAGGGATTTACTTTAAAACGTGTCACACGTGCTATTTTAATGATTCCAGCTTGCAGAATTATTTTGTGATAGGAATAATGAATAAGGTTTTTTATGTATATATGTACATATATAAAAATAAGGTTAATGTCTTGATTAACCACTTCAAGACTGTTCTAGGCAGCAACACATTTGCAGGTTTGGCTATGTATACATCAAAGCATTGTGGGGCTACACATACAGTAAATTTATCAGAACTTTCATATTGGTTTACATATATATCAATTTGGGATTTATTATAAAGAATGCCTGAAGAACAAGATAGAAGCAATTTTTAAATCTCATCTAATCAAATCCATTGCACTTTGAGCTATAAGCTTGTGTGACCATTAAGATCTACGACAGCGCAAAGGCTTCAAGAGACGACAGAAACACTGCTGGTCACACTGGTACCCCAGCTATCACTGGTTTCTTTTGGGTTTGCATTGTGAGCTTATTTAGCCAGGAATGCTTCTTTCAGAAGCGGCATCTGCAGCATATTGAATATTGGAGCATACTGCCATCCATTCTGCTTTCATCCCGTTGAATTGCTGGAGTGACTGCGATGCAAAGAAGTCCCAAGACTTGCCCAAGGCCATGCAATGAGTCAGTGGCCCAGCTGTTTTAAAAAATAGAACAGTTTTCCTCTCTCTTTGCTTTAACAACTTTATTGCAGGGCATCCTTTATACACATTAAACTATTTCTCTTTTTCAGAAGGGATGGGTCTTCATGGATACCACTTATGCTTCCACTCTCATGCTTGATCATCACCTTTTCTGATGGAAAAAATCTTCCTTAGGAATTACTAGTGATTTTTTTTTTTCTCCTTATTCTATGAAGTCAGTGGACAGAAGATATAAATCTAAATAAATCCATTTTCTTTGGCACAAGCAAAAGTACACAAATTGCTGTCAGCATTGTGTATTATACAGCCCCATCTTCTTTCTCACTTTGCAGACCTGGTGTTACTCTCTTCAGAAGCCTTTTTTCTCCAAGACTTGCCAGTTTTTCAGATCAACCTACGTGGTAGCTTCATTGAATGATTGCATGACATCTCTTCGTGCTTTGTAATTACCCAGCCACTTAATTCTAAAATGTTTTGCCTGTGATTTTGTTTGGTTTCTTGTATGATTTTTAGTTGATGATGATGATGGTGATGGTGATGATGATGATGATTATTATGTCTAAGTGGAAAACAGAATGTTGTTTCATTCATGGGTCTTGTGTCTTTGTCTTTTAAATTCAAATTTTTTTAATGAGGCTGGAATTCCACAGAGGTCATAGATTCAAACCAATGGATGGCAGTGTCCGCGTCCTTGGAAATATAGCAGCAGCAGTACAAAACACCAAAGTGCTCAGATTTAATTTGATAACCTGATAATGCCACAAGAGGCCTCAAGGTACCCACAAACACAGAAGCTGCAAATGTGCGTTTTCCACCAATGTTCACTGGCTTCTTAGGACACAGGGTTATTTTTTCATTTTTCCGGAGTAGATTTTGACAAATTTCATCAAACACCATCAGGATTGAGTTCAGCTGAAGTACATCCAGATGAACTTTTGGTCTGACTCATCCTGGGTTGCTCTTTTGCAGGACCAGCCCAGCTCACCATTGTCTTCACTCAGTGGTAAGGTCATCTTTGCTCTGTCCTTGGTTGTGTCCTCAGAAACTTACTCCCAAAGACAGGAAGACACAAGTGAAATTTAAATTGGAATTTTCACTTGAAAGAATCCAGTGAAGAGGCATTAAGTTATTCCGAGCTGCTTGGTCATTGCTATTTCGGGTTACAGTGAGTGAACCTTCTACTTGTTAATACTAGTAGTGTTGCTTGCCACACAAGCTGGCAGAAAAGGGCTCACACAATGTGCTTTATCTCACATGACATCCCATGTTTCTAGTCTCTCAACTGGCTTCCATGGGAATATATGAATAAATCCAATAAATTTTTTTTTTACTCCTTTTTACTCCCACTCTGTTCACCAGATGTGCAAACTCATCCTGTGTTTGGGTTGCCAGCCTGGTTTCCTTTTTTGGTTTATTGACTTACCCTCAGTCACGTGGCTTCCCTTAGGGCTGGAACCTGGATTCAACTACAGCCCTACAGCCCATGGTCCTCAGTGGGTGTCTGTATTCATGCAATGGGTGGGTGTGGAGCTGGGAATACATCCTTGCCCGTGAGGCTCAGTCAGCACATCTGTGGTGATGCATAAAGCAGACTAGAGCTGGTCACCCTCCCCGGCTGTTGGGAGTACTTGGCATAGCTAGCAAAAATTAGCACAACTGAGATCATATACATTTTCATTAATCATTGTGAGCCTTAAATAAAAGCAGCACTGCTGGCAGCTCTGATTAAAAGCTTTCCATTGATCATAAAAGCCTAACACTAAAATGAATTGTTTAATGTTGAAGGATTGAGATAACAGCCAAATAATTTGATTTATCGCAAAACCAAGACTTAAGAAGAAAGAAAATATTTCAAAATAAGAATGCTAGAGTCTCTGTGGCAGGCCCTGAGCTAATTTCAGGCAGACCAGGAAAACACCTCCATGGCCAAGTCTGCACCACAGTACAGGGTGGTCACAGCCCCTCTATGCCTGATGGGTGCCTTGGCCAGCACTAATGTAGAGGAAGGAGGCTTGAGATGCTTAAGCTTTGCACAATAATTCTGCTTCTCTCCTCTGTGTGTGTGCTTTCACATGCCCCTGCTATAATAGATATGCCTTTTTATACAAAGCAAGAACATGGATGCAAGTATTATTTCTTGTGAGTGGAATTCACATTGCCTGACCACTTCAGCCATCTGAAAGCTGGGTACTCGGCATGGTTATTTATACTTAATTGCCTCTATTGTTACTGGAAGAAGAGGAAGCAGCTCCTTGGTGAACACATTTGAGAGGGTCTGAGTTACCTTTGGGAGAAGCCTGTTTCTGTTCACCGTCGAGGCAGGGAACCAAGACTCTTAGGTTAGGTTAGACACCTAGTTTTCAGATTATTCCTATAATTCTACAGAGGATATTATTCCTCTGCATGTGTGCAAGATGATAGAAGGTGTGAACAAGTAACACAATATCTCATCTTTAGACCCTGATGAGCCCCCAGAACTCATTCACAAGAATTAAGCTGCCATTCTGCTGTGTACTGAAGGCTCCCACAGAGTTCACCATCCCAGGCATAAAATGCACTTGCAAATCCCATACTATACTCCTGATAATAGGTAAAAAAACGGAGCCTCTTTTCTGATCCCCACTCTGACTATGTTCATGCTACTCAGCAACATGGTTTTCTTTCAGGATGCTGGACTCCTTGGAAAGGTTTTGGCCATCCATCATCAGCCCTGTAGTCTCTGGGAATAAGGGAACAGGGAGATGGTGGACGAGTCATTTGAAAGAAATGAGACATAATCCAAACTTCTCTATGCCTACTTAGCTACCAAAATGGCTGCTCTGGCTCTGTAAGCTGCTAAGCATCTGTCAAGCTGCTCTGCTCTAGCCAAAGCTTACTCAGTGGCCAGCCAACTGCAGGCAGGCAGTGGAGATCTACAAGGGTTAAGGCAGCCCTTGCCTATGAAATGTGTGAGCTGTGCAGAAAGAGTCGGGAGAAGCCCAAAGACTAGCCAGCTCCTTCACTTGTCCATCAGAAGACCATCATCTGGCTCTGGGTGGGCAGAAGTCTGCAAAGGAAGTGCGGTGTCTAAATGTATGTGCCGAGCGTGGGGACATATGCGCCGAGCACGAGGCACATTCAGGAAGTGTGTGTCCACCTCATCAGGGAGTAGAGTGCAGGAACTCTCACTTGGGGGTGACGGTGTGGCATATCCTCCTAACCACCGTTAGCTTATAGTTAAAAGTTCTTTCAGTGTGCCTTTTTCATAAACGTGTGTGTATGTCTGTCTGCTTGTGAACATATGTCTTAAAAACGAGTGCATATGCTACTGAAGTCTGCCACCCAAATCCTCCTCCCAGTCTCCCACCTGGTTTATTCAGGGCTTTTCCTGCTTTTGTTCCCACTTTAATGGTTGCGCTCCTTTTGCTTTCTCCATATGCATGAGCATGTAGAGATGCCAGATAGCATCAAAGATCCCCACAATAATTTCCTCCTGGAGATCTGCCAGCGAAAAATAGGGCGGACAACAGCTCTGTCCATGCAGTGTTGCAGTGGAATTAATATGCTTCTTTGTTTTTAAGGGGGGGCTGTGGTGTTAATCAGACTGGCTCCCAAACTCCTCTGCAGGAGGAAGAACATTCCCAGATTTCACAATTCCCTTGCTGGTTGTTGAGCATCAGAGCTGAAGCTTTTTCGTTGAGTCAAAATTTTCAAGTACTGACCCTTTAAACTTCCTGGCGTCGAATCACTTTAATGTCTTTGTGCTCCTTATTGCCCAGTAGATATTGACTCTTGCAGCACCACAATAGTTATGGCTTTGCTTTTGGTTACGGCTCTTAAAACGTTTTAGCAGGGCTTAGTCACAGGCAAATAAGCGTGGGGGAAATTCCTGTTTAGTGTTAGTGCCCTTGATTTGGTGGCTGTGCCCCCTGGGGACAGCTCACCGTGGATGAATTTATATTTGTCAATAAATAAGTAAATATTAAAGCATAAAGGGAGTTTTCTTTCCCCTTTATTGTTGTTTATCTGTCTGTTTTGAAGCTTATTCTGAATTCTAATGTGATATGCCCGTGTGAATAGGAACATTTCAAGCACTATCTGCTTGCTGTGATCCCAATAAACAGCGGATGCCACTAATGGAGTCCCTAGCACGTTTTTGGAAGAGGAATATAGATGGCATATGGCACAGAAGAATAATTTCATAGTAATAAGCAAAAGCCGGTTATTAGCGAGACGCTGCTTTGTAGCTGATGGTGTTATGGATAATGAGGGTGGTGAAGAAGAACCTGTTCTGAATGCTGGGAAGCAGCCCATTGCTCCCCTCAGCCGAAACAAACAATACCATTCCTAAAACGCTGTGGATCCTTTGATAGACTTTGGGGGAAGCTGTCACAGGGCTCAAAGGCAAACTGCAGCATAGCTTTGGGACTGGGCTGTGCTGCAGCTGGCAGGAGAGCTCGCTGGCAGCTCTACCACAAAGTTAGGCCAACCTGAGCAGCAGAACAGAAAACCCTGCAGGTGGCATGGCCGTGCAGCCATTTGCCGCTGTGCTGCCATCCCGGCGCCTTCACAAGCAGCAAATGTTTGGGCTTCTGTGCACAGCAGTCATAGCTTGTCAGAAGTAAGAGGTTGAGTTATTTTCAGGTTGTTTTGGGAGCCGGTTGTTGGTTTAGTGAAATGCAGTATCTACCTGAAGGATTTTTTAATAGCCATTGAAAGAAGATCAGCAATGATATGAGCGTTCACGGTTTATTCTTTTCCACAGGCAACTTTGACAGTGTATCACACTTCTGGCTTGCAAACAGGTCTCCAGTTCTGCTTAGCCCCTGAATGAAACCCTGCTTATTTTGGCAAAAAACGGAAGAAGAAATAAAGAGAGAGAGAGAGAAAAATAAAGGAAGGGAGGAAGGGAGGAAAAGAAAGAAGAAGGAAAGGAGGAGATAAGGAAGGAAGGAAGGAAGGAAAGAAGGAAAGAAAGAAAGAAGGAAAGAAAGAAAGAAGGAAAGAAAGAAAGAAAGAAGGAAAGAAAGAAAGAAAGAAAGAAAGAAAGAAAGAAAGAAAGAAAGAAAGAAAGAAAGAAAGAAAGAAAGAAAATGCGGACCAACTAAAACAAGATGAAAAACCCCACAGTTTGTGACCTAGATTTTAGGGAATGAAAGGATTGTCACTTGAGGATATGCTGATGCTGATTCATGACCATGCCTGATGGCCAAACTTCTCAAAAGTGACTAATGATTTTGGGTTCCCAGCGACTGAAATGAACCAGGCTTGCAGACAGCTGCCTTCCCAGGGCGCCCCAACGAGCCGCAGGCGCCCCACATGCAGCCATGCTCCTCTCTGGACAGCCTGGGTTCACCGACAGGCTGGGTTGATGGGCCTCTGCAGCAGCTGCAGGGTGGTGGTGTCCCTTCTGCACCCTGTGCTCACTAAGCCGACCTTGCTGTGGACCCTTGTCCCTCCGAAACAGCCCGGCCATCCCTGTGGAGGGGGAGCGGGTCCCGCTCACACCCACCCAACCCGGTGGCTACCCCGCCAGCGGGAGCTGTGGTGGCCCCCCGGCCTCATCCTGCAGCACTGAGACACACTCCCACCAGAAATTAGGGGTTGGGGTTTTTTATTTAAAAATAAAGCCAGCAGCATGTTCCTATGGCAGCCAGCCCCTCCACAGACCCCATCCCGTCTTGCCAGTTGCCATTCAAGGGTGCCTGTGGGGCCAGCCTCCCCATGTCCCCCTTGGCCGACCTCTCCCCACGCGGCGCCTCCCCCACATTACCAAGGGCCACATGAAATTACTATTAATTATGACAGGAGCCGCGGTGGTGCCAGCGTCCCCTGGCCCGCGCACGCAGGCCTGGTGCCCACGCCGGCCTGTGGTCCCCCGGTGCAGTGGCAGCCGCCCTCGGCGGCCATGGGAGCTGCCCCCGCCGCCTGTCCCAAAGGGTTTCCCCAAGGCTTGTCTCCCCACGCTCCTCCATAGGTATGGTTCCCCCGCGGACTGAAATACAGCGGTCTCTGGAGTTTCTACAGGAAACTCGCTGTCACCCAGGAGTTTCTACAAAAGGCTGTTTCCAGTGGCGCTTGCCTGGGGTGGGGAGGCAGCGCAGGGTGCCCGCGCAGCCGGCCGGCTCCACCTTCCTTGCTTCAAGCCACACTCAGCTGGAAAGCTGAAATGCCGCTTCTCAGGGCCCAAAGGACGGGATGGGGGGCGGCGGGGAATTTCTTTCCCCCTTCTCCAGAAAGCGTGGGCCAGCCGGTGAACGTGAGCCAAGGCAGCTCAGCAAAACCCACCCCCTGGCCACCCGCCATCTTCCCCTGACGGATGAGCTGCAGCGCACTCAAAAAGGTGAGAAGGCCCAGCCACCAGACCCGTACCTCGCAAACCTCGGCAAAACGGGTGGTAAAAACCTGTGAAATAAGCTACTCTTTTTTTAAAAAAAAATCCCTTCTGTTTTTGTTTTTTGTTCTTGCTTTTGGGCTGCCTGCCCCAGCGCAGCATGCCCGAGCAGGTCGGGGCTGTGAGGACAGGGCTATGGCGGGGCTGGGCAGAGCCCCGAGCCATGAAGAAAGGCGGGCATCGGGATGGAGTGTTCAAACGAAGGCTGCTGCTTTTCCTAGGCCGACGTCAGGCCACCTTTTCTGCTCGAGTTGTAGTAAAAATAAATACAGCCGGAATGTGTGGGCACGGTTTGGAAAAGGATTAAGGGGACGTTTTAGCATTGGTCTCGCTGAAGTGGAAATGATTTCTGATAGCCAGCTGGAAGCTGGCAGAGGCACTAGGCTGAAGTTGAGAGTTCGTGCAGCTGGGGTTTCGTAACACGAAATTGCTAGTCTTTCATTTATTACTTGAGTCAGATCCTAAAATCTTATTTATATGATTAGTCCCTCTGGGACATATCCTTATTTTTCTTACACCAGACTGACTCAGAGGAAGGGACATCTGTAAGGCAAAGCCTTCTCATTAAAAGGTCCTTCTAGAACAGAAAAATAAAAGCCAGCCATGGTAATGTCCTCTAACCTGCAGCTAAGAGGCATGCACCAACACAGAAATAAGCTACACACCAAGCAGCTCTCTTCAGCAGAACTAGCACAGCCCTCCAGAGCCCTCCACTAGCTCCTTCTTCAGATGAAGGTTCGGTTCAAGAACCTGGTACTAATCATCCAGGCCATTAATTTTTTGGGTCCAATTTACCTCAAAAACCTGCTGCCTCCTCCACACTGAGCAACAGAGCAGCCATTACTAGGGAAGCATTCAGTGCAGAGATGGCTGGCTCAATAGCCTGGCTCCATCATTTAAACCCACAGCCGGGTGCCCAGGACATCAGGGCGCTCCTGCTAGTTTGCTGCCTGACAATTAATTTGGAGTGAGACAGCCCTGAACATTCTGGGACAAAACTTGGGTAACACATCAGGGTAGTACCACGCGGGCTGTGAGGACCAGATCGTGACAGGTCTTATCCTGCTCCACAGTCCTCCAGTGCTACCCCAGCAGGTCTGGCACCTTACATCTTCCCTCACGCCACATCCACATCCCTACTCCTCATATCCCTTTGGAGCCAGCCTACAAAGCCACTGTTCTGGAGGGCTGCAACACAACGCTCTCACTGATTTGTGCACTTCAGACTGCCCCCCACCTTCCCAGCAATGCCAGTAATGCCAGTTGGAAGTGCCAAAAAGGTGAGGTGCACTACTGGACCTAGTACTGTCAAACAAAGAGGGATTGGTAGAGGACATTAAGGTTGGGGGCAGCCTTGGCTGCAGTGACCATGAGAAGTTCAGGATTAGGCGTAGTGGACATAAAAAGACAGGT
>VZSF01001713.1:0-143927 GCA_013398295.1 Chionis minor
TCTGCTGCTAGCAGACCAGGTGCAGGGCTACTAAAGGACAGTAATCAGAGGGCTAGGATAGTAATCAGTTGGTTAACAAATGTCTTTCAGAAAGGCATCCAGTTCTGATTTGGAGCTTTCCTTAGTAGTTTGTTTAGAAATTTAAGTTCTCCTCCTAAATTTGATGGGCTTCACCTCCCAGGCATTGGTTTGGTTTTGGTTTGGGTTTTTTTTTTTTCCTAAGGAGCTTTTACTACTCCACGTGCTTTTTGCCTTTAATACTTCAAACACTGTGATCAAATTAATATCCAGGGGTTTTGACATGTAATCTATAGGTATAATTTTAGTGCTTTCTCTTTTACCCTTTCTAATTTTTTGCTTTACTTAAAATGTGGATGGCAAAACTTTATTTAGGTTTCTAGGTTTAATTTCACCAGTTTTACGTATGAAGATAATAGCACTCCATAAGTTTTTACAGCTCTCCATATACAATTTTAAATTGTAATTAGTCTTTTTTGTAAAGGTGTTGTTCTTGGACTTCACAGTAAGCTCTTAGTTCACGGTCATTTTTTAGAACAGGTTATGTTTTCTACTCTTTAATCATGGATACAGAGTTGTCATTACATAACTGTTTGAGCCATTATTTTTCTTATTTACTCATTGCAATCACAAACTGTTTTGGTGTTGATAGCTTAGTAGTTGTCTGCCTTGAGAAGCTCAAGATAGATCTCTTATTTCAGAATGAGAACCGAAATGCAAGTTTAACTGAGGCTAGTAAATAGATAATGTTGTATGGTAAAATTGCATGCATAAAATGGTAATGTTTCATGCATAAAGTAGTCTGGCCTTGCTGAACCACATTGTACAGGATAGATACATCTATGGTATTTCACAGTTAGAGAGACAAAGAGAAAGTGTTACAAAAGTCTCTGAAATAATTTGAGCTTAAGATTTCAAAGCTCCCAGTCCAACTTTGCTTTAAATTCATCCACACTTCAATTGATTTAATTCTCATGCATGTTAATAAATCAACTTGTTGAATGCGTTTACCCTTTGTTTTGAACACTCAGGAGGGATGCGAGGCAGTGCCTCACAGGGCAACAGTGTATGTCCAGTTAGTGGAATCCAAAAGAATGTGGTCCTGGAACAAACTGTTTCCCCTTCATGTTGAAGCAGCGGATGGTGAAAAAATTATTGTCTCCCCTTCAGAAATGGAGAACTGTCCAGGTGTTCCTTCTGTTTGTGATATCCAACTGAACCAGATGCCTTCAAGTGACTTCACTATCCTTAGTGATGTGGTGACAATGTTCAGGTAAGGTAGACATTGTTTTGTTCAAAACAAAATTTTCCTGTTATGCCTTTTTTATAAGTTGTGTGTGTAGCTTAGTAAGCTAGTGAGAATTGCTGAAGAATGCTGAACTATTTCTTTTCACAATTTTCATGCTTCTCTGCAGTGTGGATTTCAGTAAGCCAGTAAAGAGTGCTTCTACCTACTATAGAGTGCAGCTGGATCCTGTAAAATCTGGCAAGGCACAAATAGTACTTTCCTGGTGGGATATTGACATGGACCCCTCTGGGATGATAAATTGCACAATGGCTCCGTACTGGGTAAAATCCGCTTCTGCTTTCCAGGTAAAGTACTGAGCCTTCAGATACTATCATCAGGTGACTATTGGTAATTATTTAGAGTAAAATCCATACTGGGTGTTTTAAGCAGCTGTCCTTTAAACTGTGTAGGAACTTTGCTAATGTTTTATGTATTAGAAGCTGCTAAATAAGCAATTCATAGAAATGTTAACTATAGTGTGTGCCTGGTTTAGGTTTTCTTTAATGTAAAACTTAAATGTAAGCTTTAATGTAAAGCTTAAAAACTTAAGCTATCTTCCAGATTTTGGTTTTTTTAATTTCTTTTATTTCTTTTACTTTCAAGAAATGAAACAAAGGTTTCCACGTATTTTTCTTTAACTAGTTGCTATCCCTGGTGAAAATACCGGTCTGTGGTTTGCTTCCATGTAGTTCTCATGTTAAATTTCCAAATAAGTGTTAAGTTTATGGTAATATATTTGTACTCCCATAAAAATGATAGTTTCAAATTTTATTCTAAAGCACGGTAAGTGCAAACAATAAAGTTTCAGGGCATTCGGTCAGCTTGCAATGTTTGCAATGCAGAAAATAGCTTTTTGAAACACAAAATAGGTGTGTTGTCATATCAGAGTAACACTAAGTGACCTTACTTGATGCAGGAGGCTCCAACCAGGGGTCACTGTCAGCAATTCAATACAAGTTTCTAATGTAAGTGAACGATGGTGGTGAAACAGCATTAATAAATGCAAAGTGTATTTTGGGTTTGTTTTTCATGTGATTAAAATACAGGCAAGCCAGTGGTCTCAGGCTTATTCTGTATAAAACGCGTTTATTCAATATTCGGTATTAGTCTTTAGTCAGCCTTGCTAACGTGAGCAAGGTTCTTTCAACTAGTCGTACATCAGTGCTTCAAAGTTGTGCCTATTCCTACTAATTAATTTCCTGCTATTTTTTTACTTTGAATTTACTGCTTATGAGTTGCTTCCTAAGGTTTTGTTTATCAACCCTTTTCAGTGGCGAGATCACTGGATGCAGTGTGTATATTTTCTTCCAAACGAGGAGCCAGTTCTCCAGGGTGAGAAGGTGTACCTGACTGCCTGTCGCGATGAGTACTCCGTGTGGTATAAGCTGCAGAAAGCCAGGTAACAATAGATGTGTGTGAGAAAGGCTGGTATTTTACTCCAAGCTCAATTACTCCAGGCTCAAGTATTTGCTGCTCTTAGAGCAGCTGTTTTGTAGAAGAGCAAGATAAGAACCTAAAATTAGAAAATAATTAAAAGCCACTTCATGGACTACGTGCAGGTGAAAAAAACCTACATTATGCATAAAGACACAGGTGAGGTTTTGACTTCAGGTTTCTGCCTTATACCTGGTGTCATTCTGTGACAGAGAAACAAAAACCACTGATGGTTCATTCTTGGAAACCCTATAATACAGCTGGTGGCATATAGGTAAGGGAGTGAAATGATTGCCATTCTGTCTCTATTTTCTATTTTCCTAGTTGGCACTGTCTTTTTGAGATGAATGCCTTTGGATCAAATTAAAAGGAGCTTAGACGTGTTGGTTGTGATGACAATAGCAGCTTATGTTTTTAAAAATCAGCGCCAGCTTTAAAAGTTAACGTCTGAATTTTCTGTGCCTTTTTTACTTAGGATTCCAAATGAGTGTCTTTTTTCAAAGCCTAAAATACCTAGCTATCACAATTAGTGGGAAAGTTTGGGAGGTTCTTTGGTTTGTCTTTTTAAAAAGGTGAAAATTGACCCTTTCTCTTCTTATCACTTAAAAATGCAAAGCTGAAAAAATGTCCCTGGAGAACTAGTAAATTTGCATGAGTAACAATGGAGTCTGTATGCATTAATGTGTGTACTCGCTAAAATGCGTAAATGTACCTGTTTGCAAAAACATGTTACTGATGCTGAAGTTAATACTTTGTTGAAATTTTTTTCCAGAGGAGAAGAGGAGAATAAAGCAGCTGTTCGTGTCGAGAGTCCTGTTTGTAGATGTCAGGCTCATCTTCTTTGGAATAGACCACGCTTTGGGCAATTAAATGATGAGAACCGAACACGCCAATACATGAAATCTTTGATGAAGGTGAGTGCATGTTGCCTGTAGGTTTTTTTGGCTTCTGTGATAGATGTGTGTATTGTTTTATTTGCAGTGATTATTTATGGAATTTGTTTCTTCCTTGCTGAAGGGCTTTGCTCACCAAATACATTTTATTTACATCAGGAGATTTAAGTTGTATTTTGTCACGAAAACTTTGGTATTACTTTTTTTAAATCGTAAGCCATTTTTGGCATAGGAGTTTTGTAGCAGCTCTGTGTATTTGTTAGAAGTATTGGTGGTTGAATAAAGACTCCCAATGCATTCTTGTGCAAACTTTTTCTGGCCTAAAAGGGATTACATGAACGTTTCTTACACTATTCTGTTCTGCTTGAAGTGGTTATATTAATCATTGTATCTTCCAGTCCTTATTTGATATGGTATTGCAGAAGGTGGGGAAAAAACACCACCAGAATGCCTGGAATTTGAAAACTTTTTCATCTGGAATAGAAATAAAATGACTATTTATTTTCTGTAGGTTCTGAAAACAGATAGTGTTTGCCTTTGTATCAGTGATGGCAGTCTGCTCCCTGTGCTGGCTCATTATCTTGGAGCAAAGCAGGTACAGTATTTCTTCCTCTTTTTCTGATCTTTGCATTTTAGCTTGGTACTTTTAGTTCTCTCACATAGTTCAGCATTTGCTGCCCATTATTTAATTATTTGCAATGCCTCTTCAGTGACAAGTGAGAGAAGGAGGCTCCCATGGTGTTGAAATAGAGGTTAAATTAATCTCTGATCAAGCTGAAGTCTAGGGAGATAATAATTACTGGTTTTGGTGTTTACCGGTGTGTAGCCTTGAATGAAGTGGTGTTCCTCATTCCCCACTGATTCCTGTTTGCTATCTTGTATCTTGGTACTTTTGGAAATACTGTTCCTAGCGACATAAATGTCTGGCAATTTTTTTTCTTCTTTCATGTTTGCAATTCCATAATTAGCATTTATTACCTAGTCTGAAGTGGAAGGTCTGTAACACCAAGATAGGACGCACTAAGAATACTGTGTGTAAATGAGAGCTGCCTGGCTCTCTCACGTTATATACCTTCTGTGATATGTTCTCTGATGAGGCTCTTCCAACTAAAATCTGTTACAGTTGGACTGAATATGTGGGAATGTGTAATTTAATATAATCCTGAGGAAGATGGTAGGCAGTTTGTAGAAATAAATGACCTAGTGATCCATGGCCCCTGTATTTTTGTCTTCAGTAGTGGCTGGTCACAGGCAACTACTGACGAGAGAGGAAATGAATATGGCAGGCAAAGATTTCCATATTTTCCTAGCCCAGTAACAGCATATTGTCTAACTATGCATCAATTTTGAATAAAATACAAATTTTTGCTGCATTGTACATCTGAGCTCTTTCAAGCTGATACAGCCAGATCATGCTAAAGAATGTTCACGAGGAGTAAATGCTGCTGGAGGTTGATTGAACACACTGGCAGTATGCCTGC
Source organism: Chionis minor (assembly GCA_013398295.1). Classification (NCBI taxonomy): domain Eukaryota; kingdom Metazoa; phylum Chordata; class Aves; order Charadriiformes; family Chionidae; genus Chionis; species Chionis minor. The sequence goes on from VZSF01001713.1 coordinate 5,115, forward strand.
ATTTGTACAGGAGTAAATAGAACATATATTTATATTAAGACACGGTCTGTGTGTCTTAAAAATGGAGAACAAATATTTACTTTCTGTTGGGTTTTTTTCTTGTGTGTCTGTGAAAACAGCATTATTTAGCCTGTGGTTATTGGGGGCGTTTCTGTTGTTAACAAGGTACATAACAATGGGCTGTGGCATAGATGAGTGGTTCTTACGAAGTATATTCACCAGAGCATCAAAATAGTTCCTTTGTTGTTCATTTACGTAGTCTTTTAATTAAAAATTACAAAGCTGGTTTGATTAATTGTTGTGTATTTTCTTTAGGTGTTTACAATAGAAAACTCTGCTGTGTCCTGTTCTGTCATGGGAAAAGTGAGTGTTCAGTTCTCTGTTAAAGCAGTAAATGAACTCATGGCATTTCTAAGGCCAGAGCTGATGCCTTTGATTGTCCTTACATCAATTGCTTGGAGGTTAAATCAGCTTAATGAGTCAAATAATGTCAAATTTGATTATACAATTTGACAAGACTGTGGGAGGTGGGATATGTTGAGGGGGAGAAGTTCTTATTTTTTCCTGGTATTTGTGCGGAGCTATATGCAGATATTTGGAGGAATAAATCCTGTTGGAGATCAATCCAATCCCACAGCTTTAGCCACAAGCTGAATTAGGCCACTGGGGAAGTTGAGCTGAGCAAAGGGAATTGTGGTTGCTAGTACTTGACCTCTCCTTGCAGATGCCTCTTGGCTTGTTTGCTTGAGCTGGTGCTCCGCTGCCCTCGTTGCATTGGTGATAAGAGCCAAGCTGTCTGTTTCTGAGGATCAATGGAATGTGAGAGCATCCCATAGCTTGCACCTGTCTTACCAGGAAAGTGGCATCTAGCAGTTCTGTCTTCCAGCTGAGACAAGTTGGGAATGCCTGCGCTGCTGTTTGGCTCTTAGGAGACTGTAGGCAGCAGATCTTAACTGCAGGCCATGTTTCAGCTGCGTCCTTGGGGTAGAGCACAGAAGGCCCTGCCAGTGGAGCGGGGGCTGTTCAGGAGAGGCAGCTCATGTCTAAGAAGTGCCTGGAAGCAGCTTCCTGATGTCATTGTTCAGCTGTGTCTGTTTTAGTCGACACAATATATTTGAAAGAGGTCTGTCTCAGCCTGTGGCTTAGGATTACAAAAACATGAACAGTAGGCAAATTGGGATGCAAACCTGGTCTCAGACAGAAGCCAAATATACAGTGTGTTTGTAGTAGAAGTAATTTTTATCTTTCTTGAGTGTCCTTCTCCTATGCTTCCAAGTACAAATGAATGAAGGTGAGGCAACTTTTGTGTTATCTGCCTTTTTATATACTTAATTGAAGGAGTATGTAGGGCTTGTACTTTAGTTCACTAGGTGTAACGCATTGGCTCTAAGTACATGTACCCTTCAAGAATAGACTTGTATCATCCTGATGAGTTATGGTAGACAGTTTTTTAAAAATTTCTTTTGGCTGGTTTTTTTTATTTTATTTTCAGTAAAATAATTATTTTGCTATGGGTTTTGAGTCTCAACTGTAGCTTTTGATAAAGACACTCTGCTACTTTTTTTTAGTTTTTTAAAGCAAATCATCTTGAAGATAAAATTAAAATAATAGAAGCACGTCCTGAGTTGCTGACGTCTTCTCATTTGGAAGATAAAAAGGTATGTTACAGTTGTCCAGTACTGAATTTCAGTGGGGTGGTGGGGAGCAGAAGGTAAAAATAAGTATTACTTTCCTACCGTGCTACTGTAACCACAATGAATTCCATTACATTCCAGTTCATTTATATGTAAAGAGTAGATGGTTCAGGCCTTGTCCCATTGAAACTAAATGAGACTAAAGACTGTGGGAGTGTTTTTGCTTTGTTTTTGAAGGCGTGTGACTTTCCCTTCTGCACAGCTTGCACCAGTTGTTAAGGCATTTAAACTGGTTTAACGGCACGTGTGCTACTAGGCTGTAACTTTTCTTTTTCAAGCCACTGGGAAGTCTATATTTGGAAGTACTAGCGTCCTTCAATTAAAAATTTCGACATTCTATGACTCTCATTACAAAGCCTTACAACCTAAAACTGCAGTATTTTCTTTCAAACTTTGTTGGAGGAAGATTAATTTTGAAATTTGCTAACTAAAACCACAAAAAGATGTCTGTTGTGCAGTATATGCAATCATAAAATGAATTATGGAGCAGTAGAAGTTTTAACGAGATGACTTCACTTGCTGTATTGCGTTGTCAACTATTGAAGATATAAACAGCCTGTGTTATTGTGTTGTTGTTCTTTATTGTAACGTTTTTTATCTCCTTTCTTTGCCAAGATTTCTGTTCTTCTGGGAGAGCCGTTTTTTACAACCAGTTTGTTGCCATGGCATAACCTGTATTTCTGGTATGCTAGGACAGCTGTGACCAGTCACCTTGCCAACGATGTCACTGTCCTACCTCAGTCTGCTTCATTGCACATGATGATTGTGGAATTTCAGGTGAGATAGTTTAGAGCTATCCATTTGATATTTACACAAAACCACTTAAAATTGAGTACTCTTCCAGGACTTTTTAAGGCCAAGTTTTAGTAACCACTTAACCACTTTAAGGCTTTGCACAATTCTACATTTGAGCGTAACAGGGGTCACATCTTAAAAATACTTTGAAAAGTCATCTTTCAGAAATTGTACAAAAGTATAAACTTTTTTGCAGTTATTAAGGTCAGTAAAGTCAGTACTTGGTCAGTAGAGACTGTGAAGAGTTTACCTACAATGACAAGGAAAATTAAATAAGTATTTTCATTATTAATATGCAAAGTTTTTGCCCAGTAGCTTAAGTGAGGGAACTCTTTAGTCTGAAATTGTGTAACTAAAATATATATATAAAAAAATATTTAAAAAGCCTGTAATCTAATGAATTTTCACATAGATGTAATCTTCAGCTTATCTGTTAAAAGTGCCAGGTCTTTTCTCTCTCTTTTCTTCCCTCTGTCTGGTTAACCAGCTTTGTAGCTTTGTGTCTGAGCCTTCTCTTCCTTAACAGTTTCCTTGTTCAAATGCCTTTTAACCTTGTTCTCTTACTTCCACCTTTGATTTGAGCATGTGAAAATACAAATGTTCGTTTTCTCTCTGAGACTAATTAACTATGCTGCATGTTTTTACATACCTTTTAATATTTCTGCAAAAATGTAGAGAATTTAAATGTATACTGAGTAAATAATGTAAATCTGAATCTTGTAAAGGAAGTAGATGTTTAAGACTAATCAACAGTAATCAGATTGAAATAAGCAGTTAATTCCATGCTCTCTTATCTAGAGGATTTAGTTTCCTAGAACTCAAAGTGCTTTGTTAGGAGGTGAGAGTTATTCTCTTCGTGTTCTGGATGAGGAAACTGAAGCATGCAGAGTTACGACTTAAGATTATTCAGCAATCTAGTAGCAGAATGTAGAGTAACATTCATGTTCCCAGACCTCAGTTTTACACTTTCATGTTCAGGGTTCTGTTCAGAGACGATCCCACGTAGCTATTTTGGTAGAACATTTAACTTGTGTTTGATTCCATTAAGCTATATCAAAAGCTATTGCTTTAATTTTACCTTTTTCTCTTTGTTCAGTGGTGCATCTAGACTCTGAATCTAGAGTCTGTGGGTTTTTTTAAATAACCTCTGCATTTACCAGTTCTTGGTTAGACAGAAGAAACAGACATAGTGTTGTAAGGTATTCGGCAGACCTGGTTCTGTAGGCTGTTCTGTCTTATCAGAATAAGGATACGTCATTACAGTTAAGCAATCAGCAAAAGCTGGATCCAGGAGAAAGAATTGTATGAAATTACTTCAGTTATGGACTTATTTAGTCCATAATTGCATTTAAGGAGCAGGATGCTACCTATCTGATTTGATAGATAAATCCATACCTACTCTAACTATGCGTAGAGATGGTAGGAAATGTGGCATATTCTTTAGAGGAGCTGAAAATTTAAAACAGTGGCTAAAGAATAAACTGGCTTGCAATACATTTTCCCAGAATACACCGTCTTCTGATTCTTGCAGTAGTTATAATGGTTTAGAAATGTATAGATTGTGAAGAGTCTATCTGACTTACTATCAAATGTCTAATCTACAGCTAAAATTATTTTAAGATTTCCTACTTCCTTTAATAAAGCCAAAAAAATTCCTGGGTTTTTTTTAGGATTTATGGAGAATCCGAAGTCCATGTGGCATCTGTGAAGGTTTCGATGTCCAGACTATGGATGATATGATTAAAGTAAGAAGTCTCAGCAAAACAGGACAAAACTCACCTTGGCATAAAAAAGTATTTAATGACTGTTGAAAAACTTGTACGTTAGGCAGAACACCATTGTTTTAGTTTTTCATAAATACAGTGGCTATTTAGTTCTTGCAAAATGATAACTTCTGAGGCATGGGTTTTGGGGTTGTATGTTTCTTCTCATTTGCCAAGCTCTTTAGTGCTTTGCGTTGTTTTGAAATTAATTCTGTTCATTCAGAAAGAAAAATTGTGTTCTCAAAATTTTGTTCTGAGCTTGAAATCAAATCATCTGGGAGTTGTTCACAGATGAATCCTGCTGCCTTTCCTTGCCCTTACTTTTAAAAGAGAAAAGGCTTTTTGACTGCTGAGAAATAGATGTGAAGGGTGAGATTGATCTGTATCAATTTCTAGAGCTGTATTATGGATATCCATATTTGAGTTACCTATTTAGATTGCCTTTAAAGTCATTGTGGAGGACTACAGGCAGTTCTAGAGTAGAATTCATCTCAAGAGAGAAGAAAAGTTAAATGCATAGTATTTTGAAAGTGCCTGTTTCTGTTTGACTGCTGAGGACCATAGTCATTGCAGTTAGTTTTGCATGTAGTACATGTTTTCCCTTGTGCCTAAGAGGTGTAGTTCTGTCCTCCTCCAGCTTTATTGCTTAAATACTGTGGGTTCAGGACACATAATTAACTTGAAAACAGGGCCTGTTTGCCTTTGCTTTGTTTTCAGGTAGTTTTCTTTTTTTCTCTCTTCAGAATTCTCTGAATTTTAGGGAATCCAGGGAAGCTGAACCTCACCCTCTGTGGGAATATCCTTGCAAGTCACTCTCTGATCCCCGGGAAGTTTTGACATTTGACTTCAGAAAGACTGTACCACAGTGCTCTCTCAGCACAGAGGGTTCTGTAAATCTTTTACGGTGAGTTTTCTCTTTACTATAAATATTCTTGTCATAATCTGAGGGTTTTTTACCTCGTATTCAAGGTCTTTGTGTGTGTGTATATATATTAAAAGTGTGTGTATATATATAATGTATAGTTATGTATATATATAATGTATAGTTAACTATAATAGTTAACTAGTGGGAGCATACTTGACAGTTCTTAAAAATGTGACCTAAAGTTGTGGAAGTTACTCTGACACAAATTTCCCATGGCTATTCACAATAGGCTATAACAATAAGGGTAATTTCTTAGATAATATACCGGTATTTCAAAAATAACATTTTTCTAGATGTTATCATGATTTAGAACTTAAACAGATTAATTGATAGTTCAGAGAAAATAAACCATTATCTGGATATTTTTGATGTTTCTGTTCATTCCCTGTTGCTGAGTTCTTGCAGCAAAAGCCCTTGTTTAGCTTGCCAGGTTATTCTGTTTAATAGCTTTAAAGTGTACACTATTCTTCCTTTTAGCTATAATTGTGACAATCTTCATGTTTGTCACATGTCTTTTGAGATATTTTTCATGATAATCTAACTACAGATTGTACTTAATTCTGTTCAAACTTGAAATGCTGTTAAGAATTAAAAAACAGGTAAGTTATTTTTAACTCTCTAGAGCTTATATAGCTCAAACACTGCTCTAATTATATGTTTCTCTGTGTGAAACAAAATTCATGGTTTCACAACATCCAGAACCATCTGTGTGGGGTCTCTGCCTTTGCACTGGTTGTTGTATGTACAGGTGACACACTAGCATGACCTCTGCTCCTTGCGGAGCAGACACTTCGAGTGAGGTGGGATATCTGGTAAATATTTTCTCAAAATCCAGAAACGATAGAAGCTGGGGTCTCTGAAGGAATTACTCCCCAAATACGCTGAATAATTTATGCCATGTTACCAAGTTCCTGTTAAATAGCTGTAGTTCTGAGCAGCTTTAATTATGAAATAGTCTCCTCTTTTTTTGTCTTGTTTTAGATTTCGTATCTGCAAATACTTTAGAAGTTGCTACCCATTTACCATATCAGCTGCTCAGCTTTTTTTTTGAGGAAACAAGTTAATCATGCTTTTACAGTGCTCCTGGACTGTGTGAGGAATGGGTGCAATGTTTAAGCTGTCAGTATAGTGTAAAGTAACAGGTTTTGATCCTCCCCCTCTCCCTAGGAAAGGAAAGAGCCATGGAGCAGTTCTTTGGATGGAATATCATCTTGTTGCTGATATCTCTGTTAATACAGGACTCCTGCAAATCTCAAATGAAAAGGTATTTTTTCAATCTAATTTATTATCTCCAAGTCTATAGGATTACAGTGCTGAAAAATGGGTTTCTTGGCCAGGCTTTGTTTATGTAGTGGTCTTTGTTACGCTGTTTGAATGCTTTGTAGACAGTACTAGTAGAAATATCTGTTTGTTTTTGGAGGGGGCAACAGGAAAAGTACCTAGAAAAGGGAGAGTCTGAATTTGATCCAAATGTTCCCATAGTTTTGAACCATAGAACTTAAATACGATGCTAGCTCAAAGTGGAATTTATTCATACAAATCCCTCTTCTCAGTTTAACTAAAGCAAAAATTTTAAGGGGAAGGAGTAAGTATTTTCAATATTCTAGCTAGATATTCTTTGACCAAATCCATTTTTTCCTCTAGGGCTGTGCAGTGTAGCATGTGGTATTTCAAGTTACACGTTCCTGTAATGGAATGGATGGCAATGGAAGCGATAACTATCTGATCATTGTGTACTGAATTGGGAACAAGGAACTCTTGTGCTCTTACTGCATTATTACTGTCTAGTAATAGTATCATAGAGTTTTGACTGCTTTCACTTTCCACTCTCTCCTGTAGGGAAACTGTGAATGGAATCCCCACTGCAAGCAAGCTGTCTATTTCTTCAGTTCTGTTATTGAATCGGAAACTCTGTCCGACCTTCCTAGTGCTGTCACGTATGCTATCAATTTCAACCCAAAGACGGGAGACATTGCCATGGATTTTAAGCTATTATAAAATACTTTCCTTTACTCGTGTTCCTAAATTATAATAAACTTATATAGTATTTTTTTGTATGGCAGAGGGATTTTTTTTATTATGCTAAGAGAACAAACTGACTGTTCTGAAATATACTTTAAACCTTTTTGGGTTTGTTTGCAAAATACATAGTTGGGGAGGTAGACAGGAACCTTTTCTTAAGGACAAGTATTCCTGACAGGGTTTATGTACATTTATACGTATACTGGTTATCATCTGTTTCAGTGTGAAACTCTGGTATTTTGGGGTTTTGAATAATGTTATGGGGCTACAAAACAGTTGACTTGGTGGATATTGCATGGCACATGAAGACAGTAAACCTTACACCAACAGTAGGTAAAAGTGAGTTAAACTCATCTATTTCTAGGCTTCGCTCTTGTCACTGTAAAATAGGAAATAATCTTCAGAGTGCACAAAAAAATTCCAAGTCAAGCTACATATGTATATTAGTAAACTTCACAGGGGGAAAGAAACAAAGAGTTCAGCTGCTCAGGGACTTGTCTAAATTGTGGCTAGTATGAAACTGAAATGGTCAGTGAATTAAAGTATGTGCTGTTCTCCTGGAGTTGGAGATGCTGCGTGTCTGAAGAGACATTTGCCAAACAGTGACCAAAACCTGGAAAGACATAACTGGAAATTAGAAAATGGACATATTCAAGTTAATTGGAAGTGACAAACTTCCAGTGGGTAGCCTGACCAGAAACAAAAGAAAAAGACCCGTAGTCTAAAAAACTAGTAAACCTGTAGGAGATACTAAATATGCATTATATGATTAAAAATGTGGCCTATACTTGTTCCATCAGAGGGCTAAGTAATATCTGCCAGTTTAGCTAAGTTGTGTGTTCTGCAGTAGCACATGGCCACCACTGAGGTTTTCTTAGTTGTGTTCCAAATCATGTTGGCAGAAACTGTAGTGTGTGTCCATGTGTGTACAATTAATTCCGCTTTAGATGAACAGTCAATTGGTGTGTCTGTTTTGTATGTGTAACCTATTAAGTGAAATAGAAAATCAATGTACTGCTTGTCCTAAATTATGTCAGCCAGCAGGGATATGTCAGCAGGGATAACTCTGCTTACCAAAGCTACTCCTGTTTCCTCTGAGCAGCAACTTCAGCAAAGTGAAAGTAATGCCATAAAGAAGCCATGAGTGAGCAGGAGCCTACTCTACTTTACTTCCCTGGTCACCATGGTAGATAATTCTGGTGAGTAGGGATTTTTCCTATTTTTCTTCCTAAGAGTGATCATATTCATAGACCTGGAAGTCATCTGATATTCCTAAATTTTTCAGAATTATTTTTCTGACCGAGGTCTTAACACTTAATAGATGTAAGGAAGCAATGAAACACACGACTAGTATTTTTCGCTAGAACAGAAACCCTACAGCTCCTACTGAGATCTATGGATTTCACTTTTCAGAACTGTACTTTTAAGATGCATAACTTCAGATTCTCATTTCTTACAAACTTTGCTGGGATATATAGGTCGCTCTTCATTAAACTATTGTTTCTAATTTTGATACGCTGATCCTAGCGCACAGAAAGTATGGTGGCACAAATCTGTTACATATTGGGAACATAAGCTGTGCAATTGTAAAGGGAAAAATAATATGGCCAAACCTTTTAAATGGTAAAGGCTGGTGCCCTCTATATAAAAAAAAAAAAAAAAAAAAAAAGGGAGCAGAGAGAAGTGGAAGTCTGAATGCATAAGGCTTGTGTTGTACGGCTTCTTTCCTTCTGGTGGAGATAACAGCAGAAAAAACTTAGATGCTGCCTCCTATGCGCGAGGCCTGACACAGAAAGCATGAGCTGCTGTTCTTGTTATACAGCAGGAATAGCTTCTGAATTTAGCTGCAGAAATTACGCTGAAGCTAACAGAAGCATACAGAGTTCCAAAGGGAACACAGAACAAATAGACAATAATGTATTAGAATTTATATGTTTAAAAACCAGAAGTCAGATGGAACAAAACCACAACTGAATTTACAGCATTTTCATGTCTGGTTGTTAACTCTCTCGAAGATAACTGTGTATGTATGTCCCTGAATCGTACTTTCTCAGAATAAACTAGATAAATTTGCTGAAATGCCAGAGGGAAGAAATCCACATTGATGGGCATTTGTATTTTGTTATCAGCGTTATATATGCTGAAGCTATGTGGACACTGTGGTAGGTACTAGGCACAGTGAGAGGAATCCTTTTTTTAACCCTTTTGGTATTGTGAGACTTAGGACTTACTGATACTGAGATTCCTGGAGGTGGATGTAGTGAAATTGAAGGGCATAGGCTAGATGTAGTGGCTAATGTGTCTGCAGAACCATGCTTGAGAACTGTGGCAATTAATACGAATTGTATTATCTGCGTGTGTGGAAAAACATAAATTTCAATACAACTGGAAAGGTAATTGTATCACTGCTGTCCACAAAAATAAAAAAGACGGGAATGCTGAGCATATTTTAGCACCTGTGGGTTCCTTAGAGGAAGAAAATCTGATGGATGGGCTCAGGAAGTCTTGTGCCTGTTTTAATTCACTGTGAGCGTGATCAACATTAGTAATGCTGGCTGGTTATGCTTACGTATTTAGACAGGCACTGAAAGGACTTTGAGGATTTGGTTAAAAATGCTGGAAGCTGTTATGTAGAAGCAAAGTCTTACCACATGTATGGTTTGAGTGTTTTCACGTAAGTCACACCACTCATTAAATTCTGGTATATGCAAAACATAGCTGTGTTGATACGAGTCTGGGTGACTTGGGGAAAGATTTCTTCATGTGTAATTACAGGAGTATTTAGTGTATATATCGATCTTCCTTGGCTTCTGTGAATTCTTCAGGTTGGACTTAAAAACCTAGCGTGATCTGCAAATTGTGCGCAAAATAGCTGCTTATGGGGGATACTGGCCATTCCTTATCCTGTGTATGCAAAAACAAAACAAAAAAGTACTTTTATCTCTGTCCTCTTCCACAGGGTGTTTTACTGCAAGCATACACACGGGGGAGGAAAGCCGCTGTATCAGAAAAACACATCTGCCCCGTAGCAGCATTCAGACTCCTCTTTGTTCCCAGAGCTGGCAGAAGCATTGCCATGATGTGCTTAGTTGGAAGAGCTTCTGGCTACTGGCATCTTAATAAGCAGAGCAAGAATCCTCTTCTCTCTTGGAAAGAACTTATTCTGTGTGGCCACCACAGGCAGTTTTTTTTAATAAATGACAACAGCTTTGATCCTGACTAGGCCTGCAGGCATAGATGCATGCTTTAATAAAAACAAGATCCCCTGCCACCACTCAACTAGTAGCCTTACAGCTCATATATTGTATCAGAGGCAGTGTGCAACTGACAGATTTTTTTTAATGTGGCACAAGATACACTTGCACTAAAAACGCAGGTTTTAGGTATTAAAAATAAACATAAACTACAACGTTTGGCCATTCACATTTAACTTCCTTATTATAGTTTTGCTGCAAAAATAGTAACTTTTCTGTACCTCTTCTGAATTGCAATGAAAGTTTTACTAGGACTTGGTAGTTATCACACCACAAATCCACAAGAGGGTGCTGAGAATCCACTGTTAAGTTTCTAGTGCATTTTCAGATCATGGTTACTTCTAATAAGGACTTACAATGCAGCTGTGTCAACTTTTGTGCAAATAAAATGCTTGTGATGTTATAAGATACATGCACTAAAATGGAAAACTAGTACAAAAAGTGATAACTGCTAATAAGACTAATAAGTGCACCTACTGTGAAAAAAAACAGGCAGGCAGCAAAGTGTCTCATGCTAAATACACGGAATGAATAATACTTTTAGGATAGTGAAATTATCTTGCTCGCAGTGAAGCAGCTGCAAGATTTGTTCCTGTATTTGTGAAATGGGTACCTTTTGTCTGAAGGCTGGGCAGTTGGAGGACTGAGCTCCCAGAGCTTGCTTTTCTCCTTCATTAGGCCCTTTGAAACTGCTCTGTGTAGGCTTCCTGCGTTTAACGAGATAGAGGATGCCATTCAGGACTAATTCATTTAGGCACTCGTCTTTTGTATTCTATTTGTAGTTGCAGCTGGTTATTAGGAGGGGAAGAGGCTATTACAGCTTCCTAGTGTTAGATTTTTCCAGGGACGATTGTGAGTTTGTGTTGTCATTCTGCCTTATTGACTCCAATGGCATTGCAAAATGGTCATCTGGTTTGGCACTTAATCGTTTTAAAACTTCGCGTTTCTAAGCATTTGATGCAGATTAATGATCAAGACACTTCTCAGAGAGAGGCATGTGTTGTTATTCTCATTTTTCAGATGAGGAAAAACTAAGCGTGCTTTGTGTGGGTGTTCAAGTGTTTCATCTGCCCCAGGCTCACTGTGAGATTAGGGCCTCAGAGCTAAAAATGGCTTGCTCAAGGCCATGCAGAATAAACTAATCCCCTGACTCCCTTGCTCTGCTTTAATCATTTGTTTTCTTAGCGCAGTGTGATTTCAGACGCAGCCTTAGGAGGTTTGACCGAGATACAGCAGATGAAGGCTCAGAGGCAGCAAATCCTTGGATACTTCAGTAATTAAAACCATGGGTTTTTTCACATATATATAAAAAAATAGTATAGAAATTATACTCTTAATGTATAGATGATATGTATATTTACATGGCTATAGGGCTTTGTTTTTGTTTTGAAAGGCTGTCATGAAGATGACCCACTTATTCTATTTTTTTTTTTTTTTCCCCCCACAGCAGGATTCTGTCTCGGATTTGAGAGCCCTAAAGACGCCCCTCTTGTGGCCAAGGGCACTGAGGAAAGAAGGAGAGCTGAGGATGTCCCTGCGTGCAGGGGGAGAGCCCGGCCCTCGCAGGTCTGATGGCGCTCGTCGCAGGGGCGTGGGTGCCATCCCAGGGTATTTTGGAGACTGGCCACGGAACCTCCTCGTCTTCCGCGGGGTTTTGCTCAAGTGCAGCTGTGTAACGGGCTGTTTGGGGTGGATGTTGCCTCGCCCGCTGCCATGGCCGCCCGCCGCCATGGCCGCCCGCCCCTTCCCGCCAACGCGCCGGCCCCGCTCCTGATTGGCCGAGCCCCCTCCTCAGTCCGGCCGACCGCCATTTTGCCCCCCTGGCGCCTCAGGGGAGGGGGCCGACATGTTCTCCTTAACCCCCCCTGCGCTCCCCGCTGCCGCGGAAGAGGAGGCGGCGAGGGAGCCCCGGCTGGCTTCTGCGCCGCAGGAGGGCCGCTGTAAGCCGGGCCGGGGAGGTGTTGGGCTGCAGGGATGGGGTCTGGAGGGGGGGCCTGGGCTGGCAGAGCCGTTCGCGCCACGGCGGGCGGCCTGAGGCGTCAAGCGCTGGGGTGGTTTCCAGTCGGGGCGGCGCGGGCCCTCCCCCGTCTGGTCACGGTGGCCCTGCCCGCCGGCCTGTGGCTGCCACGGCGAGTCTGCACCTCCCGGCGAGCCTGGCTGTTTTCTCTGTAAAATAAGTTGTGTCAGCACCTGCTTCCGGTCCGCAAGTTTGTATGAGGGAGCAAACTTTGGCTGGCTTAGAGGCCTGCTTTGTTTTATAAGTGGTAGTGGGACTCAAGAAACAAAAGCTCGTGTGTCGCGTTCGTGTGACTTCCGGGTGAGGGTGCTAAGTGCACATGTGGGTAATGAACTGGTGCAGGAAGAATATTCATACCGTATAATTTTGCCTGCTGTTTTGCCATGTGTATATCTTGGCATGCTGGTACATTGTACCAAGTAGTGAGCAAGCTAAGGACCAAGACAGTGGCTTTAGTATTGAATGTTCATTCCCCTGGTGTTTTCAAAGCAGTAGCATTTAGGGTCTCATATTTCCTCAGCTGATGTCCTATGGCCCTTTTTGGGGGAAAGCTTATGAAGAGAAAAAAATGTTTTGAACAGGCTTGGCTTCTTTCTTTAGAGTTATAAAATTAAAGGCTTAAGTTTTTGGGTGTGTGGTGTTGGGTTTTTTTAAGTATCACTGAAATTTAGTTGCTTTTAGGTCCAATTTGTTGTAGAACTTTATTTTTTTCTTCTAGATATGCATTTACAAATAATAAAGTAAGTCTAAACAGCTATTTTCTAAGCCATGCTGACTGATTAAAAGGCAAACAGTATGGGCGTTTTGCGGCTTCTGCCCTGCTTTAAGATACCTTTCTGTGTTACGGCTAGCGTTTATTAGCTTTCCTTGCCCTAGGAAAGGAGGGAGAGGGCAGGGGTGGTGAAAGGATAATATTAGTTGCAGAGCCCAGTTTTGGGTTAAATTCAGTATTAATTCTGTTTTAATCTGTACATGCAAAGCTGAAAACTAAGGGGAGGTTCTTTATGTTAAAGTCTGGTTGTTTTAAAACATTCTCTTTCCTCCCTGGGCTTTAAAAACAAACCATCCTAACAGCTTTATCGTCCCTCCTGTGTTAAGTGACAGGGCTCGGCCTCTGCTGCCTGCATATACGACTATCTGCTACTATATGTCTCTGGTAGCGTCTTCTTGTTTGAGTAATTAAAATGGTCCTTGGACTCCAAACCTAGCAGTTTCATTCTGTTCAGAGTTTTAAGTGATGATCCCTTAAGCGACCCTGTTGGCTTTGCTCCTCGTTAGCCTGAGCCTTGCTTAAAATCAGTGGACGTCTCTTCTGTTGTGCTGTGTTGACCAGGTGGTCTTTCCTCAGAGCAAAGCAGAGGTCTCGGAGGCTAACAGAAACGCAAGCCAGGAAGTCTCCCAGAATTAGACAGGCACTCGTGCAAAAGGTGTTTCTGCCTACAAAAAAGTTTAAGGTTTATGCATCTGGAACTGCAGCGTAAAAACCAAAACTATCTGAAAACACTGATGAGGTGTGGGGAGAGTGTAGTAAGGTTACAACAAAGTTATCTCGTGCAGCCTGTGTGTCATTAGAGAGCACTAATCCTGAGTCTCTATGCGTAGCATGCTGAAGGATGAAGATCTGGGTGTTAGTATGTTATGGTCTTGTGTTGACAATTCTGCTGGTATATTGCGTTATGATGGCTTAGGAAGTGTTTCAGTTTTGTATGGAACTGTTAGGGAAGTTGCATCTGTTTTCCTTCATACATTAAATACATATTTGGGTTTTTTAGAGATCAGGGGGTTAGATTTTCCACACACCTCTGCCCTTCTCTTTTTGCATAACGCTGACTGGCGCTCAGCAAAAACTAGCGGTTCCCTCTATGTAGCGCAGCAGAACCGTAAGGTCAACTTCCATGTTAAATGTTACAATTTCACCTTTTCTTGCATTATCTTGGCGTCTACCCTGCAATACAGATCAAAAAAAGTCTCCAAAAAGGAAAGAGGGCAGAGAAAAATCTAGGAAGGACTATGACTTCATATTTCAATGCAAAGTAGGCTATATGCCTGTTGTAGCAAGCACTCAGCTCTGCAGGTTTCACGGGTGTATACTGACAATTTTTCTGTTTTTCTGTTTGTTTTCTGCTGTGCTTGTCGCTGACAGGAAGCTCCTCGAGGCCAGTCTCTTACTCTATTTGAGTGCAATGCCTGCACTGCCAGGCTGGGGGTTTTATTTGATGTTTGTAGATGACATGAATGAAATGGTAGGGTAGAAGAGGCATAAGTAGCATTTCCATTCCAAAGGGGCGCCAGCACCTGGGATCATCTAAGCAGTTCTTCCTAAACCAGGTTAGTGTCAGGGTTGTGTTACGGAGAGTCCAACTCCTCTAATTTTCCGTTGTAGATATGCTAATGTACAGATGCAGTTGGCAGTATGTTCCTTGTTCCATAGTGGCAGTCATCAGGTATCAACAGGAGTTTTGTGGTAAGGATGCGACGTGGCCCTTCTAAGTGCTGTTTAGCCCCTTTTCTTTCTGTGTAACCTCCCTTGGCAGAACGTGTCCCCGTTTAGAATGCTGCCATTTTTTTATTTGTCATGGTGCCAGTCAGCTAAGCTGTATAGTCTGCCTGAATAAATAAAGGTATTTTCTCACAGGAGATCATCTGTTCAGATCGATACAGTGCCTTATATCCAGTGCCAGCTTCCTGCAGCTTTCTTGGATGCTGCTGCCCATATCCCTTTGCTAACAGGGAGAATATTCCACTTGAGTCTCTGCCTCTAGCTGGGAATTAGATACACTGCTCCATTCTTTAACTCCCCTTAAAAGCTGAGAGCTATGACTCTCTTTCTGAGACAGTCTGTATTTGCGTTCCCTGGGTTGGCTGGGCAACAGCTAATTAAATAATTATGTTTAAAAAAATAAAAAAGCATCTCTAAAAGTAAAGGCAAGATGTAGTTGTGCTTCTCAGAAACAAAACTAGTCAGTAATGTATGTACTGTGGAATGTTTCCCAAATAACTAAGGACCACTTAGTCTTTCTTAATGTTCTTAATTTTTTTTCACTGCTGTTTTTTTTTTTTTCCTTTTTATATGCTCTTGTATCTTTATAGTGTGTCTGTGGATTGAGTGTCTCCTTCCATTCCTTTTTTTTTTATTTTATTTTGTCGTTCCGCTCTACCTTCCCCACATCGGTTGGGAGCTTTAAGCACACTCTTCTTACATAGAACTTTGACAGGGAGCTATTCATAATTGAAGGGTTTCTGCTAATAAGCACCAGTTCTGCCCTGTTTAGAACGTGAATAAAAATATAAATTATTTTTTAAAAGAATAAATGGAAAGTCCCAAACAGATAATTATGCTTGCACTTGTAAATAATCATTACCCAGAGGCAAAGGAAATTCTGTACTTTTCCTCTGTCCTCAAACCAGACGCAGGACTGAGTGGGACCTTCTGGGTTGCTCTGTATAGTCCCTTCATGTAGCAGGGCTCATGCATGTGATCTCTCTTTAAAAATACATCAAACTCTGTTTTAAGAGCAGTGGGGTTTCAGAGAGGAATGTATGTTTGTTTGTTTGTTTTGCATTCCATTGTGGTCATTTGGAAGCTGGTTTTGAACTTGTCTGGTATTGTGGCCATAAACCTCCTTCTAATTGTCAGCCTCTGGGAATCCACGCCTGAACAAGGACCTTTTATACTGGGTACAGAGCCGCTGCCCAGCATTTAACCAGACTCAGCGTTTCTTTCTGGTGGTGTGTAATAAATGCTACATTTACAGCTTCTAATTTGCTCTAACATTGGAACACCCAGCTGCAGAACGGTGAGGCTGAGGTTTTTGCAGTGAGGTGGAAGGACGCTCAAGGCCAGCTGTGGGCAAGAAGGATCTCACTAGGATAAGCACTGTTAGTTCATAGGCACCACAGAGTTCCGAGAACACCAATCTAATAATTAATAAAGTAGCTACAGCGTGAAGTCCTTCTTCTGTGCTTATTGTGGGATACAAGACACATTTTGTTAAAAGTCTGAGTTTGCTGTGGCTATAAATAGCCTTCTCGGCAAATGTGGAAAAGAGAAATTATATGTAACCAAGGAGTAACAGAAAATAGAGTTTAAATACCTGTTTCGTAACAGTCTTATTTTGAGGCTGAGATAATGGACCAGGCTGCGTACTGAGAATTAGTTTGAACTGTGTGATACACCTTTCATTAGAAATATATTTAGCGTAGTGCTTGGCACCATGCTAGGCCAAGGATTTTGTGGGGGTTTTTTCAGTTTGTGTCTTGGAGATGTTACAACTGCCTTTTTTTCCTTGATATCCTGAAGGTCCTTGCTAAGCAGTGTAGAACATTGCATGTTGGCTTTGCGGAAGCTGGTGACAGGGTGGCAGTTGACTTCAGGAGAAGTTTTTAATTGCAGAGAAAGATCTAGATGAATTTTGCTGAGTATTCAAAATTCTGGATTGGCATTTGAAAGGTATTTAAGAACCTGTTGCACCCAAACACAGAGACAGTAAAAATTATGCCTAGTTGGATCCAAAAAGTAGTGAGGATGTTACCTGAATCGCAGCAGGGCCGGGGCGTTCAAGCTGGCGGTCTTCTGCTAATTTAGAAGTTCATGAACCTCTTTAATGAGAACAAAGGTACTTAATTACATTTGATGTGGAAAGACATCATCTTCCCTTTATCATGCTCATCTCTCTCTATTCTTTGCAGTGGGATCCATTTGGAATATACAGCCGTCGTGCGATTTCAGGTTCTGAATTCCCACATTGCTTCTCTCAAATATGGAAGTGTTTGGAGGCTGCCCGTGCAGGCGCTGTGGCAGCATTGGAAACCCCTTCGGTTGTTTTTACTGCATCAGACAGAATCTTAACATTACAGAAGTATTGTTGTGGAATAGAGCAGTTCTTCCCATAGCCGCATCCTGAACAACGTGCGAGTCATTCTGCTAGGCATTTGTGGAATCGCAGGCTCACAGGTTAAGCGTGTGTAAACCCCCACTTTACAAACTTAAAAACATGTTACTAGCCTTTCTACAGGCAGCTGTGTTTCTCTGGTGTCTTCTCTGCAGCGTCTTAGCTGTCACCCTCCATTTTGTATCTTTAAGGCAGTAGGATTTATATCAGTTACTAGCTAATACAGTGTTTAATGTGTGTCTCTGTGAGGCAAATTCCATTTCAGCAGGGCGGAAAGCGGTCAGAGATGTCAATATTCAATGTACTAATGACAGTATGGCATTCGGGATCACATTAAGGTCTCTATTGAGCTCATCACGCTGACGCGTCTTATTGCTGTGATTTGAAAGAGTCAAACATTTGCGAATAGGAGTGGGAGTTTTAAGGCTTCTGGCTGCGCTGGACACATGCTGACATGACTTGAGGAGCTTTACCAGAGCTTTGCAAAAAAACCTGTTGTGACAGATGTAGTGTAGCAGTGAAAACTACTTGATTTAAGAAGCTTTAGGCTTTTGTTGCAGTGTTTATACAGATAAAGGATATTGTGCCACACCTGGCTCGCCAGCTGTACTGTGGCACTTGAAGCAGGTTGGAGTTGTTCTGCCAGGTTTGGCTTTGGAGACATCAATGATTTACTTAGCAAAAGGAAAGGGAGGGCTTGGCAGTGGCACAAACTGTGCGGGCATAGGTGCTCATGTGGGAAGTGAGGGAAGGTGAAGCATCAGCTTATGGACACTTCCAGGGGAACAGAGTAAGCAGGTACTACTTTCTAGGAATTGCACAACTTACAGACAGGAAAAGCTATCTGAAAGCTAGTATGTTAATAGGAACATGGGGAAAATGTCCCTTTTTTACGTGATGGTATACAACTATCTCCTCTGTTAAAGCGCATGGGAAGGCTGTAGCATTTTTCTACTACAGTTAATCTCTTTTGATTTAGTTGGTTCTTGGTGCCCAGGAACCATTTTCTGTGACAATGTAGTGCTGGGTGCTGCATGAAAGACAGGACAGCGACACGGTCTTTTGCTCCAAAGAGTCTGTGAGTCAGGCAGGAGCAGGGTGAGAGAACATACCAAGGGTGAAGGCCGCTGGGTTGGGTTCACAGGCTGAAAAAGCCTCTATCAGCGTGAGAGGCAATGGTATCAGCGTGGGCACTGCGACATGTGCAGGGCTGAGCACAACCTCCACAGCTCCTACGATTTGCAATAGTACAAAGTGTTCGTCAGACCTATAAAGGGCTTTTTTGGGGCGGNGAATTAAATACAGCCCAGATTAAATGTTGGTGGAGATTTTGTGATCTTTGTGCATACACAGACCCAAGGTGCAACTGTCGTCACTATTTTTTTTTCTCCCTTTTTCTTCTAATCTTAGCTGTGATTAATGCACGCTTCTTCCCATTCACATCTAATGGTCGTAAGGAGCAGTTGCTAAATCCCATTACACAAAATATGAGAAAGAGGATTGTTGTTTGCCTGCCAGTCTTTCTTGCAAGTCCTGTTTGCTGATTTCACAACTGGCTGTTGGAGCCTTCCCTAAATGTCAGGGAAAGTATGGAAGAAAATACGAAGGGCTTACAGATTTAGGAGTAGTTGATGGGTAGTTGATTTGGATTAGTCAAAAACAATGGTAGCGGGTAAGAGCATGTCTTTTGAAAGGCCGTGAAAATGTAGACAAGCAACTTGAATTTGCTGCAACAAGAACTGGTCTGTTGAAGTATTAAATAGTCCTTAGCCCTTAGAAGAATAACAGTTTCGGCAGCATTCTGAGCAGGAATTTCAGAGGGATAGGGAGGCTTGTATTTTAATAGGTTCTTTGCCAAAAGAATCTGTACAGTAGCCAGAGGCAGATGGCATTGCAGTTACAGTGCTGACCGACAGGCAGCTGTGGGTGCGAGTTCATAATAAACTACAGTGCAACTCCTGGGGCAGAGGGAGCAGGAAACAGTTCCAATTTTCTGTACTTGTTCTTAGTTAAAATGACTGGAAGACGCAAACTGTCCAAGAAATGATTGTGTTTTACCTCATGGTTCTACAGCCATTTCTGAGCCACTCAGATAATAATGCAAACTGCAACTATGGAAAAATAGATCAGGTATTGCAGGAGAGGCACTTGCTAGGAATCCACCACTGGAAGAGGAAGTCTGTCAAAGTGCAATGCTGTGGTAACATCAGAACGTTGACAAAAATCACCTGTACAGCAGTGGAGAAATCTCTGTCTAACACCCCGTCTCACAAGATGGAGTAGTTCCTTCCTGTTCTAATGACAAGAAACATGCACACTGTACTCTTCCTTAATCAGTTCCATTCTACCAGTTTCCTCCTGTCTGCTTGTGGGCAAAATAAATTCTTCAGGTGGGGTTTCCTACTGGCTTCTATAAAGGATTTTGAGGACTGTTCAGAATGACTGAACCAGTAAAATGGATTGTTTTCCCTTCACATTGTTTTGTTAAATGACTGGATTTCTTAAGGGCGTACGTAGATGGGGAGTGCGTGTTTTGTTTTTTAATGATCTTTGACTGGGCAGTATAAATGCAATGTGGAGTGGATATCCTTATACTCCTTGGTGCGAGACGTGGGGCTCATGCTTGCAGCCTGCAGTGGGCACTGTGAATGCTTGCGTGAAGGCTGCACACCTTGAAAAGCAAGCGGGCTGTGTCTGTCCAGAGGGATCCCTGAGCAGTAGAGGCAAGGGGGAGGGCAAGTTAAAACCTAAAAGTTCACCCTTTATTTTCTGCAGATGTACAGGCATAGCGCAGTAAGACCATACTTGACCCACCCAACAGACTGCATCTTAGAGTCAGATTTCTGTTAGTGCCATCAGACTCCGTATCACAGAATCAGAAAAAGTGGACTGCACAGAATCATTTGAGCCTTGAAATTTTATTATCTTGTTTGCATCAACCAGTTATTCCTTTCAGCACCAATAAAAGACAAAACCCCCTCCCTGTTGTTCAAAATACCTTGTTTTAATCAGGTCTGAGATTGCGGTTTTCTTGCAGGCAAAGAAACCAATGAAAATATTTAAATTTTTATTTTTTTAATACATTTATAACAAAATGTCAGAAGGTGTGTGCTTACCATATAAAAACATTAGGTTCCAGAAGGATACAATACCGAAAAATCATTGAAATAAAAAAGGTTATTCTTCTTACAGGATTTCTAAACCTCAGCAATAATACAAGTCTTTAAAAGCATCAAGATTATATCTAAAACAAGGTGGCATGGAAAAATGAGACCTTCGGTAACAATTTAACCCTCATTATAATGGATGATAAAACTGGGAGTTTTTTCAAAGTGCTTGAATGGTATTTCTCTTCTCATCCTATAGTGCCAGGAGGAGGTAAAAATGCTTCGTTTCCAAGCTGATGATATGTACTGACACTGATGTGCTGCCATGTGAGCCCAGGGGTAGCTCAGAGACCAAACTGGGGACAGTCAGATCTGCTTAAACTGGACTACCAAACAAAGGCCATTTTTAAAATAAAAAATCTTTACTGGAATTGTAAGTTCCTTAAATCTTACTGTCTTACCCAACAAGTAGGACCGAGGCTCTAGCCAGACTAGCTGAGAGTGCTTCTGGGACAAAACCTGGTCGTAATACTAGCATGAGATAGGTAAACTCGTCGTGCCAGACAGCTTTCTCAAGGGTTTCTCTACAGCAGGCCACACCTCAGCAGGCTGCGGGCTTCTCTTGGAGCCAGGGCATGGTACAGTTTGGTTGGTTGCTTTAGACAGCTTCTATTAAGCATCCAGTTTGTGATGGAATAAAACTAGCAGCCCACCACTTGAATTCGTTATGGTAAGCACTTTTTCAGGTAGCGCTAAGCTGCACGCTGGGTGTTGCTACCCTGGTCCTCAGAGGCTGAGCTGTGGTGCACAGCAGGTGGATCAGTTATCCCGCAGACCCTCAGGCAAACAGCGCACAGATTAACTGGATCGGAATGTGCCTGGGAGGCTATGGACTGTTTTTCTGTAGGTTGTGTTTTTAAAGTGATCTAAAAGGTACCAAATTGGTAAGGACCTGACATCCTTGAAACTTCTGGAAGTTTGTAGGTTTTGGTGTCCTCATTTGTGTCTTTTGTTTGCTTGTTCTAGAAGTGCTGTTGTAAAATGCAAATTGAATGTGAGAAACAGAAGATGTTATCTAGCTTTTATAAAAACAGATGACGCTTCATCTGCAGTATCCCTGCTGAGTGGCACTTATTAAACCAAGAATAGCATTATCACCCACTTCTTGAAAATACCTGAAATTTCTGTACAAAGTGGGGTAAGCATAGCAGAGTAAGCTTAACTCAAAATTCTTATAAATAACATCCTACTAATAAATTGGGTCATGCTGTCCTTAAGCAAAGTGGGATTGACATCTGAAAATGTGATGCAGGGTTTGATTTCCTGGGCATGTTCTGCCCCTCTCCCTTTTTTTTTATTTTTTTTTTTTTTGTAAATGCAAATACTCTTATTACATAGTATCTGTCTAAGGCTTGTAACAATTGATATCCTGCCGGTACTGGCGTTGTCTGAATGATTTTCTGTGAGACAGTATATGAACTGTGGTAGTAGTGGTGTAGACAAAACACCTTTTTTTCCAGGATGTTACTCCGCTGGAAAGGAAAGCCTGTTGGTTACAGTTTACCGGTACATACGCTCTCTGACTCCTGCAAGCGTACCAAGGCATCAGAAGGCACAGGATCAATGCAAAAAAGCAAGGAACATCTGTACAGTGGTGCCACAATGCTTGAACCTCTCTTGAAAAGTTAGATCCTTAAGACAGTAAATTAGTAAGAACTACGTAGACTGATTAAATGTATGTGTATTGTTTAAAGAGAACATTTTACAACTATCCATTTCTTGATCACTGAGAAACTAAGAACATCAAAATCTAAAACAGTTTACTTCAAATTTGAAAAAATATTTCTCAACGTTATCTCAAAAAGTTGACAAAAGTGCCTGGTTTTTAGTCAGCACAAAGCCACAGAACGAATTTAACAGTAATTTAGACCATGTTAGTTTTACTGTAAATGTAACATTGTTTGGCAGTAGTTTTATGATTATATCCCACACAGTGTCAAATTCAGCTCCTGCAACTGATACTTAGTGAAGTTGGTATCAAATTGTAATTTACATTGTTAGGAAAGCTATTAAAAATACTGTACCTTATATTTAATCTTACTACTGAGAAATAGCTGCTGGACAGCACACAAATTGCTACTGATACTGTTTGTTTGTTTGTTTTTTTAAAAAGGTTAATAAAATACAAGCAAGGTAGAAAATAGGATTAAAAGCGTTATTTCAGGTATAAGTCTTTCTGAATTGGGTGGAGAGATAAGAAACCAGAAAAACACATTGCACATACGTGCACCCTCTGTATAAAGAGAAACATACAAAGTGGGAAACTGGTGGTGCACTGGGATAATACACTGAAGTCTCTGATGCTGTAAACTTGAATTCCTAATTTTATCAAAAAGGGGAATTGAGTCTGGTTCCATTGTCGAGTCCCCATGGGTGATGCTTGCAGACTACCCCATGGTTTGGCACACAACACGTTTAAGAGGCAGTCTCTGCTGAAGGGATGCCAGGACTGAAAAAGGAGGCATTAACCAGGTGCAGTGGAAGAGCATGAGAAGTGGCCTACCGCCTACTTGGAATTAGCCAATACTGTTAGTCCAGTACTTTTATCAGTTTCTCTAGTTTCAAAATCAGGCTGACCTACGTAAAAGTTCTGTTTACTGTAGCTAATTAAGCCAGTACCAGCAGCTGTGCAGACTGGCGTTTATAATTTCTATATTTACTATCCAGATTTAGCTCAAGCTGATTCCTAGCAGGTGTAAGGGCATCTTCAGGATGCCCAAAACAAGGGCATCTTCAGGAGTTTGTAGCATAGCTGAAACAGTTTAGTTAATGGAGTAAGTATTAGATTAACTCTTCTCTTTTCAACACAAGGAATTTGCAATGTAAGAGGAAATCACACTAAAGCTGAACAGGAAGTAGGCAGAAGAAACCAAGTATCTGTTAAAACACAAGGGGTCTCATTGTTCTCCCAACAACATAAACCCTTCTGAATTTAAATCTCTAAAAAAATGCCAAGTCTTGTTGTAGACCTGATTCTCAGCTTTTCATTAAGGTTACAGAGGCTGGGTAGGTCAGGTCATGGGGTGAGATGGCAGAGGGGAGCCCCACATTTAAAGAGCTGCAGTGGAAAGAACGTATGCATTAGGTGGCAAGACCCCAATTGCAGTCTGTGAGTCCATAACGAATGGAGAATTGTCTCACGGACACAGAGTAACAGGTCTATTCTCTGGTAGCTAGTCACACTACACTTTCCCTTTAAATGTACTGATTCCTTTGGAGAATTGTTAGGTTATCCTGCCTTATCAATCATACGCTGTTCTACACTTTTTCTCCCAAAATATCACTTACATTTATTTTAACTCTATATCTAGCATGCATTTTACAAGCTATTTCCCACTTACTCTTTCTAGCTAAGGCAGAATGTTGGCTCTGGTGTTACCAATGGTACTACAGGAATCTATTCACTCTACTGTAACATACATATCATCCCATACCATAATTCAGAACTGCCCCACGTATGGGAAAGAGAAAAGACATTACAGGGGAACTACATTTCTTCTGAAGGGAATAAGTTGTGCTTAGAAAGCTAAAGGCCCAATTCTGGAGTCATTATTCAGACAAAACACTTTGTAATATCAGTGGGAACACAGCTGGGTAGAACTGTGTTCTTAAAGTCTCGATTCCAAATCTTTTAAGTATCCTTAAACAGGACAGGAAGATACGGGTCTGCAAATTGAATAGGTTTGGTTTGTTTGTTTTAAGGTCTATCTGTAATGACAGAAGGGTTTGCCAGTCCCAGAATGCCTTGCTTTGGCTGGTATCTGATTTTTGAACTCACTTCCATTCTGATATTCCCCATGGTATCTTACTGACTATTTTATCTCAGAGTGGCATGCAGTGCGGGCGCATGCTACTGATGCAAGCACGCTACTACAACTTTTAACAGGCTAAAAAAAGAAAAAAAGCTTTAGCTTCTTAGTTATACAAAGAAATGATGCAAAAAACCATTGAGCAGCACTAACTCACAGACTAATTACAAACTAAATTGTGCTATATATTAGTATAAAAACATGTCTTAGTAAGAATGGCACTGGTTCAGAAGGAATTAGGACTTCCATCTTGGTTCCGTTCGGTCCACAGTGAAAGCATTGTAGTACAGGCCTGCCCTGTTGCCTGAGCAACTCGTGACAGTGGCTTTTGGCCACAACCCCTTCCGTTTCTTCCCTTTGTATATCTGCCATTGTTGGTACGTTCTGGGAGTAGCCCGGGTCAGGTCTGGTCATCTTTCCTAACGTGGCACCAGAATAGTTCATTCTTATCCTCTGATATTTTCTTAATATCGTTAACATTTCCCTCTTCTAATCTCTGAAAGCTGGTCAGTTTTAAGGGTCATCTTCTCCTGTAGACACCATGAGACGCATTGCTACTGGTAGGTGGTCTGTCAAGCCTGCCAACTGGGTAATAAAGCTGAACTCTTCCACTTCCTGCAGAAGGAAAACAGAAGTAAGAAAGAAAGAATTGGAAAACTGATCTGTTACACTACACGCCAGGAGTTGGCTTTTATGCCTCTCTTCAATTTACTTTGAACTCCCTTACGGTGTTAGTAAATGTACAGGACCAGCTTGGGTGGGCTAATGGTAAACTACCTGCCGCGGAGGGCAAGTCAATGTGGTGCAGTTGATGGGGCGAAGCATTTAGACAGTACGCAGTTGAACTAGTCTAGATGAAATCTGCTGTGCCTTTTCTTTCCGCTTACAGTAACATCTGTGCTGTTCCACAGTGTCCGTAGTGCTGCCGCGGGTAATCCGTGTACATAGGGAGGCACTTGCCTGGGAGGAGAAGCTGGCTGTACCGCACTAGGTATGGCATGCAGCTAAAAAGGAAGCCTGTCTTGATGAGATTGAGGTGTTAAGCTTCATGAGAACTTAAGGCGACCAGGAACCCGGCTCCTTGTGTCTCTGAATTCCAGCCTTTGTTCTCGCAACATTTCATAGGACCAATTACAGTTCTTTGGAAATACTGCCTGCTTCCAAGCTTTCGAAAACTGGATGGAGCAACCTGAACACTCACTAGACACAATGTAGTTATCCCCTCCTACAAGCCAGGTACTTAGAGCAGCATATCTACCAGTGTTGCTACCAGAATCCTTAAACTCACCTTAAATTTGTCTATTTAACAGGTTTACAAACTCGATACTTGCATGCAAAAGTAGAGAATAGGAAAGCAGCAGGTTCTCCTTGGAGTGTGGATTTGAACCCAAGCAGAGCAGGCTGCAGTGCCATCCAGAGAAGCTTGTTGTATGAATTACGGCTCTTTTTGTCAACTCTGGAACTCACCACTTTCCATTCCAGATAGAGACCTTCTTCTGTATAGAGCATGTAGTCAATCCTCCTCCCGTTTCCTTTCAGCGATGCCTTCCTCCCCTTTTGACTGGAACTGTGATTCTTGCTGGTGGGATAGACTAAGTATCCTTTCCTTCCTTCTTCACTTTCCAGCACCCTATTTCATTAAAAAAAACAAAACAAGCACTTGAAATGTTTGCTCATTCTGTCCCTTCGTGCATTAGACTAGATTCTCTCCCAGTCCCTGGTAAGGGTAATGCCTGTCCAAAAGGACTGTTAAACTTGTAAAGCACATCTTCCTTCCAAATGCGTTTTCCAATACGAGGCTGTAGTAACTGCTGACAGTGCTCTTAAAGCCTCCTGGCGGGTTTGGCATCACTGGTGCTCTACGGACAGACCCACCCCTGTAGCCAGGAGAGCAAACATGTGAGAGGAGGACCTCTTCTGCCTGCTATCTCATACGCTGCAGCCCACAGCCCCTCCACTCATTTCCAGTGTTGCCGAATCTAGGAGAGGAAACTCTTTCATGGATTCCTTTAGAACAAACCTGAGTACTTTGACGCAAACAAACCTCTCCATTCTGAGCAGAGCAACCCCTCCTGAGATTGAGACAACCCGCTTTACAGGCAGGGTATGGATGAGCAGTGGCTTTCAGGAGCACACATTTGGGTGTGTGGTAGTTGATTTTGAGCAAGCCTCAGGATCAGATGATGGTGTCTTGGATCCCAGGCTCTTACTTTACTGGTAGCGACAGCCTTAGTTACCTGATTCCTGTACGTGACACTCTTCAAACTCCTCTACGGAAATGGCCTCACTCCGCAGGTGTGTTAGGACTGCCCCTATCTTGCATGGAGATTACCCAGCCCAAGACCATATACAGAAGCAGTCAAAATTAAGAATGGGTTTTCTAGGTACCAGTCTTGTGTTCAGGCAACTAAGCTGCAGCTCTCCCATTAAAACTTTTACTTTGGGTGCTTAAACCTTAACAGTAAGTTTTATGAAGACGACTGTTAAGGCCCTAAGCAACTTGATCTAACTTTGAAGTTAGCCCTGCTTTGAATGTGGCTTTGGTCCAGATAACCCCCAAAGTCCCTGTCACTCTCTTTTTACAATAATTATATGCTGTAGTTCTGTTCCATGTTGTTTTGCTGTTGAATTGGATTGAAAAGGAAACTTGTTTTGCCTTCTTGTATTCTATTTAAAAGATGTGCCAAAGGAGCGCCAAAGGCAACAGACCCAACTGTGCGTGCAACAGCAGGGGCTGCACGTGGTAGCTGCACGGGTAGGGTGTTCTGCAGACAGTCAGTGTTGCAGCTGCTGTGCATGGTAACTGTGTGTGCAGACAGGGGCAGATCAGGTTGTGGTTTTGCTATCTGGCTCAAAACACAAACTAACTACTTTCAAAACCACCTCCTTGAAGATCATTTTCCTTTACTTACCTGCCAAAACCTGAGCTCACGGTTCTGTGGTTTCCCTTGTAAGAGTTGATTACACCATTAAGCTACATCATCAACTGTCGCAGGAGAAACACTGAGCCATGAACTTGGGTCCTAGCAGGTACAAAGCCTTTAACTTCACCTTGGAAAAAAATAAGATATTTTTGATGACCCAGTTTTTAAGACTTGACTTTGGATGGGTTTTATGGGGTTGAGTTTAGGAATTCTTTAATGCATGCATGTGAGAGTACAGAATGAAGGAAAAACGAGAGACAAATGCCAGACTCCTGTGATGTGTTTTTATGTTTGAGATTCAAATGATTTCTTTGTCAAATTGTGTCTCTCTGGAAGGACCTGAATAGTGGCAGAGGGGACACAGCACTTGCTACAGTTGATTAGGTCTCAGCAGTGTTATAATCTTTGAGTTTAGGTCGGTTGATACATACAAGAAGTACTTTATGTGCCTTCAAAAGATAACAATGACAAAATTCTGGTCATATAGTTATTTAATTAACTTTTCTTCACCTTCTTGGGACTTAGTGAGGTATTGAAGGTTCTTATTGAGTTTATTGTAACCAGTTTATGAAAGTTAAACTTCCTTTTTTGTAATACTCAGTTTTAGACTGTCATCTCATAACTTGCGTTAAATTAGCTTACTGAGTGCACCATGCTTGCAAGCTGATTCTACAAAGCGTTACTGCCTGAAATTCTTTTTCTAGGTTCAAGAAAGCAAGCTCTTTGATGGACTGACCTCTTTCAGAAATTGTATTTATATTTGGCAAAGCTAATTAAGTAACAAAGTAGAAGAAACTGCTGATTAGCGCTGCAGTACTACTGAAAAAAAAATCTTACTTGCATTAATTTAAAAGATGAATTTGTTTTAGCTTTAATTATGCCCTTTTAAAAGCCTGTGAACGCTGGGTATTCACTTAACCTGCACAACTGCTCACAGAAGGGAAATGTTAATTTCAAATACGTTTGTAATACAATACAATTGTAAATGTCCATGCATGTGCTGCTGGATACAACTTGTACAGTTCTGTAGGCACTGCTTTGCTGTTTATCTCTACAGGAAGTAGACACAAGTACTGGACATGTGGCTATACTGTGCTAACAATTTAAGTGAGTCTAATTATGACCAAGTTGCACAATTAAACCTGGGTTTTGTCACAGTAATGTCTTGATTCATAAGGCCCAAAGAAAGGGAGGATAAAAATAATTGGAACTTTATTTTTGCCCTTGCAAGATTTTCAGTCCCAAATACTCTGAAGTTTAAATATGAACATTCTGTGATGCAGCTCTCTGGCTGATGGCTGGTTTGCAGCACTGGCTGTAGCTGCAGTGAACAACGGGGAGTGAAGAGCAGGATGTGTCAGGGAGCCATAAA
This sequence comes from Chionis minor, assembly GCA_013398295.1. NCBI lineage: Eukaryota > Metazoa > Chordata > Aves > Charadriiformes > Chionidae > Chionis > Chionis minor. The sequence continues at coordinate 33,749 of VZSF01001713.1, forward strand.
GCAAAACTTACTCCCTCATCAGAAAGCTCGAGGGACCATCTCTCATTCAGGCAAGAAGCATGCGAGTTAAGGAAGACTTTCCTCACTGGTGAGGAAATCGTGAGCCACAGTGTCCAGCAGTGGAGACTGGAAGAATTTGCAATTAAATTTTGTTTCTTAGCTGTGCTGTAACATGCTCTCCTGTGCCAGACTCTATTCAGGGCTTAGAGACAAAAATGGGTTTATTCCAGTGCTTTGCTTGAAGGTGACAATCATCTTTGTGAGATGAGATTATTTGTGTGCATTTCATGAAGTCTTTCTGAGCAGAAGCTCGTGCAGCTTCCAGTGCTGTGGCAGGGTCCAGATCGTTACATCTAGCTTACTAATTGTTCTATAATTATAAATGACTTGCTCATTATTTGTACCAAGTATGTTCTAGTCTGATGTTTTACGTATGCTGTACTTAACATGAAAGAGGTATTTAAGAACTAGTTGTTCTGCTGCTTTTAAGGCCTAATTAGTTTTAGTAATGTGAACTACTTAATTTTATTTATAAACTAGAGAAGAATGCTGATGAAGAAATAATTCCCTGGATACCTTATGTTGCCAATTTGAGTGTCTGTTTTTAGATGTCTGTAAAGCTTGATCAAGGTTTATTACTGAAAAATTTGACAACGGATCCATTTTAGGCTGTACCCTGTTTTGCTGTGTATACGATTAATACTTGTTAGGCAGACAGTGCTGTGCAGCTTCTGTGTTATTTAACATTTAAATGTCCTTAAAGCCCAGATTTCATTAATGGCTTTAAATTCTACTGAACTAGCTTGCATTTTTAATGTTTACCGGTCCTTTGTAGAGATGGGAGGGCAGGCTCTTTTGGCCTCTCCTGAAGGGAAGGTTTCTCTAATATAGAAGTGTTATCTACATAATGTACACGTGCAGATGAGCATAAAAAGTGAGTGGAATTTCCTGTCTAATGGAGGTTTTTTTCATCAGTTTAAGAGAATTATAACGTATTGCAGAAAACTGAAAGCCACTTTTTAGTAGGCAAAATATCTCTCGTATATTCTGTTATCGCCACTCAAGAATATTGTCCAGTTACCTCATACTGAGGTGCTGTACGTACACATAGGTAGCAGAAGTAATACTCCTAAATCTTTATCGATTGTTTGATGGCTCTTTATCTATCAGTCATGTATTTGTCAGTGGAACCTCATTGCTGAATACAAGTAACTCTTCAGGGAATAAAACCAAATACCCAAAAGTAATTTGGTGACAGATTGTCTCAAAGAGCTGCTTGAAAACACAGGGGGGGGGTTTTTTGTTTGTTTTTCGGCTTTTAAAAAAACTTTTTTTAAGAGCTCCAAGCCTGCTTTTGGAACCATAAACTAGAATGTTACACCCACATACAGATTTGCATTTGCAAACTTGATTGTAGGGCCAAATTACCTTACTTTTGCTTTCCAGAAATCCCTCTCACATGTACCAAGTTCATGTTTTCAACACATGAATAGAAATGCCTGGAAATTTTGCAGGCTCTTGAATGTGCAAAGCCTGACTTGCTGTAACAAATCCTAATTTTTAATATAAACTAAACCCAGACCTATGTCTAGAATTCAATTTTTTTGTCAAAACCGATACAAAGACAACTTCAAGAGGCAGTGCCATCCAGTACATTCCATTAAGTGTCCAACTATACCATGGAGTGTACTGTATTTAGTGAGTAAAAATGCCAACGTAAACTGTGCCTACATAATGTACCATTTCTATTATATGTGTTAACTGAAGCATCTGCACCGACTCATAATTCAAATAACTTTACCTCTTTAGTATATTTGGTTAATGAAGAGCTAGAACGTGTTTTATAGTTATAATAACATATTTAGTCCATTAAACTAGCCTTCAAGGTAGAGAAGGTACAAAAAGGATTATCACGTTCATTAAGTGCTGCTCTGTAATGTACAAAGCTCATTAATTTCTCTCCACTGGCGTATTATTTACCAAATAGTACAGATATTCAAGAAATATCTTAATACTTCTGCAAATTAAGGTGTGTTTATTTCTCTTAAGTCCACTAGCTCAAACCAAAGATACCTGTTTGTCAATATCAAACGCTCCTTAGAAGTAGTGCTGCATTACTATCACTGGTAGATACTAAGACTTACTCCTAGTTATGCCTGATGTGCTGTTTAATTCCTCTCCATGTTTGTGAGCTTGCTTTTTTAGGTGTATCGAATTCTGCAAGCTTTCTAGAATGGGTAGTTAGTTTTTGGATTGGGGGTGGTGTTTTAAACTTTATGGGTTCTTTATTTGAGGGGAAAACGATGTTTCCTTTTGTTGTTGTCCTTTACAGTGCCATGACCGCGGAACTGGCTGCCAGCAGAAAGACACTCAGACAAGCTGTCTGTGTACCCTTTCCAGGAGTGCTTGGAGTTTCTTGTCTTAGGGGCCTATTCAGGTAGGAGCAACTCTAGAGACATAAGAACACTGACTGCAGTTGCGGTCATCTTTTCACCCATTGAAGCCAATTCTATTAGACTTGGAGAAGAAGATGCTTTTCTGTCCTTTTTTCCTCTTCCCCAAGTACGCCCGAGTAAAAAAACCCAAACATTGGGTTGTATTTTTTTTACAGTCCATAAAACATCCCTCCATTTGTGAAATGTTAAATAGCAAGAAATGAATTGGCTTTTTAAAGAGTTGTCTGAAGCATGTGGGAGGATTAGGAATTGCATACTTCTGAAGGTTATCTGGAGTACACACTTCTTCGTCATACAATCCCTCAGGATCCAACAAGGTACCTGTGAACAGAAAGGGAGATGTGACTGTCCCAGCATCCTTCCTGTGACTTGCCTCTCGGGAGGCTTCTGGGGACACAGGTGTGTGAGGACAGCATCCATGTGGGGGAGAGGGGACCGCTCCGGCAGAGCGCTTCGTGTTCACTTCTCTACCTGCACCTCCCTACTGCCTGGCACCTTTCAAACCATGGCCTCTGCACTTCTGGTTTCTCAGCCCCCATGTCTTTGGTTTTTCTGTTTTTCTGCTACAACAGAGCAAAGCCACGCTATTAAACAGTTCTGCATTATTACCTTTAGTATGATCACAGTTAAAATTGCTCCTCTAGAGAAAGTTAATTCCTGATCTAAAACCTCACCAAATTCAACTGAGTTTTATCAGGTATGAATAACTTGGAGTTCCATGAAATCTTTTGTAAGATGAACCCTACAACTTCATAGTGTTGTTGAATTGCTTTGTGACATCCTTCCTTATGGTATTTACAGAATACCAAATGGAACATGCTCACCAAAAGCCACAGGCTTTCACTGCATGCAGAAAGTACAGAAACAATAATTTGGCTTCCCCCTCCAAAGTAATCTAGAGATATCTTTAAAAGTAGAATAGGTGCGGGAAGGCATTCAAGTAGCTCGATGCGTAACTTCTAGAATGTGGACTGAAGTTTGAGATCTCTGTTTTGGTTCTTAATTATAATTCAACAAGACACTGTTTAAGGTTTATAAAATACACATTACAGAAATACCCCTTGTAAACATGTGGTCTCCTGACGGCTGAACTACCTGCTGCTTATAGATGCCATGCGAGTGACAGGCAAGTACATGCTCGTACACCGACAGCTACAGAAGGTCTTACCAATTGCCCATGGTTTATCCTCCCCAGGGCCAATTCGACACGGGTCTTTGTAGTGTGTAAACAGAGAATGCTGTTGCTCCAGCTTGTCCTCTGCAGGGAAAGAGCAAGCCCAAGAAGAAAAGGCACATCAGCAACATACTGTGAACCTGTGGACAACTACACATTCTGCCACAACTGAAAAGGCAAGGCCTCCTTCCTACTCGGGATACATACACAGGGTGAATTGGAATCAGTTCAGTAGTAGCTTTACTGCACATCTTCTCTTGATTAGAAATTCCAACAAATGCTTGGTAATAACAGTGCTTCCCTGCAAAGTCTTTCTACAAAAGACATCTTTTGTAGTTTCTAGCTATAAATTGAAGTGAAGGTTTTCCAACTTACTTCTTTACACTGTGATTGACATTGCATTGCTTACACCAGAACAAAACTTATGCTGAGATAGGTCACCAATGGAGAATTGGACTGACTTCACAATGTAAAAGGCTGGTTGTGGGTGCACATATACATCTTAGTAAGTCTGAAAATAAAAGCTTCTGCTTTACTCGCTTCACAAGAATTCACTGAAGGATTTCCAAGCTATAATAGATAAAGAACAAGCAATTGATAATTTGCTTGGGACATTACTTAAGGTGTTAAAGGCATTCTGAACATAATCAGCATGACCTATCTAAGGTAGATTTAAATTTTGATGTGATTAATTTGCAACTGCAGCTGATAGTGACAAGTCACAGCTGATGAGACAAACTTAACCCATCTGACTGGAAGGCTTTTTATCTTGTGCTAAGGTTTAAAAATATAATAGACTTTTGCACAAGTCAGTCCAAAGCAACCTGACAGTAAGTAACTTTCTAATAATGTTCCCACTGAGTGTGAATACACTGTTCGAATGTTGTCATAATGTTCTGTAAAGCTGGAGGGGAAAACTGAGTTGCAGAAAATTTGTCATTAGCATAAGGTCGCTCATGGACCTGGAGATCTTTGAAAACTGTACTGTCAATACATCTAAGAATAGAAACTTGATATTCACTGAAACATTAATTACTTGCTGTATCAGTCTGTGAGTGGGAAAGAATACAGAAAATCATACACAGAATTACAGGAAACTGATTATTGTTTAAAAATAATAATCTCAAAATGTTCAAGTCTCTGCAATGCTAACAAATGTCCCTAAAACAATGAGTAATGTATAAATGGAGGAGAAAACTTTAAAACATTGCATTAATCTTGCTTAGTGCATAAGAAAGCAATCTAAAAATAAAAAGTTAACTTAATTTCTGTTTCCAGGCTTGAGTGAATTTTAAAGGGGAGGGAGATGTAAATAAGCTATAGAGGTAGCAAGAATGGTTTTTTTATAACCTACTTTTCAATCTTCTTTAGCAATGGCTGCAATATTTACAACTATTACAGGGGGTTTTTTTACTTTTGCTTTAAAAAGACGGGTCACAACTGCATTAATTATACTCTGTACTTGTGCAAGATCTTGGTTAGCGTGCCAAAACTTCTCAGGTAGAGAATACTGACCATATGTTCTGCCTCACAGCTTCACCCAGTCTCTCTCTCTCATGCTGCACAGCCCTGCTCGCTTCCCATTTGCTCTCTGACTGGGCAGTCTCCCCTTTGGTATGCAGCAGATTGTTAATTTCCTTGATGGACATATTTTGCCTCCAGGCCACTCCATCCATCCAATAATATTGCAAGTGAAACAGTCAAATCACAGCAGATGTGTCCATTTCTAACCCAAGCTTCTGTCTCTGTTCATTGGGACTGCTGCAATTGCCTCCGCAGCCTGTCTGCGTAGCAGCCTGCCTAGCTGAAGACCTGTTCTTGACCACGTTTCTTCTTTCCTTCCTTCCCTAAAAATGCACTGCTACTGCTGTATTTTAAACATGTTTAACTACAGTATTCTGTAGCCATTACCACTTACTGTTCACCTCCACAGTGCATAATGGCTTCTTTTACCAGTCAGACACTTGTTAGCACCTTCTCTGACAATTCTGAGTTTACTTAGGATCATACAGTTGTGAATGATTTAGTTTTTGTACATACAAGCTAGGAAGAAAACAACAGAAGGACTGTGCTTTGGGTTGAAGGCCTTTTTCTCCCCAATTAAATGTTTCTCCATCTTTGCTAAAATATTCCAATACAAGTGGTCAAAGAGATTAGAGAGTATGAGTCATTATTGAGATCAGACAGTGCTTGCTTTTTGTTTCTTAAAATTGTTCTTGGTACAGTTGTTGCACTCAGCCTCAGTTACCTAGGCTTCTTCCGAGGACTACAGAATTCACACTAGAAGCTGTTCACAAATTCACCTGTTAATCCACACACTCCGGTCTGAATTGCTGAATCCCACGTTGAATGCTGTGGCCTGAGCTCACTTGCACACTGCACATCTCCCTGGTAACACAGCACAGACGAAATCCCTCTGATGCCCCCCCTGCTGTACCTGCCCTCTGCTCTTTCTACCTCAGTAGTGAGTTTTGGCCCAGTCGTGCAAAAGGCCTTTCAGCCGTTGCCTTGCGGCAGGCTGGCCACTGGGCACCGCCGGTCCATTTGCCAGCTCCCAGTGCCATCGCATGAAGCCAGCAAGGAGCTCAGCTGGACACCTGAGCTGTATCGAACGGGAAGGCAGGGAGGATACACAAACACAATGCTCTGCACTCCATGGTGGCAATATAACTGTTAACAGCATAATATATATGTTCGGAAAAGGCTACCAGCTCTGTGAACTCACCACCCATTCATTATGGTTTTGTGGCGTTCTTTTTCTAGTACCCCCAGCATCCAAATATAGACAAAAAAATATTAAAAATTCATTAAAATAAAAACCCCCAGAACTACACAGCATCAGTTAATTTTTTCCAAGACTGATTCAGCAATGCTTAGTTTTCTCTGTAGCATTAATCTCCTATGCCTGTGTGTATGCACTATCAAATTATTAACTGCATGAATTTAGTACTCTTTCTCCACAAAAATCCCATAACATACATGTCTTTCATTAAAAGGTAAAATTCTAGGACGGTAGGGGTCTACCTAATTCAAGCAAAGCTAAACCACTAGATCTGTCCTCATTATTGCTACCACAAGTCACAATTATTGCCCTTTGTGCCTTAAAAACCATCACACTTAATAACTCGGCAGAGCTCATAAGCGTGAGCCACTCTCCTTGGCTGATATCAAGGCTAGTACTTTTTTTAGAAGTATCTGTAGCAATTGCATCTTTCCTTGCAAAAGCCAGTCACAACTTAGTACGCTGCTATAACCCACAGGAATCAAGAACTTTCCTGTTCCTTTTTGGAATAGGTAGACGCCAGGAGAAGGAAAGCCTTGTCTTACCCGAGGAGCAGTTATCGAAGTTGAGATCTCCACAGATTACATCAAAAGCCACCAGCTCCTCTGGATTGGCTGTACTGGAGGAGGAGGTAGATTTTCTGAATTCAGACAGCCAATCTTGAAGCATATCCAGTTGCTCACATCGAACAGTAGTATCTCCTGTAACAAACACACAAACCGATAACCAAACCAAGAAACAAGACCACCTTTTAGCATGTTACACAGCCACGTATTAGTTGCTAAGCTACTGCTAGGCATCTTGAGAAAAAGGGTGCAAGATAAGATACGGTGTTGATAATTGTATACTCAGTACGTAGTGCTTAGCCCATTTTAAAGTTCATAAGGAAATGCACTTTTTGATGATTTAAGTATCTCCTTTTGGAATCAATCATACTAGGCACGTCTGAAGAAATAAGAAGACAAGGTGCATCTGTGCTGCAGACAGCCAGCCAAAATGATGTTTCTAGCCACAGGAGGAGGATGATCTGATATGCTGCATTTATAATCAGTTCAGAGTTAAAAACCTACTTCAGACAAAACTGGACAGCATTTTCTGGGGTAAACCATTTGATTTTTTCTTTGCTTTGCTTTCTAATTTTTAAAAATGAAAAATTTAACTTTCAAGTGTTACTAGTAAGTATACATCAATGGTAAATTCAGCTCACGTACTGAATAGTCCATTTACAGATGGACTACTGTAGCAGTCCATCCAAGGAAGGATTCTATTTGTGTTCAAGTAAGAATGCCTAAACTGGAAGTATTTGTTTGTATTTCCAGAGGGATGTGAAGATACAGGTTCGGGCAGGCAGTACTGCAGAAATAAAGAACCAGATCCTTTTCACCAGTTGCAGGGAAGTTACACCGGGCTGAGGCTGTGCCCCTGTTTCATAGGAGTGATATGACACATGAACCAGCTCTTTAATTGTAGCAACTAACCACACTTCATTTCAAGCACATTAGGTGACATGAAGTCTAGGAAGAAATTAATTACCGGCTCTCTTGAAAATATTAGAGCAAAAGCTTGATGTGGGGAAAGGGGCAGGAAGAGACACATTCTAGAAATAATTGTTTACCATATTGTCTTTCCTTTCTTTTTCTTTTGTTTTTACTGTACCTATAGTTAACAGTTATAATTTTGCTTGTTTCAGACTTGAAATTATATGTCAAGTCAGAACATTGCTTTTCTTCAAAATAAAAGGAAAAGCAGCAAACCCAAGATGACTTAGTCCGACTACAGTTTTATTTTAACCTAATTTACTACTTTGTGCTAGGTATTTAAAAGGGTGTATTTAAAAATGTCAGTTATGTATATGTCCAAAGCTGCTGTCAGTGGCCACTATGGAGACAGTGAATATTTAAGTCTGCATCCTCAGAGCTTGTTACTAACTCGTCTCAGCCCCAGCTGTCACCAGCACTTCACAGACTTTCCAAATGTGAACTCCGCAACACACACTGACTTTGTCAGTGTACACAGACTTCAGCCACTCAGACTTCCCTCTCCTACCACTATTAACCTGTGAGGGGTTGGATTTTCAAGAACATCTCGGGGGGCGNGAACAACAATTAAATACAAACTGAATCAGAAATGTTCAACCAAGCACGATTTGATATAATCCTAACTAATTAAAAGAAATATTAAAAAGAATGTGACCAGGGAATGAGAGAGCTTTAAGTAGATTCTAATGCTGATTCATCTCTTCAGACTGATAATTCCACCAGCAAATAGTCTGATTTTTTTTGTTCCACTCGTGTTACTCCCAGCACATCTTTACCAGTTGGGCTGTAATACGACAGCAGGTACAAGTGCTTCCTGGATCTGTTCCCTAACCTACAGCTTCTAGTTACCTGTCCCTCTGGTTCACATGGTACCCTAATCACACCGCTCAACACAAATCTAGACCAATGTATTCTTGGGAAAACCCCTCGCTACAACAGCACAAGAAAGCCCTGCAGTGAAGACGTAGCTAGACAAAGCACAAGAAATAGGTCACGTGGAATAAACAAGGCCTGGAGCAGATGACACTCGCCACAAAAGGTGTGCGTGACTAACATACACATTCTACTTAACCAAACACACAGATGAAATTAGAGATTCACAGAAAGCATGTGCTTGCACCTGAAAGGGACCTCTGGAGATCATCTCCTGCAACCCCTCTGCTCAGGCCGGCTTACCTACTGCAGGCTGCTTGGATCCGTGTCCAGTCAGGCTTTGAATAGCTTCAGGGTTAGAGACTCTGTAACCTCTGGGTAAATTGTTCCAGTGCTTACTCACCCTTGTGATAAAAAATGTTTTCCTTTGTTTAAATGGCTTTTCTTGCTTTTCAGTTTGTACCCGTTGCCTCTCATCCTGTCACTGGGCCCCACTGAGGAGAGTCGGCCTCCAGCTTCCTTACAGCCTCCCATCAGGTATTTACACACTTGGATAAGATTCTTCCTGAGCCTTCTCCTCCTGAAGCTGAACAGGCACAGCTTTCTCATTCCTGGTGAACCTTATTCAAATTCATGGACTGTCCCTTTGCAGCATCTGAATCTTTCTCTCCTAGCTCATCCCCTTAGGCCAGTACTTTCTTCTGGCCCGCCTTTGTTTCCTCCTAACTTAAAAGTTAAGTATGGTGCTGTGGACAAGAACGCAGTATCATCTTGCTCCCCACAAAGTCCTGATTCTATAAATTGCTTAACTAAGACCAGCTCTTACATCCCTGAACTGTCAAGGTTTTTTTGCATTTTCTGTGAATTATCCTTCTAGCATGGCTTCACTAGGATGAGTGATAAAATAATGCAGCTATTACCATACAGGCATAAAAGTCAGGCAGCGCCCTATCACAGACCAGCATGAAGAATGTAGCAAACCCACTTAACTGAAATGCACACAGGTAAAATTCTCCAAAACAGAAACTCTTGAGAAGAACAAAAGACAGACAGGCAAAAATATTTTAGGAGGATACTGTGAAAGGTGTCTGGTGAAATGCATTGCTATTATTAAAAAAGCATTAACTACATAGTGACGTACATCTCCCTCGGTAAGAATGCTGAGCCTTTGTAGCAGCACTACACACTGGATGACCTCAGGGCTCTACAGAAAAATAGCCCTGGAAATCCAGAACAGATGACTTTCATTTCTTTTTAAGAACAAGTTTAGAACTTAAAATAGTCTGGCATCTCTGATTATCCCCACTAGAGGTCATAGAAGTAATTGCACTTTAATACACTACCTGGAGTGTGTGCAATGAAGTGAGCTACATTTCCATGACAAGAGATGGGATCCTCTAATGCGACTCAAATATAACTTTTCTGAGATTAATATTAAACTAACAGTATCCAGCTTATGGCAGCTACACGGCAGGTACTGCATGTATCTGTATGCAAAAGCGACTAGTGAGACTCGGTCTGACCAGCTCCCAGTGATCAATAGCTTTGGAGATGAAGAGTGAAGATAACTGAAGTGATCAGACACATAAGTAGAGGGGAAGCCAAATCTGTATCCAGAACAATCAGGGGAGCAGACACTTCAGAAACTGCTGCTGAAATAAAATAGCACCAGTAAATATTAACAGAAGAGAACGAGGTAGTAACTCCCAACACTAACATTCAACTTCTCCTTCTTCCAGCCTTCAGCTCTAATTAAATGTTCAGATAGAATCACTGATCTGATTGACTGCCACCAGTGATTAACCAGAGAATACAGATTTGTGCTAATTGCTCCACACTCTTTTCCTTAGTAAGTGGCTTGGAAAAACGCAAATAATTGTGTTGTGACTGGTTCGTGTAGTCAGTCTTCCTGAATCCTTTTCAAGTTCCCTTCAGCTTCAATTTTTGTGGAAGGATGAAAGGGTAGTATGGGAAACCTCAGCCAGCATAAATAAATACTTCACCTTTGTTCGCTATAGGATAGTCATACTTGCCCTTTCCATTCATTTTGGAAATGCTGTAGTGAAATCCTGGCTTTAGTCCGGGCTGCAGGTAGGTACCGTACACTGAGGAAGACAGTTTTGCCGTACTCGGAAAGACGAGTTAGAAGGAGCACTGTGGTGGCTAAACAAAGCAGCTGACAGGCCTAGTCAGAGGAAATTAAAAGATCCAGCGGAGGTTTTTAAAACCGGCACTGGTAAGTGCCATGGGATACACTGGCAGGGAACCTGGGGAAGATGAGCAAAAGCCTAGTCAAAAGGAAGAGTTGTTTCCTAGTCGGAATGAAAGGCTTCAGTTTAGCTGTGAGACAGGCTGCGTCACACCTGACTGTGTGACAGATCAGGCAGAGCCCTACACTTGTAACATACTTAATCCAGGATAGGCTGGGAAAACAAAATATAACCAAACCACCTAAAAAACCAATACAACAAGAAAACCCCTTTTATTCTGCCGGGTTACTTTTCAGCTCAGTCAGGTCCTCAGAGAAGTGCAAGGCAGCCTCCAAGTGCAACAGCAGCTGTGCTGGCACAGCTGAGAGGAGGGGGCAAGGGCAGGCTGCCACGGTGCGGCTACGCCAGCTTTGCTATTTCAGAAGCAGATGTGGAGTCGCTGCCTAAGGATGCTTAGCACTGAGGTTACTCCTGATGGCACAGCCAGACTTTCAAACACTGAGGGATCTCTCTTAGTCTTGAGCCAAGTTCCGCTTAAGCTGTGCGTAGGCTTGTGGAACCTAAAACTGGTGCTAGAGAAGCACGAGTTGCCAGTACCTGTGCTGCTAATGACTAGAGTCACCCTAAACAGGGACATGAGCGAGGTTATGAGGTAGCATCCAGCATGCTACATCATCTGGACCTGGGCTGGAATAGCTGGAGGCTTGCTCTGTTTTGATGGCGTGGTGGGGTGTCTGAAAGGCATGACTCAAAGGGACCTGGGAGATGGGCAGATTCCAGGCAGCAAAACCTGTCCAGAACATTAATCACTGACTAATTGAAAGACATAAAAGATCCATGTAAACTTAACAGCCCCTTGGAAAATAATTACATTAAAGTCTCATTAAAGGATCCCTTCATTTGTCACTGAAATGCAGCTATTTCCACAGTGGAAATGAAGAGCTGCTTCACAGCACCATTCGGTAGCAGGCAGAGAACTGAGAGGGTAAGGTACATCCAATTCTAAAGTTTTCTTGAAAAAGGTGAGTGTCAAGTCTGAAGAAATGGTAATTGCTCAGAACAAAGCTGAGCCAGCCCATCTCTTGAAAAAAACAGTAGTTCGTCCCTGAGCATAAGCAGTTGGAGCCCTTCATTTTATACTCAAGTAAGTATCAGAACTGTCAAGTGTAAGTTTATGTATCCTAGAAGGGAAGCCAAATTGCACTGAGCCGTGTATGACAAGATGATTTAAATGGCTAACCTTTTAAACAGTGCTTGTTTTTACAGATGCCACATCTTTACAGCGTTGAAGTGGTTTTTAGATAATTTTTTTAATGTGTGAAATGTTATGAATCAGATGATACAAATCAGAAAGCACAGCTCTGCCAAACTCATGAACTTTAGTTTTCCATTTCATTACATAAACTAATATGATCTATCAAAGGACAATTAGACTCTTAAATGATTGTCTGCTCTATTTGAATGTAGTTTGAACCGCATAAGCCTAAAAATATGAAGCAAGAACATAAGTAGGAAAATGAAAGGTTGCGTTTTACCCTTGAAGGAGCTTTAGGCTGACTTTGAAAATAGAACATTACTTCCCCATTCTTCCTCCCTCCCCCCTCTTTAATATTTTACAGATTTCACAATGTGGTTGTCAAAGACCATCTGAGAATACATGACTAGGTAGTAAAACGGAACGGGACTAAAAATGGAGATTTAGAACCTAAACTAGAACAGCAACAATTCCCAGCTCCACAACAGCAATCTCACAGTACATTACCATAATTCCATAGTTAAAAATAGAAAACAGAGAAGGACATTGCATTGTTAAAGCGTAGCTGAAAAATTCATGAATCTTCTTCAGAACTATCCAGTCTCTCTAATGTACTTCAGGGACTGGCAGTTTTGTTCCCAAGTCTGTCTGCAAGTGAAGCACTGACAAAGCAGAACGAACGCTAGGTGCCCAACGGGGTTAACCTAGACATACTGCAGTGCATGGGTTCCAAGTCCTGCCATTTATAATACGGTACTGTCTCGCCTCGGCCTGCCGTGCACGTGCTGTCATCAGGCAGGCTGGGAGGGCTGTGTCCTGCTCCCCAGCTCTTGGGAGCACAAGAATCACAGCTGCATAAAGTAAAGCTAAGCATATCCACCCCTCTGGCTCAATTAAATTCTGATCTTGCACGAAGTAAAGCTTCGTAGATTTGGCTATTTTATCACTACACCTACTCTAAGTTAAGAATTGATAGTTTTGATGCAAAAGGTAGGAGATACATAGAAAATTTTCCATAGACATCTCCAAGAATTTCAAGTATTTGTCAATTTTAATGAGTGTTCAGGTGAACAGGTATAATGGAGAAGCATTTTGATTCCAAAATGCATGCGTCCAAACACTAACATGGAATCAAACAACCTGAAGTGACTAACTTTTCTTCCTCTTGCTTTCTGTACTTGGGTTGTAAAATGGAGATAAGGCCACCCGTCTACCTCAGTCTTGTTCTGAGTATTAACATTAAAAGGAGAGCCGAGTATTGAGGTATTATTGTAAAAATAGATCATAAAAGGTCATCAGATGGTTGAGGAGCAACAGGCTCCACCACCACCTGACAGAGCTACATGAAATTGCAGTCTGCTTATGGGCAGCAGCAGAGTCCGCACCTCTCACAGACACAGAAATATGCTATTAAAAAACATCTCATTCTTTTTAAATATAATTCAATGAAAATGAAAAAAAAAAAAAAATAAAGCCTTCCACACCCTGCTAGGAGTTTTTGCATTTCTAACTTTCTAGCCATTTTATGTATGAAATTTGCAGGTCAAACCCCCGATAATTTGGACTTATTCCAGCTGCTGATTTATGATGGAAAAACTGTCCCACCTTGTATTTTCTGATAAGCCCCTAGTTACGTACAAAGAAATTTTAGTTTACATGCTGATACTCACAGTGTGGGTTGTTGAATGCTGTTGAGTAATGACGATAGTAACATATTTGCTAAAATAACAGTATTTGGTTAAGAGAGAGCAAAGAGAAGAAAAGCTCCCAGGGTTTTTTTGGGTTTTTTTTTTTTTTTTTGTGTGTCTTAAAGCACTTAGTTACTCCAAGACTGTGAAGACTCCAAGAATGTGAAGGTTTGGGGATATACTTGTCTACCCTTCTTTCTTCGCTGTTTCTCTGCTATTTGCAATGCACACTGCACTTTGTCAGAAATACTGGATGAGCAATGCTTGCTCCTGTTGCACAAGAATACCACCACAAGCCGAGAAATAGTGTAAATTAGGACAGTACCTGCAATAGCTTGCAAGTGAGTGCAGGAAATGTATCCCACGATTCTTTGGTCCTGAGGTGTACTTCCCACTTGCACCTGGAAAAGGAAGGAAGAAATAAAATGGTGATTAATGGAAGAGCTCATACAAGTCCCCTTCCAACCCTGGCTGCACAGCCTTTGTACACGGCATTGGCTTTTTTCACCACTCTTTCCATCTAGCTCTAGTTTGAGAATACAAGCCCACGTACAAAAAAAACCACGAGAGAGACAATGGGGCTTACTGGGGTCCCACTTGCCGCTAACACACTGACTCCTCCCTGGTCACCACTACTTCAGTGTTTTGATTTTGATCTGCAACACACGCAAAAATTTGACTTTCTCCTCTCTTCACACTCCCATTGTTCCTCTTTCCCAGCTGCATTGCCACCTTTCTGCATCCAGGCTCTTGTTTGTATGCCAGATTCAGGTCCACCACTGAAGTGCCATGTAATACCACCAGCAGTTTCATGCTTGGTATCTGTGTAGGATGAGAATGCAGGAGGAAAAATTGCCAAGGGAGTCTGGGGAAAAGGATGAAACATGAAATAAATATTGGCTTTGACCATGTCTTTTCCATTCCACAGCAAGTTTTGGATTTTGGTGGATTTTTTTTACATTCTTCTACAGAGGTGCTGGCGATTTTTGCAATGTCTCAGCAAAGTGTTTGTTTACGTTCTTCAGCTCATAGCAGCAGCCCCCGTGTCTGTCAACCAGATGAAAACAAAACGTGTGCCCCTGCTCTTACACACAGAAGAGACAGGGCTTCCAGGGAAGCTAGAATGTAGTAGAATTCTTCAGCTACACGACATGCTACGATCTTTTAAAAATGTATTCGCTGCTGGACACACAAGCAAATTAGAATCAAGTTCTGGTTTAGGTTTTCAACTCTACTGAAGGTTTTGGCAGTTCAGGCCTTACACAGCTGCAAATCGAAATTCTCAATGATCTGAGGATCAAGATTTGGCTTGAGGCAAGAAACTAGTTTGAGCATATGGTTTTCCTGTTGACAGTTAACGCAGCAAGAGTGCGCGGACTGCTAGAGAAAATGCCCACAGAGGAAAGTTGTACCCAGTGCTCAGGAAACAAACCCACACGTGACTCTCCTTCAC
Source organism: Chionis minor (assembly GCA_013398295.1). Taxonomy (NCBI): domain Eukaryota; kingdom Metazoa; phylum Chordata; class Aves; order Charadriiformes; family Chionidae; genus Chionis; species Chionis minor. Next base: position 49,178 of record VZSF01001713.1, read on the forward strand.
AAGGCTGAACTCAAATTTCATCTGACACCTCTAAATAACAAGCAGAGCTCCAGTTCATACAGACACAATTTTGGCAGCTTGGTTGGTTTTCTCATTTTTCAGGTATCCAAGAACCATCTGATTCATTTTATGACTGGAAAGTCAGCTTTGCAGTAAATGAATTTAGAAGTCATTTGTACTCAACAATGCCTTGTTAACTTCCAGGTTTTGTTCCAGCTAGAAAAGTATGTAATAAACAACTTGCATTATTCTGGCCTCAGTCTGCTCAGTCCTCCGTTAGACAGTTTTCCAGACAGACATTGATGGTGTTCTTATTGCTGTTCCCAGACAGTTAACCTGCTTCGGGGAGGGGGAAGGCAGAGGAAGACAAGGAAAATACACACAATCACTGGTAGATCTACCCCTAAGCCAGAGGATTCTCCTAAACTCACAGGATTGTAGCAGCGTCTCAGAGGATACGCTGATCAGCAGGAGGGCTGTTAGTGACTACTGGAGAGGCTTTGCTAGGCAGACCTCTTTTGTCCTCCCTCAGGCTGCCTTGGTCTGAATAGATCACAGTGTCACAGATTAATTAAAAGGAGTGTTCTCTGTATTTTTTTCTGCAACATATGCCATTCCAATAGAGGAGTGGGAAACAGTCAGTTTATATCCTCTGCATCTAGGGCAGGCAGGCATATGAATTATATTTCCCAAACTTAATAACTCAAAATCAGATTTTCTCTTCAACACTGAAAACCATATATTGCAAAGTCTCTACTAGTTTACAAATTTGGAGTCTCTCCTGCTGCAGAGAAAAAGCGTGCAAGCCATACAACTTTCAATGCCATCTACTGTAACTACACTGAAAAGAAAATACTGCACATAAAGTTTTCTGCCTTATAGCAAGAATGTGCTGCTTATAATCCTCTTATTAACTAAAGGAGATGGAATAATTTTCAGTGTCTCTATCCAAAAAGCATAAAAGATTTAAGTCTAAAAGCTGAACACCCAAATGTGAATTATAGTCAGTTGAGAAAAGGAAGTCAACTGAAATTGGCTTTAGAATTTCCTGTGCAGCCTTGATGGAGTGCCCGACAAGGCCTCGTACTCATCAACCAATTTATGCATAGGATCACAGTCATTTCCATTAATCATAAATAAATATGGATCAGATGGTGTCCTTGTGTGCAGAGATCCACACTGAAACGGACTTGGGATCTTTTGCTCTCAAAGAATGCCAAGAAGCGTCCTAGAAGACAGAGTGACTGCAGCTGCGCGCAGGCGGCTGAGCACAACCCGCGGGGTTGCCATTGCCGGCCTGGGGGAGGGCGCCCCAGGCTCCACACCCGCTGGGGACCGCGGCTGCTTTACACACCCCCCTGAGGGGAGAAGGAAAGGGGCTTTCAGAAACCCTCGGCATGTGTTAAAAAAGCGCGCAAAAGCAAGAGCTGAAGACATTACCATAATTAGAATTTCCTTGGAAATTGCCAGCATGGAAGTACATCCAAAGCAACTTGTTTCCCAGATTTCACATTTCCTCCAACTTTTTCGACTTTTGGGGTTTGTTTTTTCTGGAATGGCAGTATTCATGTAAGCCGCCAAGCAGAGTCACTTTGAGCATAATCATAATGGAGGCAAACATTTGTGATAACTACTAGGACAGAAAATAAATATCCTTGCAGCCTCCTAGTCAATTCCCAGCAACATCAGAAGAGCTAGTCTATTAAATATGGTCTGAAATAAAATAGTAAGGAAAAACTGATTATTCAGTCTAATTTGGTATTTCACAGATGGACAAGAACTATGTGATGTACAGACAGGAAAACTACTTGACCTCTGGAATATTACAAGCCCTGTAATTCTGCATAAAAGCATGCCTTTGTGTGGCCAAATGCCGTAGCTACTTTTAGACTGTTCCATTTTCAAGGGTATATTATATCGTGGTGACTCGGCCTGAGCAGCTACGTGGCAGTCCTGCAGGAAGACAACACGGAGCGTTCATTTCAGCCTACAACGTGGATCTTGGCAGAAAGGTTCCACTTCCACCAAACCAAGTCAGCACTTCACAAATATAACACATCATTTCCGCTGCTTAATACAGAAGAAACTTCTAAATTCACATTTACCAAAAAAAAAAAAATTCTACGTAAGCAAATTGGCACAGTGGTTCCTTCACCATGTCTGACTTAAGTTCACCTCAACTGTTTTACATTAGTAGCTGTTTCAATAATACATTCATCAATTTGCCCTTCCGTAGGGAACGACTTCAGATACTGCTTTCTAAAAATCATTGAATAGTCTTAGTTGTGTCATGGACCACTCTTCTATGCCTATGGAAATTTATAGGAAGGGAACATCTAAATATAAGTTCCCAATGTTTTAAAATGGGATGGTTATTACAAGAGGAAGAAGTTTATGTGATATCCTGTTAAACTCTGACGTTACAGAGAGGTAAAATTAAAACTGTGGTTTAGTAAAATGTCCCAGTTATATAATTTTGACAGAAAAAAATTATTATTTTTCAATATTATGTGAAATATGCAAAATATATTCCAATTCTCAGTACATCTGCAAAGGTTAAGTAATCAAACTAGTCAAACCTTTGGAAGCTAGGAGTGGATTCTGATCCTGTTACACCACTGAACATTACATTTGGGGGGCACATAAAAGCTCATTACAGATAAGAAAGATGAGAAGGAGGCTTCTTCCCATAAAGGAGAAAGCCTACCAGGGTTGTGTTTGGAATTCAAAATGCCAGCTTCTACTGCTACGTTATTTACGTTTGTCCCCTGTCTGTAAACTAAATGAGTAAGTGCAAAACTGACAGCTCTGAATTTTTATTTTATTCAGAGTACTGACTGTGTCAAGTACACAAACGTACTTTTGCATACCATAGCGCATTAGTACAGGCTGATGGAGAGGCCATGCTGATACTGTACTGCGCTATGCAAAACTGAATATTCCCATAATTGTGTACCAAAAACTCATCCTGTATGGACTAAGGAGTATTATGTCCTCCAGGTTAGACTGGTATCAGGTAATAAACAGTGCTCATGAAAGAAATCAAGCCAACAAGGCTACAGCAGAAAGATTTTTGTTGACAAGAAGAAAAACCATAATGAATAGCAGCAGTTGAAATTTTAGAGCTAGAGTGAAGGAAATAACTTTAAATTCAATCACATTACTTGCTATCATGGGAATTTTCTGAGATAACTGGAAAATCTTGTACATCTCATGTTTACCGTGCTCTAGTATAATAAGTATACAAAGCTGCAAACATGACAAATATCTTGTCTTTAACAGTTTATATTTACACACATCTGTCCCAGCAGTGCAGAACAGTTTATATTACATCTGGATGTCAAGAAAAGTATCAACAGATACTTAAACAAAAAGCAGGGAAATGCTACCTATATACCAGGGAGATTTCAATACCAGCTTAAAAACCAGCTTCAAACGTGATCACTGTGTTACTGAATCGTCTGCTACTTGGAAGGAAATGTTCTTTAATGCTTAAAAATTTGGGCCGTGCCATACATGAGAAATCTCACTCATTTTAAGAATCAAACTAGGTCCTCACACACTGACCAATAAAGTGTAGACAAAACCAAAAGGTTTGTTATGAGGGGAACTTAACCTTTAGTGACATTTTCTAGAAGCTTCACGTTGCCAGGAGGTAGCTATTCAAAAAAATCCTAAATAAAGGAGACAGGTTGCCTCCAATATGACGCGTTTCTATCCATACAAGTCCAATCATATGCAATTGCCTCTTCCTTCCTGGGAAGCAAATCCAGGTGTGCAAATGAGAACTAAAATTTTGGCCTACTCCTGGGAAAAGAGCTGCACAGAGTTTATCACCCCACAACCTACATGCAGCCAATAAACCCAAAGCTGGGAAAGGTAAATAATCGGAATGCAACATTAGGAGTCCTTCAGGGAGATGGGATGCAACACAGAACAGCTCTAGCTACAGCCATTATAGTTTAATCACATCTTGGGCTGGAAATGAGCAAAACCATTCATTTCCTCAGCTTAGTTGACCATGAAGGTGTCAGTTTTGCTGCTGGAATACATGTAAACTGTATTCCAACTGCTGATTCCTACATTATTCTTCTGAACGGGGTACGTCTCCAAAGTACATAGTGCTACAGCAAACAAATTTACAGTCGTGACAAGAACAAAGCTAATGATGTTCATATTATGAAGAAAAACTAGCCAGGCTGAAAAGCACACCTGCATGCTCTGTGGGAAAAATCCTCTCTCCTTAGAAACAAAAGTACAAACACTGCTTTTATAAAGAAACTCATTCTAAGCAGGGACCTCGAGTTACTGTTTATCTTAGAAGGAAAACACCCCAGGCAGAGAATAAGAGCAGGGCACAGAAACAGATTTTACAGTAGATGTGACAGTGACTTACTCCCACAGAAATCCTCATCTTGCCATATGTAGCCAATATTGTTTAAGTTCAAGGGAAGCTCCATTAAAAATGCAGGAGATTCAAGTGAACTGCTGCAGATAACGCAAGTGTAGATGCACACGTAGCGGTATCTCCGCACACGCGCGTGGTTCAGACCTCCCCGGTTTGATGCTCTGCGAGGCGCTGGTACCAGCACGCTGTCGGTACCACCCTATTCCAGCTACTGCGGGAATATCGTTATAGGCATCCTATGGAATTACGATGAGCAAACAATAGAATGAGGAAGATAAATGAAATAAATAGAAAATATAGTTTCTCTTTCTTTGCAGTACAACTGTTCTGTAATCCCCCATATTGTATCAACCCCTCCATGACATTTTTTTCCATTTCAACAATTTTCCAAGACAAACAGGAGGGTTGGCACCACGAAACTAACTGGAATAGCCAGTCAAACTGTGTGCCCAAGTCCTCTTTCCTCTTACTGTTCAGATGCCAAGGAAAACTTGCAGCTATTAACATTCACAATTCAAACATTCCTGTCCCACAGAGATGACACAGATTAGCTGTAACTTCTAAGAAAGATGTATTTTATTTCTCTACTTTGTCTTCTTTGTAGTAGTTTTTTTTTTTGTTAGTTTAGACATAGTGTAAAAAGGTCTATCTTGTTTTTAGTACTTTGACAGCTCTGCCTTCAGGGGTATGTAGCAGCCTAAAGAAGACGCATTAGTTAAATTAAGAATTTATTATAATAAATATATTATTAAAGCATATTAAATAAAGTAAAGAAGTTTAAAACGTTATAGAGGTTAGTTCAAAATTCTGTTTGGTGCTCTGCAATTCCTTTTAACCACACTTGCACTTGATTATTTCAGAATCCTATTTTTCTCCATCTACCACATGACAACAATTACTGTTCCACGAACTCAGAGAATTAGTTATTTGGCAAAGCTTCATTAAGCTTGTACGTGAAGGAAACTGGCTGTAAATTGGTGCCGTGAACAAAGGGCTCTTCCTCTTCTGAAGAGGAGAAAGCCCACAGCTCACATTCTCTCAAACCTGTATTTCATTGTGCACAACAGTTTTAATTTGTCCCCATTAATGAAGGAGAAAAAGACCATGATTAATAACATTAATTACATCAAAGTGAAGCAACATGGTACAGTGCCACGGTAGGGTCTCTTTTTTTTTTCTTGTTAAAAAAAGTCTCAGGCAGTTTATTGGACTATATCCAATTCCTGCATTAACATTTTATAGCAGAAACTGAACATGTGAAATATGTTTAGGTTACCATCCTGACTGAAATGGCACAGCTTTAGAGTTACCTAAACAAATTCATGAACAGCTCTAGACATTTCTTTTATACATCTTGGGATAACTGTAGATACTGGACAACTGATCAAAGACAAGAAAATCTAACCACTGAAATCTTGAGTCGATCTTTTACTGGGGTGAGAAGACAGCCATTCTCCTTTTCTGTGCAATTCTTCAGTAAAAAAGCTTCCCCTCAGTATGTTCTGCAGCTGCGTACAAGTTGCGTCTTTGCTCTCAGCCACAACACACCCAAGTTGGCACAGGACAGTAAGAACAGCTTAAATTACCCAAGCAAAATTTATCTGCATCAGTAATATCAAAAAAGAGAATCGCAGAGGTTAATTCAGGGAACTCTCACTTTATCAGGCAAAGCAGGCACCTTCAGAGTAGCAAAGAGTGAAAACTGTGCTTCAGTGCAGTTTTGCAGTCGGAGCTACTGCTCCTTCTACCATCTGTTACCACCAGATCAGCTCTTTTGAAAACAAGTTCAGCTTCGCACATAAAGCAAAGGTTGCTAGGTTTCCTTTAAGCGATGAATAATAACATGTTCTCTGCACAATTACTGTACTTCCTGAGGACAGCATTAATTTTCAGAGAATTTGAAAAGTAAATCTGTTAATAAGCTTAGGAAATAATATTAATTAAACACAAGTTCTTTCAGAAATTTAGCAAAAACCACAAGGCACATTTTTTCCTTTCGATTTTGTTAGAATACTATTAGCTGTTCAAACTACCCACATCAGACTGCAGTTTTGCTTTTGCTCTATGTTCACATACTGTGTGTTAAGCAAGCATTCTTATTTTTGCTAAAATTCTCTCTCAGCAGATGCCAAAACTCAGAATAATTTTCTCCTAAGAACGACAGGAAGAACAACCTTCTATGCAATGTACCTCCATATCTCCCAGTCTCAGTGGGAGGAAAACCACTCCAAAACCTCTCAATTAATAGCCAGTTTGAGAATAATACCTCCTTCATTCACCTACCTACCCCAAGTATACAGTTACGTGTCTTGTATGGCTTAGAGTTACGTTACGGCTATTACAATTTCAGGATAAGAGAGAGGCAAAACTTGTCAGCAGAAGTGACAGTTTTTATTAGACTGATACATCTGGAAAAATATGGACAAGCTCTCCAATTCAGTAACTCATCAGGTCAAATTAAGGTTGTTCTCTGGTTTTATTACACTACTGTCCAAAACTTACACAGCCTCCCTGACAGACAGTGTAACTAAGGCTACACACTAATCCATCTATCTAAAAATGAATGTTGACATTTTGAAACCTTCTAGTAAATTAGAAACAGGTGATGCATTACGCAATTTCTGCTCAGCACTCATTGATAACTTTTAAATTTGATTTGACTGGAAAACCATCCAGTTTCTGAAAGGCACACACGTATTTTAAAACTCCCCTTTAAATTCATCGAAACCACTGTGAATTAAAATTATGTATGTGTCAAACCAGCAGCTGCAGAGTAACTGAGAACACCGCAATCTGCATCACGTTGTGTACAGACACACGGAAGCCAGCTTTTCAGTTGGAATCACCAGCACAGCGTAGCATCTGCGTCAGTCCCATTTCCCTCCTCTCTCTGTAGCAGAGCAGCAGCAAGAGACAATTGGAGTTACAAAACCTACCAAGCAGACGAAAGGGTTCTTTTCTTAGGCAGTTCAAATTAATGTGCAATGCAATGCCAGAACAGAGAGTCACGGCAGAGCCTCCCAAGGGCCCAGACTGTCAAAGTATGAAAATGGATTGTCTGATTTATATATTTGCTAACTTCTCCTCTGAGTCTTCAGCGGCAACTGGGAAGAGTGGTTTAACACTTCAGACATGAAACCGTCACTTAGATGCAAGTGACATTTCCCCCCCTTCTTATATGATTTTTTTGGTGACTGTGTCCTTCTTGCATCCCAATGAGACCCCCAGATTGGAGACAGAAACACCGTTAAGTGTTTGAAGAGATCAAAGTGCTGAACGTAAATTAGTCCTCCACAGTTACGCAGAATGGGCTTCACACAATAGCTACCCACAACTGTGTCACCCTCGTGCCTTCACGGAGGCTGACCTGGAAAGCATCAGCCTGCACAGATGGAAAAACCAGTCTGTAACCTGTCAAGAAAATGCCAGCGGCGGAGATCTTTAGGAAGAGAACAGACCAAAATTCCTCTGCACAGGTCTCCAAATAGCTGTTGGGCAGCGTGAAGTCAGTAGCATGAAAGAGCGTTAAAAGCCTCCGTGATTTACTTCCAGCTTCTTTCCTTGGTTGTGACACCGCAGGTGTTAAGCCACAATCAAATCACTTCACTTTCCTATGCTTTAGTTTCTCCTTCTATTAAGAAGACATTGACCTTTCTTTACTGAGACATGTGAATGAAAAGCGGGACGTAAGAGCCAATCGTTATTATAGCTACTAATAATAACCCTTGAGCTGTGTAAGTCTCTCAGGTAAAATAATTCTGTACGACTAAGCAAATCTCTCAAATCCTTCCAAATCTCCACCTGAACTTTACAATCTAGAAGGCAGAGCAGGGAGGAGGCAGGCAAGGGAAAATCATTGCCTCTTCACTGGAAACAGAACCTATTCCGAAAGGAAAAAATGTGTGAAACACTTCCTGTACCCTTGGCAGTGGGGATCTGGTTTGTAACACAACTCCCCCAAAGCAGTTTTGCCTTTTTTTTCAAAATAATTCAACTTTCATTAAATGTTTAGCTGTGAGACTTCTGATTTGCCTCCTTAACAGTTATATTTATAATAAGAAGTCTATTATAAAGGAGAACCAGTTTCTATCTCTGAACATTCCTCTGTATGTGGATGTTGGGTCTTTCCTGAGGTTCAGAAAGATTTGAACAAAGGCTCCGTCCTCCCAGCAAGTGGAAGCATTAGGCGATTTTTTATCCACGTTTTCCAGATAAGCAAATCTTTTCCCCTTGCTCACTTTTTGCAACTTTTTTTTTTTTTTAAAACAACATACAGCGCAATTGCTCCTTTATTCAGAGATGGAAGCTGTGCAAGGGGAACAGTCTTCTTAAGTGTACTTCCAAAGCAAACCTCAACTGATGTCTTTTCTGCTTCAGAGGAGGGAACACCGTGCTTTCCACAGGGGTCAGGAACTTCAACCCACAGAGTCTGCACAGGACAGAGAGACTTAACTGCCCACCACTCCCACATGGAAAGCAATTAGGAGACTTGTTCTGCAAGGCCTCTCTTCCTGTCTTTGAAGCCACACTGAGATAAACTCTAATGTAGGACTGGATACATACAAAATATTGTAAGAGCCAGGAAAAGAAGTATCTATAAGCTGTCCATTTGAATGGCAGAGTTCTGGCTAGAATGACACCTTCCAGCCACAGTTACGATCCACAGGGATAGCAGCAAGGTAGCAAAGCGCAAGACCTCAAGCCTTCTGACGTTTATGGATTGATTCTCACTGACTTCAAAAACAAGCCAGGCTTTTACTTACCGTAGCTTTTGTCTCTGGAGTCCACACACACTCGGGTGCTGATTAAACACTGTTTCAAGAAAAACAATCTTCAAACCTATTTTGTTTCAAAGCTAAAATTAAATAGATCATTCCTACTTTTTTTTTTGTCAAAGAAAGAAATAACCAATGATCACTTAATGTGCCATTAGGACAAAAAGTCATTTCGTATCAGGATAGACTTAACTCAGAATGAAAAATATTTTAGGTATAAAGTATGGTATGTCAGAATGACACAGACATGAGGGAAAACGGTCTTCTAGCTGGGCCAGAATTCTGTTGTATTTAAAAGAATGTAGTTGTCTTCAAATCTTCATAATAATTGGTCCCTATTCCCTGCTCAACTGTAACATTATTTAACAACTCAAATCCATAATTAAGTTCATCATCCCAGTGGAATTTTGAAGAGAGGCTTAATTTTCTGCAAGAGAAATGGAGACGTTGCGGCCTGCCTAGCAGGGTAGCAAATCAATGACTCAGCAATTGGCAGCTCAAAGCAGATTGTTTTTAATCTCTTAATCCCTAATATATGCATATGTTGAAAGGTAATTTTTGTGACCCTGGTAATGTTTATACTGCAGAACATATACATTCATTTTATGCATGCAGCACTTTATGATGGAAAAAAAATAAACTTTAGCCATTTATGAACACATAAAAGTACAGTATAGAAAGCTTAGACCCAATTTTTGGAAACCTGTATTCAGATACAAATAGGCTTTTATTTACGTCAAATGTATACAAAATACTGGTCTGCTATCAGACTGCAAATTCGAATATTTGGGGGTTTTATGCAAGGCACAATACCAAAAGTTTTTGCTGCCTTTACGAATTACAAGCAGCGGGTACAAAAAACCCCACTAATCCTTATTAACAATCTGCATTTTTAATGGCTATTAATGGCTTTTGTTCAGAGGAAATTTTTTTTTTAAAAAATGAAACTTTTTATTGTGAGCATATGCACTAGAAAGTACATATAATTTGAGCACCTAATGTATTTTGCTAGCATTAGGAAAAAAGTTCCGTTTGTAATCTGTGAAACCCATTGCAAACTGTGACTACATCACAAAATCTGAAATCCAGTATTCTAGGAGATCTTCAGATCTGGCTATGTTTGGGTCTACAGATTTGGATCTCCACACAAAATTTTGGTTGTTGATTCATCACAAGTTAGAAGAGCTCGCTTTCCAGTTTATGAAGAGCATAGCCAGATTCTCCCAAGAATTACACACGAACAGCCACTAGTCTTGGAAAAGCAAGTCATGACATGCAGACTTCTATTTCTGCTTTTCATGATTTACAGAAGTATAACCCCAGGCTTCCTGTTCTCACTACCATTAGTTAATTTAAGTAAACTGTGTTAATAAAGTGAAAAACCTCTGCACTCCCCAGCATCCCAGGCATTTTTTTTTTGTTTACTCTTCTTTGTATCTCTCCTTAGCAGTTCTTTTGCAACCAAGAGAGGCATAGCCACATATTTCATTGCAATTCTTTTCAGTTTTATTCTACTGGCATTTAGACTTTTGATTCCCACACAAACACACAACGTGCATAAGCTGGTTTCCAACAGTAATGCCCATTGTACTACACTCGTGTTATGAAGCTTAGAATTTGTGCCTTTTGCTACAGAGATTTCTGCGTATTGCCTCTATGAACTCTTAACAGAAACGCCTGAGAGAAAATAACATAACTTTATAACTTGTCACATATACGGAGTCAATATTTATGCCTTCAAAAAGGCTCTTACCTTGAGAAACAAGGCTCCCTTGGAAGCCAAGGAGTCTGTTCCTCTTCCATTGGGGTAACAGTGATAGGCAGCATCCATAACAGGATAGCGGCTGGCAAAAAGTAGACCACTGTTCACAAACTTAAAGCTACAGCAGCCATGGCAACTATAGACCCCAACATCATAGACAATGTATTCAAAATAGTGATGGAGCTGCTCTTTCAATTTCTCCGCAGCTCTTTTGTCAAACACTTCCTGCAAACACAGAAAGTCCAAGTTGGCAGGGAAGAAAGCAGAGATCTCATGATCAAAGGTCTCATCTGTATGTTTCTTTTTCCGCACTGAAGTCTTCTTCATGATTGAAGCTTTGTAGAGGAGCTTGTTGTTGACAGTGCTTTGGTCCACCGTACCATCTCCAACACGAACTTTAACTAAGGACTCTCGTGAAGCAGAGTAGCTGTCTAAACTCCCAGAATCTCCTTCTTTCTGTTTGTGGTTAGGTGTTTTTGAGATGTCGGCGTCACCTTCCAGTGAGGGCTCTGCTGGGCCACTGGCATGAGCCTGGCCATTGACGGTATCTGTTTCTGTGTCTGACATGTGGCCATTATCCTCTCCATTTATGCGGACAATGCAAGTGTTTTCTTCTCCCTCGTTTGGCTCTCCAGCTCCACCTTTATCTTCTCTGTTCTCCTCACTGTTGTTTGAGCCAGAATTGTCTCCTTTATACTCCATTGATGTTGTCCTTTTGATGCCAGCATTAACAGTACGGTTAGTGTTCTCTCCACCCTGGGGGGAGACCAAGCTGCTAAAGCTCGCCGCACTGATGGATGTGTTGGTCGGAGAATCTATGTATATTTTGATCTGTGGCCTGCTTGCCCCGTTTCGGATCCTCCGACCGATCTCTTTAGCCCTCGCCTGTGTATTGAAAACATTATTGAATCTTGCCAGAGAATCTGGCAGCAGGCAAACATTGGCACTGCCAAAGCAGAAGCTTTTCCCATTCCCTGCAGCCTTCCACTCAGTGAGCAGCGTGGCTCCATTGGCGTGGTTCTTGTCTTCTAGTCTGGAGTAGATGTATGGCCTTCGGGCGGACTGGAGCGGGGACCACAGCAAGAAGCCAATCAGAGCAAAAGGAAGAGAGGCCACCAGCAGCGCCAGGTAGATGGGAGTGGTAATGATGATGCAGAGTGCATGAAAATAGCACGGGTCGTCTGCTCGCTGACGTTTTTCATAGGTGGTTGGAACAAAAGAGGCCACGAGCCTATCTGCTAACCAGTAACATGGGAAAATCAGGCCCCAGGAAAAAGAATGCAGAACTGACAGAAAGCTGTTGGGAAATGGGGAAGTGTATAAAACCATTGCAACTTAATTATGACAACGCTTCAGGGCCTACTACATGATGTCACTGTGTCAAGCATCCATAAGAACACTGGGCGAGGGCCGGGGAAAAAAGGTCCAGTCAGACGTTCGCTTTGTTCCAGTAAGAGTCAGTAACAAAACCTTAAGAGCACCATTTCACTGTGGTGGAGTAAAAGTGAAACAAGGCCACTGTTTTCGTCTGGCTTTTTGGCATCTATATTTGTCAAAGGATGTCATTGTTCACTGGAGGCTGCCATAACGAAACACTCCGGAGGCAAAAAGGAAATCTGTAAAAATAAAAGACACAAACCATATGTAAGAGTTATTAAAAGTTTAAAGCAGATTTTCTCATGACAATTTTGCCTTACAGTCTAAATTATTTCCCTTTTTTTGTTTAATTTTGCACTTTGATAGTCTGTAAAAGCCTATGGATCTAGGGCAACTCCACCACCAAGGGACTGGTATTTCTGCAAATGAAATCAGTACGTTCACTGTTTAAACCACATGACTAATGTTATCCTGAAACACATTTCTATTAGGAGTTTTAGGCCTTATATTGAGAAATACAGTTTGGAGTTTCTGTTATAATCTATTCACACTAATATTTATATTTATTTATATTAGCTGTTTTCAAAACCTTGCCAACGGTGTTTAGCAGTTACCTCTAGGCTGCTCTAAGAGACTGTTACATCTAGTTTTTTCTCATTGAAGTTATATTTGCTTGAATTGCCAAAGTCCTTTAAAAAAAAAAAGTGATGTGATGGAGGTACAATGGCGAAGGCATCTTGTATTTAAAAAAACATTTGTTTGCTATATTTGCTTTGCTGCCCTTTAAAACAAAATGGGTTGATTTATATCAATTAAAATACACTTCATATGGTTGAATATGGTTTCAAATTTTTGATTTTCAGTTTATTACAACTATTAAGTCAAACTCCTTTACTTTAGTATTTAGGAATTTAATAGTCATTTATTTCAAGATACAGTTCAATTTCACTCAGCTAAAGCCCAGAAAAACTCCTAATATAATTTACTCTTAAAGGTTTCTTACATATAGTGAATACTTAATCGTAAGTAACATCATTTTTAAATTCCAATTTTCAGCTTTGAAGGAAACAATACCAATGGAATATATCAAATAAGAAAAACAGTTTCACATCTTTCCTCTAAAAACAGACAGTATCTTTCAAACATTGTGTTACCAGCTGGGAAATTCTGACCCAAGGTATTCAGAAAATGTCATAATTAACTGAAGACATCAAATTGTGAAGGGTCTGATCTCACAGCAGAAGCTTGGCAGTATACATTCAACTTACGTACCTTTTTTTTTTTTCTTTTTAAGTAATTTAGGTTATCTTAACTTGCAGGATGTTGAGGTTTTAACATAGGTTTTGCTAATATGAAATGTAATTATGAAAAAACAAGCACTCATATTAATCAAACTTTATCATCCTTGATAATGGTATCACCAACGAATGCAATGTCTCTCTCCGTAAAGTGAAACTGTGACGTTACAGTAAGCGGAGCAAAGCTAGATGGCTGATGAAGGCAGAATTCCCATTTATAATCTTTCAAATTTCAAACCTAGAATGTAAATAGTATTAAGCAGCACTGGATAAAAACCATTCACCAGCTATGCAACTGACTGAAGATAGGAATCAAATTCTAAAATAGAGTAAGTAAAAGCATGTTGGGTAGGGACAAGATTATAAAGACCATCACAAGTGAAACCAAGTCATTAGTACCCAAATACTAGAGAGAAGGAAGAGTCCGTAAGCGCGTGCATTAAAAAGGATGGCAGTAACACAACAGAAAACCACTTCTAACTACTGTGTCCTGGGTGTGCAAGGAAAGCTGTACCTCAGAGATCTTATGTGGAATCTTCAAGATTCTTAATAAATATCCATGTACTGTTATCAGGAAAAGATCACCAAAACCAGACTAAAAATAAGAAGCGGGGGGCAAGGGTAGAAGACAAGGGAGCTGTTTCACTGCAGAACACACAGCTGGCCTTCCGGCTGTCAGGAGAACACCTCTGCACTGCTCGCAGCCAGCTGCACCTTTTGCCAGTCACATGCAATGGGATAGATGGTCCTGTGTACTTTTGCCTTGATGGTACTATTTAGATGGAAATGTGAAAGGTTGGACCAAGGGAGGGTTGGGATTTTTTTTGTTTTTAATTATTAGCTTAGCATAACTTTCACAGTCTTATGCAATGTGTTTGAGTTTAAATAAATGAGTGACTAGTCAAGTGCCAAATAACAAATGCTTGGCATTTACTCATTGCCAAAGGCATTTTGGGATGTTGATAATAGGGGGAAGCCTAGCAGATTTGTTTTCCTGAATGATTTTTAGGACTCTTTAGTAAGAATGCTCAAAAGAGACTCTGGCATCTACATATCAGATAGAAAAAAAAATAACTTAAAAACCTGTACAATTATGTAATTACCATTAGACAAGAAAAAACTGTAAAGTTATTCTGTTCTATTGGATGCTTAAAATGCTTTATAAAAAGCCCTGTCTCTTTACATAATCACTCAGTGGACCAGAAAGGCTCATGTTTACAACAGTGCCAAGGGTAAACAGAACACTGTTGTTTGGGGTATGGGAAGTGAGGACGGAGGGCAAACCTTATATTCCAACTTCCAGGCTAATGACCTTTCTGGTGAAAGCTGCAGTTCTGTTGCAGAATATAAGGTCAATTTGACTTTTACTATTTTAAAATAACACACCAGAAAAAAATGCAGAACCACGATGCATCTATAATAATTTGTCTAATCAGGCCTTCTATAGATAAGTATTTTCTTAAGTGTATGATGCTTAGCAGGGTGTTACAGCTCCTAGGGAAATGTGACTTCAGGTGACAATTTTGTAAATACAATAGTCAACGCCTGCTCGATGATGTGATGAAGTAAAAAAATCGATCCAACATAAAACTCATGCCGGTTCTGTTATAGACCGCAGCATCAATAATCTACAAGATAAACAGCTGTCCAGCAAACCATAAAATGCTCAACTAAAATGGCTTCACAAGAGCAATTATCCAGATTATGGGGACATACTGAATCTAAGGAATTCACGCTTACTGTAGGTACAACATACCATCATGCGTATTAGTAGAAAGGGAATAAAAATGAACGCCATCAGAAATCCTTTCACAGGCAAGTGTCATAAAGCAAACTGGTTCGGACTGAAGTCTGTTTTAACAATATTTAGCAAGAATGTAATTCTTTGTAAACACTAAGGACTGAATGAGTGTTCAAGGCCATGTTGGCCTTGGAGTTCAAGGCTCCTACACTTCCCTCTGCCCCTTAAACATGGATAGTGCCTTTGAAAATCAGGAATTTGCTAGACAGTTTTTGACCAGGTGCCAGTTACATTCCTCATTGCTAGCCAGCTGAAGTGGGGAGGCAATAGGGACTTGCGTACAGAGGTGCATTCCATCCATTTTATTCTATGGCTTCTAATGGAACTCGCACAACTAGTGATACAGAAGTACCAAAACTCTCGTACCACAGCAAGTTTTAAAATGAGATAGCTGGGAAAAAGGGAGGAGGGAATCATGAGCTGGATGTTCTTTAAATTTTTGCATATTGCAGACAGAAGACATGGGCGCACCAAGGCCCTAATGAAAAATACTCTTGTTGCAGTAAAATATTATCCTAATTTATTAATCTTATAGATGAAGGGAATCACACAACCTGCCAAAGCTCTGTTACAGACTCACTGGCACACACACAAACAGGAACTATGTTTCCTACTCTTGTCTCTTAGCTACAAAACCGTGTATGTGCTAGTGCCTCAAAGCCACCCAAAAAGAGAGAATGAAGACAGTCACAAGAGACACATTTTATCCCTGCAAGATGGTAATGGGCGAGGGAAGGTACCACGTGAGTCAACTACAACTTGGAAAACATGACGTTAGTAACATGTCTCCTAATGCAACGGTTCAGATGCAGCCTAAAGCTAAAGTGCCTAATTCCTTGTGATGAAGGGTATTACTTGGTAATCCAATGCTTTATTCATAGGGGTTTGAGAGATTAAGGGAGAATTTAAGATACTGCAGTGAAACAGATATTTTTGTACACTACAAAGATGTAAACTGCAGTCTTGTTTAGTTGTTTTTATTATTTTCTAAGTGTTTGAAGGCTAAAAAAAGACTTTATTTAATTTTTTTTATGGTGCCAGTATAGAACATCTCCACTTTAGTGATAACAAGACATCAGGTGGAAAGGTTTCAAAGATTTTTTTATGAGTATAATTATGCCCAGAAGTATGCTAGAGACATCATAGATCAAAAGAGATGTTCCCAGCTCCAACATAGCTTGCAAACTAAATAAAGGACAATACAAGTCAACAAATGATAGAGAAACAGAAGAAAAACAACAACCATTGCAATAATAAGGTTACAGGGACAGTCTAGAAATGCTCAGAAAAGTTTTAGCTTCCTTTTTCTTAGAAAACTAAAATACACTTTCAAATTCAGGCAACCCAAATTTCTTAAAATTTGCCATTACCATCTCAACTGTATTTTTAAAATCACTGCAGGAACAGTTATTATTTAAAAACAGATTAAAACTGCAGAAGCGACTAACTGATTTGGAAAGTTACTCTATGGGTATCGTCACATAATAATTCACATACGTTCATTAAAACTAGTTTCTCTTGAATCCTGACATTTGCTTGGTCTTTAGTGAAAGTCGTAGCAGTATGTATCTAAAACTGGATTCTAGAAAAGCAGTTTATTTAGACTGTATTGGCTTTTTGTTAGCTTTATTTCATTATTGTCATTGTCATTTGAAGCAGAGAAATACAGCTTACAACAATGCTACTACTATACCATGCAAAACAGCAGAAATTAGTGTTTGAAAGTGAGAACAAGCGAAAGGAAGACCTGAGAGAACAGAGAATGCTCACTCACTCACTCAGGCTCTCGTGCTTGCTTGCTAGACAAACCACAACTTCATCTCTGCTTTCCTCCATAGTGTCATCTGCTTTTGCTCCCACACACACTCTTCATAAATTCTTCCTTTCTTCATTCAGTCTCCTTCCCCTGTTTATTCTTACATGTGCTCTTAATTACAGTCTAGTTCAACATCTAACTACCCTTCTGGAAAAAAAATTATTCCGAAAGACAAAATACACGTGAACTGTTTTTCACTCTTGATTACATGACTGTATTTACAGAGATGCAGCCATCTCAAGGTGTCAGTGGCTCTAATGGAGACGCTTTGTTCCCTTGTGATCCATCACTTCACAGCCTGATGTTTTAACTGAAATCCTGTCATTCTGTACAGGACTCGTTTCATGAAGCAGTTCAAGATGCGGGGTAAGGGAATGTAAGCAGCACTCACTGGCTCAACTTAACTTGCACTTAAGTCATTAACAATTTACAGCTTCTGAAAAATCTTAGTAAAAACTTAGTAAAGATGTGGATCCAGTATGATGCAAGAAGTTGAATCAGGTGTATTACTGATGCTGACGAATAAAGCAGTACCCATTCAAACCAAGGAGTTGTCAGAAGGACAAGGGAAGGAGGAAAGTGTTCTTGCAGACGTGCCATTGCCCTGTTCTTTTACCAGTTTCTCCTTAAACTTTCTTCCTTCTTTCTAAAGAAGGTAATCAAACATTGCCTAGCTACTCTGCAGTTTGTCTCTTTTATGTCCATAGGCTGCCATCAGGCAAGAAGCCATTATAAACAAGATGTCTAGCTTAATTGAGCTAATCTGTAAAAAAGAACATATTAAGAACTGTGAATTTACAAGTCTCATTGAATACCACTGATGTCAGCAGTTAAGTACGTGTCTGCAGAAAAAAAGGAAAAAAACTCAGCCCCACAAGCTCACAGAGCCTGCTCGAGCCTCTGGCATATTTAGTAAGGAGTAGAGTTAGGATGATGCAATCTGTGTTCAAAATAAAGAGGTATCGAGCACTTGCGCGAAATTTTGAAAAGGAGCGTTTGGACCCTCAGTGACGCCTCCCCCTCAGTTTGTGTAAAAGCTGTACATTTAAGCAGATACGGTGCTGCTGTTAACCAAAGCCTCACTAGCTTCAGGGGCCCGAAACAGGGCTATGAAGGCTGTTGACTACTTAGAGCAAATCAGCCCTTTTGAAAGGAGCCCACCCTACTGGAGTTGGATCCCTGGTGACAAAGGTAGCTCGTCACCTCCCTGGCAGCCTGCCCACAACGAATCCTGTTCATGTGACAAGAGATTGGCTGTAGCTGGTCTCCTGCTTAGTCACCTTAGCATAGAAACTAAGCTTCATGCTGGCGTGGTGTCCTACGTACCTCCTCACCCCACACGGGAGTCTTCTGTCACAGAACTGAAAATTGGCTGAAAATCATCAGACTGCAAAACTTGCTCTGTGCTTTACAGTTAAGTGTGGCATGGCAACACTTATTTCCAAGAGCAAATCATCTCAATTTGGTAGTCCCAGATCATATTCCTAGGCCAAAAACCATACCCACACACCTTCTGCTACCTAAATTAAATTGGATTAAGTTTTAAACTTAATATTAAAATATAAATGTATGGAAACACATTAAAATAGATCCAAACAATTATAACCAAATGAAAAACGTGACAGTTTTGTCCCTTTTTTCTTTCAAAATGGATGAAAAATTGAAGCTGAATTCATTATTGCAGAAAACAACCAGCTTTTATATTCCTACAAGCAACCTTGATTCCACCCTGACTCCACAGACTGTACTTGCCTGAAACTTACATCTGCAGTCACAAATGCAGAAGAGATACATCACATCATCGCTTTCAAGCCTAGAAGAGATTTATTCTTCACTTTACGCATACAAACTGCAATCCCAACAACGAACAGACAATTGGTGTATCTCCACTGAGCTACGCACCAGCTGTACTAATGGCTCCCAGCACGCCTGACCCAAAGCCAGAGAACCTCACCAATCCAACTCCAAATTCTAAAATATACCCCCAAAACTTTGTGCGTTCTGTTATTTGAATGCGAGTGTACCAACACCAGCCTGTGAACATCCGCTCACTAGTCAGACACATGTCATGCGGGCATTCTTTAACAGGGCATTTAGTTCTACTTCCCCGTATGGTGCAAAGGCTCATCTAAAAATCTGGACTCTAGCAACTTTTATCAATTATTTTTATTTCAGTGCAATCAGAAACAGACTGACAGTTTATGTTGTATTGCAGAGGTGCCAGTACCACAAATGCCTCTAAAAATATCATGGTTATGCAAACTAAGTAATGCAACAACCAATGCCCCTTACAATCAGCAAGGATATTACTTTAAAACGAATTTAAGTGCCTCATTTGAGTAACTTCTTCAGGAATTCATACAGTAAAGTCCTAATCAGCAAAACTCTCTCTTCTCATACAGGAGACGCAATCACGTATTTCCGAACTATCAATCCATGTTTATGGCCTTAGGAACTGGTAAGAAGTAGAATCAACAACATATCCTGTAACGCCTGAAGATAACAGCAGGTACTTCATACGGCTTTACGTTTTCAGAAAAGCTTTGCTATCAGGCAAGATTTAGAGAAAAAAAAATTAATCTGACCACTTGGTGATCTCACTCAGTACCTGGAAAGCTAAACACTCTCTATTTTGAGACCTTATTTGGTGTACTTCAGTAGTGAGACAACTGCAGCATACAAATGCATGAATCTGTGACACTAAGCTCTGTTTATACAATGGAAATGGAATGGGCTCTATTTACAAAATCACCTTTTAGTGTGCTTTAGCCTCGTATTTTACAGGAGCTGGAGTAATTCAATAATGGCTAAATAAATCTGATCTTTGTAGATGGTTTGTTTAACAAATCTTAGTTAAATGGAACAATATTAGCTTTGGGTGCCCAAGACAGAATTGGAGATAAAAGAATTTTCCTACTCACCTTTCACCCTCTGCAACCCAGAGAGGCCTGAGCATAGCCATGCCCAGGCCACACGCTGGCAGGGGCACAGGCTCCCCATACAAGGAGAAGCTGTACTTCCTCAAGCAGCACTTTAAGCCTCCAGGCTTCTGGTTAGTCCAATGTGGCTGATCAGATAAAATTATAAAGTAATCGATTTTCCCCAGAGTGGGTATTTTTATGCTGTTGAAGTTGGTCTTAACGGCTGGTAAAGAAAAGTTATCTTAGCCTAGAGTAAATCCAACACAAATCCCTGCCAATAAATATCTGTTCTTCTATAAAAAAGCTCACCTGCAATTCTCAAAATACTTTATAAAGGAAATCAAAATACAGCTCAACTGAATTAAAACACAGCTACCCCTATAAAGAAAATTAAAGTACATTTATTCATGTTCTACAAATGAAAAATTGGAAAAAACAGAGCATTTGTAATTTAAGTAAGTTTTCATGGAAACCCCGAGATGAGATCCCTTAACTCACAACTTCTGCTCTACTGACAAAGTCATATTTCCTCAGGATTCACAGAGATCTAAATGTACACTGGATAAACATAAAAGAATCAGCACTACTCAAAACACATAAATACTGAACTCTTCCCCCAAAACATGTTACCATATCAGCCTCTCTGACAAAAATGCAAGAATTCAAATGCAAGATTATTTTTTTTAAGATTAAATTGCTCTGAGATATATACGACAAGAATACTCAGCCTTTCTCAAATAGTTAAATATAAGCCGATTAAAATTCTGTTTTAAAAAAACCCAATAATCCAGAGCACTCTATACTTTTGACTTTTTGAATGTGGCAACAAATTCAAGGAAAAATATTTTGTTTATTCAGTTGTAAATCCATTTCACTGTAGTACACTGGTAGACTAAAGTATGCCAATCCTTTCATACTTTAATTTCTTGTTACAGAGCAAGATGTAAAAAAAAGACAGTTAGAAATATATGTGGGTTTTTTTAAATATCCCATGCAATCAGTTTGTACTTTGTTTAAGAACATTTGCTGCCATCTTTACATAGAGCATGGCTGAATTTTGCTCAGATATTACAAAGCTCTTCATCTCTCAGATACTCGTGAATGAAATATTTAAAACCACAAAATCTGGTGCTTTGTCTTAAAACCACTCCTGTGAAAGCCGAGAGCAGGTTTTGTGCATGTTTATCCTAGGAAGCCTCATGCCACCTTACAGCTACAGAACACATCGCAGAGCAGTGGTGCAGCCCCGTTCCAGCTCTTCCCTGTCGACAGGGGAGTACTCTGTTACACTGGGTGCTCAGGACGCACAGTAAGTTACACCTAGGAAGGCCCATGCCAAGAACCCACTTACCATCTAACTGCACCACTCGGCTTCTACACGTTTGTAGAGACACCCTGCAGCATTTTTTTAAATGCGTTTGCCACCAAAATAGCATTCTTGAAAAAAAATTTTCTAGTCTCTCACATGAACGCAAACCAGAAGGACTGCAATATGTTTCCCACTCATCCTAAAACTTTTTTCACTTTTTATTAAGCATTGGGTTATACAGAAAATGCTGATCCTTCCTCTTTCCCTTCCTGACAAACTGGGAAACACGCTCAGTACGTTCTGGACGCCTTACTGTGAGCACAGAGGAAGCAATGCTCAGTTACAGAGCATCCTTCGAGGTCTGCTAACGCTGCCTGATAAAAACCAGGTTTCTGGCACTCTCCACTCCATTGCCTGAGAGTCTCCCACGTTCTCTGCTGACAGAACAGATCCTGGCTCACGTCTGGATGCTTCCAACCTTTCAGGTTCCATGTTTCAGAGATGCCTACTCCACATACACAACTGTATTTCCGTGCATGAGTTGGGGGGGAGGCTACGACACGGACTTGGTAGAAAAAAGGGGACACAAANGGGAATCTTATTTCTAAGCTAAAAGATTTTATATCTCTGTGGAAAAACAACAGTAAAGGGAAATCTGATTTTTGTAGCATGAATAAAATGATGCTTAATAGATAACACACTCTGAAATACCAAAAATGTGGTGGTGTTCCTCAAAGTGGTCCATATTTAGAAAAGAAACAAAAGAAGCTCTGCTAAAGTGAACATTCTAACGCTTCTGCCACTAAATCAGAGAATAGCATAAGCCAGTAAAAGAACGTGACAAGAATTTAAAAGGAAAAAAAATGAACAAGTGAAAATGAGCAGCTACTTTATTTGTGTATGTGTATCTGCATACAAAGTTCACCTTACTATTTTGTGGACTTTTATTTTCCTTAAAAGTACAGTAATTGTTTATGTTTTTTCTGTTATTAAATGCAGTTGTGAAGATCAGGACAATGTACAGATACTTCATTTTACAACCCTGACCCTTGCAGCTACATTTTTTAATTGCTGTTACAACTACAATGAAATCAACAAGTTTTCTACACCCAGAATGAGCAGGAGGGACAGAGCAGTTTATTTACATATTTAAAAGGAATCCCTGCAGTGTTCTCATGTGATCACCAACAGATGATGCACACTAGATGCCTCTCTCAGCCATCAGCAGGAAAAAAAAATTGTTTAAATATTTAATATGCTTTAAAAAAATTCTACTGAGTCAAACTATTACCAGTTTTTTCATTGTGACCGAAAGTAAAATGTTTAATTGAAACAGCTGTTACTTAATAAATAACCAGAAGCTGTGCACATGAATGCACGGCATTTCCAGATTAGATTTTCATGCACGGTATTTCATGCAGGATATTCCCCATATACTGGCACACAAGACAAGTCCCAATGAGATCTCAATCCAAATAACAAACTTCAGAGAACCAGGAGTGTTGACTGGGCCAATCCCCAATATAAATTCGATCTCAGTATTCATTCAGGATGCAAAGCAACCATCCTAGATCCTCACTGCTGCTTTTATGCAGTCAGGGAAGCTTTACTGTTGCAACTGTTTAGCAAGAAGACAATATACTCCAAATAAATACTCCTACTCCAGGGGAGAAAAAAATGCGCGTTAAAATTTGGTCAAAACATAGTCAGGAAAAAAAAAAAAAAAGGCATTTCTTGTTTTTTTTTTTTTTAAACCAGAGCTCTTATGCATACTGACGGTGCAGGCAACTCATTTTGCCTTCACAGTGTTTGGTGTCAGTAGCTTCTACACAGCCAGTTCTACCAAGGCAAGTTAAATGGAGTTTTGGTTTTACAAGAGCTCTACTTGTCAAGCTTGTTCCACACCCCGACAAACTGTACAGTCCATTGTTCTCAAAGAGCATCCTTAGACATGTCCAATACCTGTATCAATTATTAGCGTTACAAAAGTGCTAAGTACAGAATTCACACAGCGGAATCTTTGTTACTAGTAATGCCTAAAGCTGGACTTTTTCTACATCTTCCAACCCAATATAGTATTGTCCTGCCATTAAACAAACTCACTTTTCACTATGATTCACTTCAGAATTCATTTTTTAAGAGTCATTTTGTAAAGCAGAAATACATTCCTAAAAAAATTAAATTGTCTTTACTAGAAAAGCAGGCCTTCATGTGTTGAATGCTATGGTCTTGGAAGCGAAGCTCTTCAGCGCTAAAATGAAATTCGTGTTCCAGTGTAAGTTTGCATTATCTCCTGCATGTAACAGGACAGTTGTCAAAGAAAAATATCTTAAGTTGTGGAATGCTACACTTCTGGTATTTTTCAGCTCCTTGGCTGTGGCTTATCTCATCCCCACTACAAACCTGAAGTTGTCACATACCAATACCTGAGAGTCTGTGTTACGAGTGGTTCAGTTCCAGTGATGAAACAGCTATTGGCTTTTTTTAAAGGGCAAAGCAATCTTTATTAGCTGTTGGTTCCATTTCTGCCTCTGCTGACCGCCCCTTGCCTACGCTACCCTTCGCAGGATGGACATTTATTCCAGTGTTGCAGGTAGAGGTGCTGTTTGTTTGTTGGCCATGGCTTGTAGTACTCTCTTGCCTTTAACAGGACTACTCCCAGAGGGAAATTTGCATTAGTGTGGCAAATGCACACAGGGAAAGTATCAGCACTAACAGACAGACTAACATTATTTATATAATTCTAATTATTATGCATCCCAAATTTTGTAAGATTTGAGGTGATGTAGAGGGAACATACTGTTGGTATCTTACATAATTCATCCTGATCACTTAAAATAGTTTCTTAAAACAGCATCCCCTGGATGCCTGTTTTTGAAGTGTTTAACGAGGTATACATAAAGAGGGTAATAATTATAATGGGGGTGTAATGAGCTTCACTATCAATGGGAGTCAAAGTACAGTAGATTTTTATCTCAGATAATTATTTCTATGTGCAGTAAATGCACCAGCAAAACTGGGGAAATAAAGCCTTTAAATTACCTGTAGTGAAGGGAATTCGCAAAAGAGAACTTTAATTTTATTCTGAATTTGTTATATGAATCTGACAGTTGTTAAGCTGATAAATCAAGAGACCAGAAGCCCCCTGTATTGACACGGAGCTATACAGTACAACACGGGAAGCAGAACTTCAAATTCCAGCGTGTCTTGGCTAACAAGGTAACAAGAAATGACTTGTGTCTGGGGAATTAAATGTCAGACTTCCCACACCAAAGGGACAACTCGTTGTAATATGACCGAGAGAAATAACTGCCTTAGCTATGAGTAGCAGACTGCTCTCACAGAGATACCCATGGAGGAGGATAACCCACAAGCTACACAGTTACCCAAAAGTGAATGACCGTTTCCTAGGGAAGAGAAGTCATTTATTTACAAGCCACATTCATTCCCTCTTGAGCCCTAGAGCCAGAACAGCTGACACAGTTCCCAAGTGCCACTGATGCATTTTGTAGCGAGTGTTGCCAAGATGGTCAGGGCCTGGGCTGAGATCACCCACTTGCACAGGGCACTGAAAGCGGGTAACACCAGTGGGTTACGCCGTTCATTCTGCTCAACAGGATTATTGATCTGTTTTGATGGGAAATACCACAGGGCAAAAGCTGTAAGGCCACTACGTGCAAGACTTAAGCCATTTCATCGTTCCAAAGACAAAACCCCCTTGGACTAAAATAAAAAAGCTTGTGTTCTGGTTTTTTGTTCTATATTCCATTTTTCCTAACGAAAATGTTTTCCTTTGTATCTCAGACTGTCTTGTACATTTAAAGAAGTAATTTTGTAGCAGAGATCAAAATTACTCTCTGAAGTTATTATCCTGAAATAATTGAGAATTATGATGGGCTCCACTAAGGCAAAGAAGCCCAACTGGTAAGCAGTGAAGACAGGACGACTTTGCTGCTCACTCAACTGATAACACAACTTGTTTTTCAGCATTATGAGAAATTAAGTAAACAACTCACGTAGGTCAGTTTGAGAGCTCCAGCCTAATCTCATAAAGCTATTGTTGGTAAACCACAAACCTGTCAAGGCTGCTTCACATGCTGCTTGGCATATTAATTATGTCACCATTACAGTATGTGTTGTAATACACAGTTGATACATATATCAATGAAATTACAAGGGACTGACAGAAGAAAGGAAGGTACGACTACAAGTTAAGTAAATTCAAAGCAAATTCATTTAAGTTCCAAAAACACTTCTCCAGTATGAAAGACACTCCTTGAAGTCAACTGTTACTTAAATGCAGGTTTACTGATTACTCTTTTCTACATCCCGGGACTTTCTATGCTGCAACATTATCTGAAAACAAACAAAGCAGAACAACAACAAATAAAAGCCCTAATTATATGTTTGTGAATATTTTTTGGAAGCCAAATAGCTGCCTTGTTTTACCACATTCATCCCTCTTTTCAATTGCAAGAATTCTGATAAACAAGCTGTGAGGAAACAACTGCTTTTGTAATCATCATCGATGTCTACAGGCAAATGTGCATTGGCTGTTCTCTGTTTTAAGCCTCTAGTGAGCTATTTTACATTCACCAGCAACATTACAGCTCCTCACTACAGTTATAAAACACGTGTTTACATGTTACATTTATATAAGAAATATGTGCTGGAAACTGTGAAGTATTTAAATTTGGAGCCACTTTCGAAAGTTCTTCGCTGAGTCCATCTACCGTGGCTCATACCCACAAATCTACACAATTGATTTACAACAAATAATTCAGCCAGGTCTAAACCTTTTCCAGACTGCAGCTGTGGTTTTTCACACACACCCCTGTAAACACTAACTCTGCAGTCAGCTCCAGTCAGCGTCAGTCTCTGAAGAAACTCAATCATCTACTTGTGGCAACAGCCATGTGAAGAAAGTACTTTGAAGCAAAACTTGGTAGAGCAAAAAAGTTCAGGACCCTCAAACTTTGCATTCCTCTAACAGCACAGACAGCCGGTTGGTTGTCTTCTAGGGCAGAGTTCAACCCAAGCCATTTCTGTACTGTGCTGGAAAGCTGAAATAACAGAAAAGTTTATGGGCTTTCTGGGGGGAAGATTCTGTAAGTAATTTTTTTTTTAATTTTCTTTTTTTTCCCTGACCTCTACCCACACACGTCCCCCCTAAGCAACCTCCCCCATTGGTGCTCAGAATAAAACCTTCTGTAATATTGGGATATGCTTCAAGCAATATGCTCAAAAATGCAGATTAATCCTCATCAGTAGCAGTGCTATACTTTAAAATAAACATCAGGGTAAGGCCTTGAATAATACTGAATGCAAAATGCTCGCTTTCCCTTTTATTACTACACACAAAAGGCAGTGCCACCTGCACATTAAGTTAATACCACAGCAGCTGAACGCCAGCTTCTGTCACCAGGACACAAGGGACTTGGTGTCACATGCCACAAAGTCCTCCAAGGGAGATCTATTACTGACCTTTTCTTCCTTAATTTGATTGCATTTCAAAAAAAGGCATGTTAGAAACAACGTTAGAAATGCCAACAGAGTAACATGCAGACAAGTCAGACAGAATTGAATGAAGACAGCTGCACCTGCAAGCCCAAACCCAAGGAAGCACTGAGGTCAGCACTCAATCCTTACTCCACTGGGTTTTTGAATTCGAAATGTATAGGGACTCGTATGAATCTGAAATAAGAATTCACCGTAAAACCTAAGTTTTAATATGCAGTGCCACAAAGAGAAATAAAAAGCTGCCCTCAACAAAGCATATGGAAGGCTTTATAAATTAATTTAATCATTATATTCCACTGTGTACAACGACCCTTTCTTAAATCCCATCGCTGCAGCAATCATCCACATGGACCCTTGCTAACACTAACACATCTCAGTGTCAGATTTTAAAGCATACTGATCCAGAGACTGGACATCGTGTTCTGGATGTACTTCTGACCAGGAATGGGACATCTGAAAACAGATGACTTCCCCCGGCACGTATTTGGCTCAAAGAACCACCTGTGATTACTGCAAACATACAAACCTCTGGCTTTACTTGGAGGGCAGAACGTTTTAAATTGCGAAAGCTTAGAAAAAAGCTTAGAATGCCACCAGTCACATTGTGTCAGCTTGCTGTGTACACGTAAGAGTTTAAATGATTACCAGAAAAACGGCAGTTTTTCAAAAAGAATATTCTCTGGGATTGTATCTCTGGGATAATCAGAGTAATCAACAAACCATGCATACTTTGGTTACCAACTGTACTGATATCCTGCTTGTTTGGTACTTCAGTAGACTATCTTTTTTTTTTTTTTTTTTAATTCAGTCATCTCTCCAAGTTGCAGTGTAAAGAGAAGAGAGCTTCGATTAGCTCTCCCCTAACTACACCTTTGCTTGCTTTTACAAAATACACAATGCTTCATGTTAAAATACCATCAGCAGAGGAATGAAAACAGAACTGTCACCATTAAGTAATTTTTATGATATGTAAAAATCCTATTTCCTTACAAGTTAACTCAAACTACAGACTGCAGCATGTTTCCCCGGCAGGCACTAAGTAGTCAAACCCTCACATATCAAATGATCACGTCATCATAAGCGTACACACCAATTCTTAAAAACAAAATGCATTTGTATTTTGAATGCCCTCAGCCTGAACTCTGCAGTTACCTATAAAAGAGCTGGTCTCTGTCTGAAGCAACACACTTGAGACTGCCCAGGAAGCACAGCACCCAGTAGCAGTCATCAGCTGTAACTCTAGCAACCGCAGGGAAAACAGCTGAGGAGGAGTATTTGATATCGTGCCTCATATGAGGAGGCTGAAAGCTGATGAGGTTTAACTACTGTAATTTCAGTTTCACATGGTGAGGCTAGGACAGTCTTCATGATTTAATTCAATGAAAAAACCCTCTTATTTATAAAGAGATAATTTAGGCAATGTTCCCACCAAATACTCGGAGTAATCATAATGCAGGATGTGTGACTTAACTTTCCATTTTGCTTTATGATACAAACCTGTAAGCCCTAGTTTTTAGTGATTTACTGGCTATTGGACATACATGTCCCCATGTCTTTTTCCCTGTGGTCTGTGACAACATCTTTCTTTCCCTTAGACGCACTCCTATTTCTTCTCATTTGAAGGAGTATAAAAGCAGTAGCATTATTACTACCACTACTAATTCTTAAGGGAAATTCCCAGAACAGGACCAGGTTAGGTACACCTACACAAAACAGATCATCACCAACAAAAGACTCTGAAAATAGACAATTTTATTCTTTGAGGCAACCATCAGCTGTGTAATGCTAGTCAAGCAACCTTCCCCACTGAGATCGCTTAATTTCTTGCCCTGTGTCTCACCCCTTCACACCATAAGCTTTTCGGAGTGCAGTAACTGCCTATCTCGGTGTCTTTGATGGACAAATTATTAGTCGTTGTATAAGATTTCCCATCATATATATAAAAAGATATATTTCATACTCATCACATTAAAAAGTGACACATTTTCAGCAACATAATTAATGTTTGTTGTATTATCACTCAAGTAAGTATATACAGTTGTGTTTGGAGAACAACACTCAGCTCTAAAATAGCACTCTTCATCCACAGATCAATGCAAATGCAGCCGGTAATACAGCTTTTGTGAACAGGTCATCGGCGTGACTCGCATATTAACATCTCAGCCAAGGAGCAACACTTAGAGGCGTTCTTTTAAAGGTTAATGAAATGGCTCAATATGTACTTCAGCAGTGATTATTTCCAAGAAACTGGTTAAAAGCAAATGGGCCTCACTTGAATTTTAATTTCAATTATAATTTTAATCTGAACAGTTAATATAGGTGTTGTCTGATGTTATGACTATATGCTCGCTCCTGTTCCTGTTGTAACGTGCTTAGATTTGTTCAAATTAATTGTGTATGGTGTTACTGATTAAATTCCTGGGAAAGGACACAATACTCATTTATAATGACTAATTCACTCTCAGCTTATTGATTCTAAGTTCAGAATCGTTACGTCAGTACAAATGCAGAATACATGAAAGATAAGACGCTATACTTGGTTTGCAGAGAAAGTTCATACCAAGAGTAGCTCATAGTAGCCGTAGCTATTTAACATTAAAGTTGTATGCAGTCATCTACTTCATTTTACATTGATTTGGCCACCCACCAAAATCATTTCCTGGCAAAACAAATAGATACATACCCCTCAAACAACCATTTGGAAGCATTCAGCACATTAATATATATTCACTGTAATGACCCACGTTGGGGTCCTCCAACGGATTGTCATTACAAACAGATCAAAGAGCACCCGAGTCAAAGGCCTAAAGTCTGGGGGCAAGACGAGGTTCCTCCAGGCAGCCTACCTGCTGCTGCACAAAAGCTGCAACTGTCTTCCCTATCTCTTAGCTAGGCTTTGTGTCTCCTGTAGGGCAATCTTCACCTCTGCAGTCTGAAATCTTGGAAGGCTTTTCAGAAATGCATCTTCAGAAATGCATCCCCAGAAAGATCAGACCTTTGCGGGAGAATTGCATCATTCCTTGAGTCATAATGCCCCAGGCAACCGACCCCTCATTCACCAGTTTCTCAGCAAAGGCAATCGGCTAGGATTGCAGCTGCAAGAGGAATGCAGTGTGTAAATGCAGAGACCCAGAATGACTCTTTCAAAATTAATAGTCTAATTACACACGGAAATACAGCAAACAGATGAAAGAAGTAAAATAAGGGAATTCTTCTAAATTCTTCCTATATCTTGCTGAGATAAAACACTTTAAATGTTGGGGCGAACTTATCCCAGCCTCATCATCTTCTAAGGTGAAGGGTTCTGTCTGCTGGAGGGTGGGTGCCTCAGTAATTTCTAGGGATTTTATTTTTAACCGAGGAAGGTTTGTTCAATCTAAGTCTGCTGAAACTCCTCAGCTCACATCTGGTATCACACCCCGAGATACTCAAGATAAAATCCAAAGAACTCAGCAGTCTATTAAATGTTGTCTAAGGGATTACTTAAAGCTACTCCTCGTCTCCTTCAGACAAAAGATGTGAACTTGGCAAGAGATAACCCTTTGAATGCAAATAGTAAAGCAACATTAAACAATAAGAAACAAAGACACAAGCAATATTATATTCATAAAAGTAACACAAGAAAGTCCCAACGAAGGAACAATACTGCTTGCTTAACCAGCGTGATTGCTACCTACCTTTCACAAGAACCATGCTGTTACAGTATCACTCAGAAATTCTGTACTAAATGCTATTTAGCGTTTTTTAAAGTGCTCAGTAGCACGCATTGTTTTCCAATTTGTTGTTTTATGTGCTTGCACTGGAAATGCTAAGTATCCAACAGTACAGTTCTTAAAACAGATGTAGATAGTAAGAGGCAAAAAACTCCTAGAAGTATTGAGGTTACACTGTGTATGAAACAGCAGCTGCTTCTCTTTCTTTGCAAGGGCTAGGAAAGAGCTGGCCTTCACAGAAGTGTTCTGCATAAAGAAGGAAAAAATAGAGCTCCACAATCACTGGAGAAATAAACAGGGATTTTTTTTGTTGTTGTTATTTATTCTTCTTTATTTTTAATTGCCACCTGTTTTAACATTCTGGAATTTATTATCTAATGTTCTGTACTTCCTGTATTGTGTGCTGACTTTACGGAAGCATGAGGTAACCTAAATTATTTTAATTACAATTTCTGTTTGCATCTACAAAGTTATTTAATAACTTTCTATCCTACTGCTTTAATTGTATATTACTATAATTTAAAAAGGCATCTTAAAAGTCTTTAGATAATTTCTGTTATTACTGTAAATTAAATAAGTATGGGTACCACATAAATTAAACATGACACTTGGAAACAAATCTTATAATCTCTGCTAGGCAAAATTCCCAGTCAAAGTAATAAAGCTTTACCTGAGCTATACCTAAATAAGAGCTAGAGGAGATGGTCACAGTTACCAGCTACAACTCTTAAACACGAATAATAATTTTTTAAAAAACATTCTGATGCATATACTTATTTTTTCCAAGAATGATTAACTTCTTCTCTAGATATCACTGAAAATCATCTGACAGCAACACTTAAAATCCTTTCAAGATACACCAAAGTGGGCTGAATAATCTGTAGAGACAGCAAGAAATATAATTACTTAAAATCCTTAAGTATGTGCAGTTTAAGAATACAGTTATGGTAAACAACCTAACCTGACTTTTAGATTGTCTATTACTAAAGCACAATCTGCTTCTAACACCGCAGCAGACCAGGCCCCCTCACTGGCCACACGCAGTTGCAGCCAACAGCACAACAGCCGCCACGTTTTAGTCTTTCTTTGCACATTTTACACTTGTAGGCCAGCTTTTACCCTCGTGTTTCTGTGAGCAGCTCGAATCTGAGCAAGCGGGAGCTGTACAGATGCAAGGACAATTTGGCCACCAGCCCTAACT
The DNA here is from genome assembly GCA_013398295.1 of Chionis minor. NCBI lineage: Eukaryota > Metazoa > Chordata > Aves > Charadriiformes > Chionidae > Chionis > Chionis minor. The sequence goes on from VZSF01001713.1 coordinate 81,079, forward strand.
GTGCGACGTGTTCCACGGGAGCAAGTCATGACACTTAGGCAACTTTTACAGTAATGAAGCCAAAAGGCAGAAGCTGGGAGACATATCAAAAAACCATTGGGAGCACTGGAAAACCTGTCTTCAAGAGGGAACTTACTCTGTACTGTGCTAACCATAACGACTTTCCTCATCTAAGGGCCATAGAATGGTTTAAGTTGTGCCAGTGCCTCACCACCCTCATGTTGAAAAATTTCTTCCTAATACCTATTCTAATCTCCCCTCTTCCAGTTTGAAGCCGTTACCCCTCATCCTGTCACTACATGCCTTTGTAAAAAGTCCCTCTCCAGCTTTTTTTCAGACACTGGAAGGCTGCTATAAGGTCTCCCCGGAGCCTTCTCTTCTCCAGGCTGAACAACCCAGCTCTCCCAGCCTGCCCACCCAGCAGAGGGGCTCCAGCCCTCGGATCATCTTCGTGGCCTCCTCTTGACCTGCTCCAACAGATCCATGTTCTTTTGGGGGCTCCAGAGCTGGACACAGTATTCCAGGTGGGGTCTCCCCCGAGCGGAGCAGAGGGGCAGGATCCCCTCCCTGGCCCTGCTGGCCGTGCATCTTCTGATGCAGCCCAGGATGTGGGTGGCTTTCTGGGCTGCCAGCACACAGTCCCGGCTCACGGTGAGCTTCTCATCCACCAACACCTCCAAGTCCACCTCCTTAGGGCTGCTCTCATATAGACTTCATCTCTATGAACTGATGAGTGTGTACGTGTGCATGAACCTTCACAGATGTATTTGCATATATTAACATTGACTAGCAGAACTGATAAGCTGTTTTATAATCGCTCATATAGGAGCTGTAGAAAAGAACTAGTAGATTTATTGTAGTGCACATCTAATACTGTCCATCCTTCTCCATGGTATTAAACAATTTCTTTCATTCAGGCAAGGGCAAAGTATTTTTATTTTATGACAAAAAATACTCCTAAAACATCAGAAAATAATTAAAAGTAATCACAGATAATATGAAAATAATAAAAAAGCGCCTGAATCTCAGCAGGAATATATCTCTCTACTTTGTACAGAGGTCCCAAGGGAGAAAGGGCCAGGGAAGAGGAAATTCCCTCAATGTGTAAATCTCTTCTGGAGATTAATTCAATATAGTATGCACCCCTGTGGATTAAGAAACTCCAAATACATAAAGTAAACATTCACCTCTTCATTTTCTCCCAAATATGGAAATAAGATACGTCTTTCAAGAGACACTGAGACAGAAACAAGAATCTCACTCTTTTGAACTCATTAAGGAACTAAACAATTGTCTGTCCACTTCATGGCTCTGAGAGCCTCCTCTTACTGAAACCAACTGAAATGCTACTGTATTGGGTGCTGATTTGCATAATGTTATGGGAAGAGATGCAGTTTCTCTCTGAACAAAAGAATTTTGTTTGAATTTTTTGTCTGTAATTTAGAAATTTTCCAAATTAGCTTGAAATCAACCCACTAAAATTTGCTTACACTGAATCGCTGCGTTACCAAACTATCTTTTCATAAGTGTTAATTTATATCCATTGTGAAGATAAAGATAATTTTACTATAAAATGGCACATTCCTTGTAGCTCAGACTGAGAGTTGTGCTTTGGATAGCCGTTCCTCTATAGCCCTGATCTTCCTCCCAAACTGGTGAGAGGTTTATACAGTCTGTGGACCAACTAGTGGCTCTTTTTTGCTTTCAGAAATAGAGCTGACAGTAAGTAACTGCAAAAATTCTCAAGTCTTCTGAATCCCGTTCTCAGGCAATTTTAAGTGCCCTCTTTTTTCCTCGCAATTTGTATGCAATTCATTACACTTTAGCTTTTCTTCTTGGCCACAATATAACCTGAAACAGCAGTTCACTTTCTTCTTAATTAAAAATATTTTTACTGTGTTTTAGGGTTTCGGGAAGTGCTTTGTCTTTATTGACTTGAGTGAGGGAGAGTACATGAAAAAACCCAAACCCTCTCTGGGCCTTTCTGCACCAGTGATGTTTCTCCCTCTGTTGCCTACAATTGTGAAGGCTTTGTATTTGATAACCCAGATGGTCCCTTTTAGTCCTACATTCCTTAAAAAGGACACCAAGTACTGTCAACTGATGCCACATGGCATACAAAAATCACAAAATTCTTTCAGATGTCATGCAGTTATTGAGCAAGTTTTAGCCCCATTAATGCAATTTCACTAAATGAAAAATACCATTTTCAAATGCAGTTTGTGTTAACAAGATTTTAAATCAGAAAATTAAGGTAGCTCTACTGTTAAACAACACAGGCAGGGACACAGCATATCTCTCCCCCAGATCTACAGCAGAAGTCATGTGACTATTGAAAATACATGGAATCCTGACAATACAAAAAACACGAGGATCCTAAAAATAGTCACCAAGATGTCTTTTTGTGTGGAGATGAGTATCTGGTAAATACAGGAAGAGCAACCCTCCATCACTGTCATTATGACCTCAATCTTGTCCTGACGGGTTTTAGGCCTTTTTGTAGCAACAATTGTCTTGTGAAGCACAGTGAGGTCCTGACCTTACAGGAGCCCCTTACATGGCATGCAATAAAATGAGTAACACAACTGATTCTGTTTTAGGAAACTGAGCTTGTAGCCCAAAAGTGGCATTTGTACCTGTGCATATTCTAACCATTCATGGAAGTTATGCTGGAAACGTGTAGCTTAAGACTGCTAAGAACTTTCAGATAGATAGCCCTGGCTACACAAAGACACCATTAACACATGATGCCAACAAAACACAAATAACCTCCAGTAGGGATCCGAGCTAACATGGTTTAGGAATGAGCTAGTAAGGAAACATACGAAGAAAAGCACCAAATCCAGACTGCGCTAAATATGGAGATGTGCACTGCAAAATTTAATACACATTTATGTAACAGTCAATAAGAAACTAAAGCACTGCTCTCTGTTGGGCATGTCTTTCAGGGTACACTGCTCACAACTCGTCCTTTTCAGGGATCCGGATCAGGTATCCAAACATTCATTATGGCCTTCTTAGGAATAAGACTGAATTTGGGAAAACGTGAGTTTGTTTGCAAGCAAGTAGGTATTAGATTATTTCTCCTAAAATTATGAAACCAGTATGAAGTCTTATCTTGAAGGCTTTCCAATTGAAAAGCCTTTCTAAACCACCTTTGTTTTCACAGGAGGAATTTTTAAAAGGCACAAAGAACAGTTTGGTGCTCAAATGCCTTTAAAAATGTCTTTGGTAGAAAGCCACCAGGGAAGTCATTCAGTATTACAGCTCTGACTTTTTCCCACATTACAAATCAGTGCTTTATTCCTCCTCTGCAAAACCAGCAACATAGATTTACACAGTTTCTTGGAATTAAGAATGAAACGTACCCCTCCTCACACACAAAGCATCAAAGCTGGGATCTTCTAGTATCTGTAGAAGTCAGGAGCTCAAATAAGACCCCATTCTTGCAGGACTCTGACAACTTAACTCTATGCTGGTTTGTAACGGTGGTAACCACCTTATCCCTCCCTTCCAGACGCAGGCTGACCTACTTGAGCAAGGCTAAGAGAAATAGATTTTTAAAAAGTTAAAAATATATACGTAAAAACAAATGGAACACAACAACTTCTTGAAAAGTATCTGCAACAAATGGTAGTACAAAGAGTAACCACAGAAAAAAATAAGAAAAGCAAACTTTGCACCAATAAAAAAATTTTTCACAAGCTTACATGGGCAACAAAGTACCAGGCTGTCGTACCCACTGTGAGCAGCTGCTAAAGAATAATTACACTCTGTTTGGTTCACTGTTTTCCCCCCAGGTTTGCTCACTGCAGTATTGACTGATGTGAAGTTCAATGACTGGTCCACACTGACACTTACAAGAGAATAATTAGGTGCTTTCCTATAACTCAGCAACGTATGGTAAAACAGTCATTAACGCTTTAAAATTTGAAACATTACTACCAGGCAAGTCCCTGAAAACACTGACAAAGAAAGGCATCTGTACAGCTTCTGCTAACTAAAGGAAGATCTGGATGAAACTTGCATCATATGCATGCCACAAATGCTTAAAAAAATCCACTGAATAGTTTTACAGGATGCAGTAAGATGCCTGTCATCACAAGAATAAAAACACAAGTGCTGGAGAATTAGGATTAAAAGCCAAATAATCCGAGATATGGCAAAACGATGTGTGCCCGAAACAAATATTTAGGAATGCAAGTCCTTTTTGTCTTGAATGCACTGGCTATGACCGAATGAGTAAACAGTGCGATGCTGAAGAATCAAACTAGTGTGGTTCTGTAGAAACATACTGATTTGATTTTGGCAAATTACTATTACTGTCCAGTTACCTTGAAATTTTAAAATGAAAGCCGTCATGACAAAACCAACATTTCTGAAAAAAAAATCTCTTGTGAAAAATAAGCCTATGAAATTCCCAAGCATTTCACCACCTTCAAGAGATTTGCAAAAGAATATTCAATTTTCAGGCAAGTCTTTCTAACTTAGCGCAAGCAATGGCATGCAAGCAAAGGATCTTAGCTCAGCTATGGATGTTCTAGTAGAGAAGTATGTGTAGACATGAAAGTTTATGTTACTGCATGGTAGTTCTAGCTTTGGGGGGGGAAAATTATACATAAAATAAATACAAATTTTATATAAATTGGGCTGAAGAGAGGAATTTATTTTCAAGGTTTAATGTCACCTTTGGACTGAGACCAAATATAATTTGCAATAGATATGGACTGTATCCCAAAATCCATTTTTAATGTCAGCCTTTGAAAACTGTTCCACTTCACTCTTCAAGGTCACTATTGAAAGATTTTACAGTAATCACTTTTATTTAAAAAAATAAAGAAATAAAAAAAGTTCCATTCTTACCAGTCATCACTTGCCAGCAGAGCTATGTTAAGTGAGACCATTTTCAAAATTATTTGCTGGCATCAGTTTCTGAAGGTGGACGTCGACCCTCACAGGGTGCTAGGAATATAGTTGCTGCTAACATGGCTAACTACCATGGGATACAAATGCAAGCATAGCCAACAGGTTATTTTGAACCTCAGGAGGCTTTAAGGAAGCCTCAGAAGAAGCATCTGCAACATTTTTACTAAAAAAAAATAAAATTAAAAAAAATATCTAGAGGAAACAGTCAATCCATCAATCCATCATTCTCTTCACACATATAAATAAAAGTTGTACATGAATGCTTGTACTTTTTACATAGAATATGTATAGAAATATGTATATACTTATATTTCTGCAATACATTTATATACTACATACATGTACACACACACATATGTATTTATCCATAGACACATACTTTCCTCATCTTTTCATTTGCAGACCCCCCAAAACAATTTAAAAGACTGATCTATGAAGATACTTTTCCCTTTTTTGATTTTCTTTTAATCTAAGCCTGCTAACACAACCCTTTTGTATAGTTTGAGTTTCTTCTACAGACTGAATCTAGAGCCAGATAAAGTCAATTTTTCAATTGGTAAGGCAAAGCCTAGTGAGGACTCTGTAGAGAACCGTGGCTTTCAAAGGAGTATTTAACTCACATGAATTAAAGACTACATATTCCAAATATAAGCACTGTTTTTAAAATGGGTACTCAAGCTGCCTTAAAGATCAGCTTTCATTAAATGAAAGTATGAACTACGCCTCAAATTTATACTTCACTAAAATGAAGTTTGCACAGAACAATAATAACTACACAAGAAGTACACAAGCTTGGGTGGAATCGTTTCTAAAACTGCATGAAAAGAGAGTGGTAACGTGTTTGACTCTACCTTTTTGTGACATTAACCTGCTTCACAATGGCAGTTCTTGCAGCGTACCTGAGTGATGAAGCATCAAGAGTACAAGATCATTATCATACTGCTGCCACGGCTTTCCTTAAAAAAACCCCAACAAAGTCCAAAATCTTATTTCACCTTTCTTTCTGTGTTCTGAGACATACCGCGTTCTCTCTTACCTAATTATAGGAATGCAATGAGTTGCAATTCATTTTCCTATCCTAGTCTCTCAGAAGTGCTCTCAGAAAGTTATTTAATCTCAGGTGCTTTAAGACTATGTTATGGTATCACCTAAAGCACTGCATGGGGAAGGGAGCATGGGGGAAGGAAGAAAGACGAAAGATTATGTTCTAAGGATGTCCTGGACAGGTAAAGAAACAGGCTGTGATCTGAGAGAAAACTTCTGTTCTTACAGACATCTGAAAGCCATGCCATTCCTTAGCATTTAGGCACCTGGACTTCAGAGAGGAAGCCTCTGAATTAGATACCTAACTTTACCACACAGTTCACACTGGAAGCTACCTTTAGAGTTTAGAATTCGAAATAACTGATAAGATGAGCAACAAACTAGCTGGAATTAGCTGTTCAGAGATATTCTGTTACCTGGTTAAAACTCTGACAATCATCTCACAAGGCTGCGGAAAATTGTGCCACTCAGTTGGCCTCCACAGGCAAGTCCAGCCGTCGCAGACAGGCAGCGGTACGCTCTCAGAGAACCGAGCTGAGCTCAGTTAAAGGCTTCTCAAGAGCACTCCCCTACTGGGGGTATTCTCAGTGGTACAGTTTCTGGACAAGGTAACTACATGAAACAGTCCTGGAAGTAGACAGTAGAACACAGACTGGAATTCTGCCCTCTTTCCCTGTGACATTGTGTTGTTCATTCCTTAAGTCTTGAGCACTCTCTGAAGAATCAGGGAGAAAACAGCAGAGCAGCAAAAAGTCCGCATAGCACTGGTCAGGGCTATAATACCAGTAAGACCTTGATGTATAATATTTACTTTCTTCAAGCAACCTTGTCTATTTTCCACTGTTACCTTTTCAAACAACCTCTTTTAAGAATTTCTTGTTTAAATTCTCTAGTATCAGCCCACAACATTCATTTAACTAATGATTTTTTCACTCTTCCGACTTCCTCCACTGACTTATCAACATGGTCAGTTAGGTTTTTGTCCTTGATAGGATCAATGACCAACAAACCGGTTAGAAGATGGGTGTCCTCCCTATTGTCTAGGAAATATTAGCCCAAACCTCTCCAGTATACAGCACTGCGTACAGGAAATATTAGTCCAAACTTCCCCAACACACAGCAGAAGACAGTAAAATCATTCAGTAAAATCACAATTTTGGAATGAGTGGAGATTTTACTACAGCAGCAGCAGCAGTTAAAACACACAGGGAGTTGGGAGGTTCCCGTTTCCTATCACTAAACAATAGGCCAGCAGGAACAAAGGTACAACGGCAGGGTTCTCCAAAATACACCCACATCACAACTTTAACCCATTTATATTTGGGGGGGTTCTTACTTAAGGCTGCTAGCAAGTTTCTGCTGTCATTTACCCAACTGCACTTACCCTAACAGGTTAGGATAGAGGTCAGAGGACCAGCAAGCACACGGTTCACCTTAAAAGGATTACAAAATAATGACTTCAACTGCAAAGGGTCTTTCCTGATGCATATATAAACTAAGTAACATTTGAATTATTAGAGTATGTGTTACTGAAGTCAAAGCATTGCTCTGTCAGACATGCAGATAAGCACCAGCTGCTAAGTTGGGAACTGTCATGTTGCAACTCTGGATTTGAACTTGGGTCTAAGAGTCTTTACTACCAGCCTTTCTCATTCTTAGTTGCAACTTTCAAAAATTGGCGATCTTTTCCTATCGTACTTGTTCTCCTTTTTCATATTAAGGTGGTGCTATAAACAGAATTAGGCAAGTGGTTGTACAGAAAGAAAACTGTTTAAAATACAAACTACTGAAAAAAAGAAAAAAGAAAATAAGAAGTTGATTCACCCAGTACAACTCTCCTATCTGTATGCATAATTAGAAGGACAATGGATATGATAAATTAAAGAATTCTTCTCTTAATGGACACTTTGCATGTGATTACCTACTTAGTACATCACCCCTTCTTTTTACACACTAAGTCAGTCTTTATGCTTTTTTCCCTTTATCATTTGCAATGAATTAATACAGTCCCACGTGAAAATACACCCCAGCTGGGGACGTTATGATCACAGATCTTTATACACAAGTCTTTCACAGGAGACATTTGCAAAGCTTCTCCAGCGATATTCCATAACCTGTGAATCTACAGAAATGCGCTGTGCCTCTCTTCCTTCTGATAAGGGTTCTGTCCACCAGTCTTCACATCCTTTTAGTTACTGATTAAAACCTGTCTGCTATTGTGTGCAATTAGACTTGGAGCGCCTTGATAGTCATGCTGATTATAAAACCAAATGATTGCTCTGAGACTCATCTCATCTAGGGTCACAAAAAGACCCCAAAACCCCAGTCCTGTAACACTGCAATATTGTAATCAGCTATCTCACACTGGTGCGCATATTTCTAGACACACACACACACACACATTCCTAATTCAAACAGCAATAGTCCTGTTATTTTTCTGAGTTACTCTGATCTTAACACAATATATTGTATTCATTTTAAAATCCTCATTTAGAAATTTTCAAGATTTACCTTTTATATCTTTTCTCTTTGAAGTAACATTTATTTTCTTGATGAGAGAAAAGACAGAAAAGAAAGAGTGAAAAGAAAAAGGGGAAAAAGGTTACTCTGCTTTTTCCAGTGATCATAATCTTTCCTGTCTTGCCAGAAGTTGACTTACCAGAGGCTAACCATTTTAGAGCTTCTTACTCCCTTAGAAACTTCTGTGTATCTTTGGTTTCTCACCTCACCAATGCCCTCAAACATCACTCTCAAGCACATCTTAAGTTTACAGACAATATGCTGCTTTCCTTAACAAAATAACTCCCCCCAAAATGGCACTGTTCTCACCCATCTGAAATGGCAATAAATTGCATCAAACACAAGTCATGGTTTCCAGGAGTTTATCCACTTGCCACACCAGAAGAGTGGGTTGCCACAACTACAGCGAAGGCTGGAATCAGAGCAAAGCCTCTGACTTCCTTCCTCGCAAAGGAAGTGGGTGCAAGCAGGAATCTGACAAGTTGCATGTGTTGACAGGTTCTCCCAGTGCCACACAACGGCTTCGGAACAAAGAGCAGTTCAGCTCCATGAGGCCTCACAGGACTGGGCACACAGCTAACACAGGACTGAGAGCTTTCACCACTTTGTCACCCAAATTGCCTTTGCTATGTATGTGGACTGCATATGTTTTAATACCCTGAAAAAGCCCAAACCTACATTTGGTATTCCAAAAACCCACTTATCTGCAGCAAGAATCTTCCCATTAGGTTCGATAATTTTTTACATTTTGAAAGAAAAACTTTATCTTCCTTCCAGCATATTCATTTCAATATTCCCTCCTTCCTCACCACAATGTAAACTAAAAAATGGTATTAGTAGTTAGCATGTTTACCAAACTTTGCCAGTTTGTCTTAACTGAACAGCCACAGCAATAACACACAGGCAGCTGCATAAGCAGCGGGTATAAAGAAATGAGATTACATTCTAAGTTATGCAGGTAACTCAAAGACTGACAAATTTTTAGCTAAGTTGTGTTCTATTTCAAATACTTCAAAATGATACAGTACATCAGGAAGAAAGAGTTTCAAGTTAAAAATTTAAGATGACTGCAAATGATAAATAAAGAATATCCTTTGGCTTCAAGAAAGAAAAATAATGAGCAGAAAATTCATTATATAACTTTGTTTTCTACAGCTTATTTCATACATGGTCTGAACCACAAAGTTATAAAATTTAATAAATGGAATCGAGTAGTCTTTTTTGTTGGCTGAAAGACATTTCTTAACCCATCTCAAAATTCATTAATTCATTCAACGTTTTCAAGTGGTTTCAAGATACACTGATAAGTACAACATCCAAATACTCAAAATCTACCTCGGGGTTAACAAGCTTCCCTCACCACATAAATTGTTATTTATTCTGTCATTGTCATAGTTCATGACTTACCTAACATGCAGCTAAGACTGAACTTCAGATCATGTAATTATTAAAACACACTGACAAGTTATTGCATTTCAGTGAACTGGTGACTTCCAAGTTTTCCTCCACTCACTACTGCATTGTTACATCAACTTCAGTACTCAGTCTGTGAAGAAGGTCTAACTAAACTTAGTTCTCATACATTATACAAACCTTAAGTTTATTCAGTTACATTTAAAAAGAGTAGGAAATACAGGGAAAACAGGAAGAAAGATACGGTTCCAGTGAAACATGGAAGGCAACAGAGAACATAAGAGGTTCCTCTAAATAGTGGTACTGAAAGATTTTCTTAGCATCATGGCTGAGACTTTCAAGGAACTAAGGAGAGCTTTGGGGGGGAAAAAAAAAAAAAAAAGCAAAAGCAAAGGAAGACAACAAAGTCTAGCAGATATTTAGGGGAGATTCTACAGCTCCAGAAACTAACACCTGGAGTTGAATTCTTGAACTCAGCGGGTGACAAAAAATGTCTTTTATGACACACTGTCCTGCTTACGCACACCATTCAAGACAAGCCACAGACTGTCTAGAATCTTCTGATAATAATAATAATAATAATAATGCCCATCAAGAACCAATTTATATGACTAGAGTCATGACAGAATGGAGAAGCAATGCTGGCAAAGTGTACCACATAAAACGAAGAGTTAAAAAAATAGGTAGGTGCACGGCATGTGTTACAGGGAGCTTTCCAGAAAGTAGGAAAAGATCTTTTTATTTACTGACTGCAAGGGAAAAGCACCCTGTGTCCTACTGGATCCTTGTATTATTCACCTACTTTTACAAACAAATACTGAAGGAAAAGAAAGTTTCTGTTTACCTATAGAGTCCTGATTCTCTGGTTCAATAAAAACCATTAAACATTTATTGAATCCTCCACATTTATTTTAGTGATTTACAGATAGGATCAAACTGTTAAAAATTTCACCTGCTGACAGTGAGTATGAAAAGCTTTGGGAAAAGCTCAGCACGTTTCCAAGATCAATTGATCAAGTGCTTTCAGAATCCAGCAGCAAAACCCAGGAATCTTGACAAGAGCACTGCAATCAGAGTGCTAATGGAACACATGTTGCCATCACAGTACAGACAAATGAGGCGAAATGCCATTATTGTTTGTTATTACCAAATCCTGCATGCCCATTTGTGCATGCAAACACTTGCACAGCATAAGCTTCAAGGAAAATAAAAGTACAAGAGTATAAGCATAAGCAAACAACTGTAACGTAAATGCATAAACAAATAAAGGAGAAAAATCCCACAGCATAAGCTCTCCTTGGTAGCTTACAATAGACAGTGAAATAAAACCCTGGGATAGAGTTTTTAGCTCAAATGTTGTCTTCTCTTTCAAAGGTCACCAGCATAGACTTCCACTTTCTACAAACTCACGTTGAAATGTTTTAGAGCAGAGATTCCCTAAACAAAACAGAGAATGTCCAATAACATCTCTCACATATCTGCAAGTCTTTTTATGATGAAGACACCATACGTGATGGCACTTGAACTGCTCATGTCCTTACACTGACCACCTTGTATTCTGCATCATTTTGTCTCATCATTTATTCCCATCCAAATTTAGTATTACTTTTACTGCCACTATTTTTTCATTATTTATATATTTCCTTCTCTGTTTCTCCATTACAATCACTCATATTTAATTTAACTATTGCTGTATATTTTGATGGACTGTTAAATAAAGCTCCAGTTTAGTAAGTTTACTATATAAACTTATTGTGAACAACAAACACACTGAAATTACTTGTATGTTAGGACCAACACTACCCAATGTGTCAATGGATTATGTTGATATCAATATATCAATTTTTTCAAGATGATCTGCAATAGCATTATTTTAATCCTTGAATATTGTGACTACACTCTTCACAGATAAACATGTTCAAAAGCATTACTGGAAAATAACACTGAATGACAATTACATAAAATTTCCAAGTACTCTGACAACTAACATTACCAAAATTAAATTTTAAGTGCTAGCATTAAGACAATACCTCTCAAAAAGAAACAATAAATAATTAATTTAAAAAATCCAGTGCTTCATTAAGTACAGCTGCCTTATTACCAACATCAACATAATATAACCAACATGAGACATTCAGACAGCCTCAGGCTTTTTCTTTTTGCCAATAGGTAGCAAGATCTGGTAGCAGGGCGGAACCAACCAGCCGTCCTAGCAGCACAAGCAAGGAATCAAGCAGCACTGAGACCTGTCAGGCAGCGTCACAGGAAAACTTGGCACTACCTTCGCCTGCTTCAGGAATCACAAGCACATTATAGAGGTCTTAATTATTTTCTCAGACAGGTAGTTCAACTCCAGCTTTTTTTCCTTGAGCAGTAATTAAGTCAGGTAAATTTTATTCTTATATTTTAGGATTGTATGGGGATACTCTACAGACTTTACTATCATCTTGGGAAGTCATAATCACACAATGCTGCCGCACTGGCTTTAAATATTCAAAGAGATTCCTGTGAGAGCAACCCATTGCCAGTTTAATACGACTGGCAACATTTGTACTATAATCCCTACTGCCAGCACTGGATTATGATCAACTGTGTCCAGCTCCTTTTTAGCTCATTCTTCGACTGTGATTCCCTCCTTCGCTCCTCCTTTGCAAATCAAGGCTTATTTAGTAACATACAATCTCCAGTTTAAGTACATCTTTCAGGATTTAAGGCTGAAAGCAGCTCAGCACATAAAGATTAGCACACGAGCACTTGCTAGGATCAAGCTGCAAAACTCCACGGTTCTTGTCTTTATTTGACAAACGAATCCACTACAGGAAAAGTCAAGTGACAATCTTCTGAAAACATTCCTGAAGAAAATGAGAGTGGATAAAGGGTAACACGTGCTAAAGAGAAGGCATCTGTTTATTAACTAGATGTTGTAATATGCTTTCTATTTTTACAATGCAGTTGGAGTTAAAATTTATGAGGCACACTTTCAATCAGGTGATTAATTTCCGCATTCAGACAATCTGATGCGTTTTAATTCAGAGGCATGTCTTCACTTATGCATCAGAATACCAAGCTCATTTCCTGTGCAGTGGAAGGTAAACAGATGTAGTGCGCAGAATTACCACTTAAATCACGTTTCCAGGTGTTCTGCCTGACAATGCACGATGTAAAGACTGAAGTATCCTCTGTGAGCTGATTTCCTGTGATTCACAATTAAAAGCTTTGCATTAACCACTGGTTAAGGCTAAAAATTTCAGATTAATTTCAGGTACATATGACTTACGTAGTTGTCATATTCTGCTGTTGCCTGGCTGCTTCTCATTGAAGTAGCTGCAAAAGTTGTATTACTCTCTACAGAAAGTAAATCTATACATATTTTTCTACAAAGTTATTACATTTGTTGAGGCCTGGTCTGTTCATTAGCTAATATGACCAAATGAAAGTTTTTTGAAAAAACAAAGTCTTCCTCCAAGCTGGGTCACAAATGTATCAGCAGAGTTATTTTTAATATAGTAGCAGAAGGGATTCAAAAATAATGTCATGTGGTCATTCCACAGGGCAAAAGAAGTTTCATTTGAGTTCCAGCTGCAGAATTTGGCCTTACGCAATTCACTTGTTAAAAGACCAACAGAAATCCGAAGTTGATGATGTAAGATTAGAGCCAAAGGCTTCTTTGCTTATGAGAAAAATTCTGCAAAGTTGGTATGTGCTTATGGATGTTTTCATCAAGTGAAAAGTTCATTACGTTTACAATGCACAATCCCTACAGGCTACAATTTAAAAAATACAATCTGTTCAAGGGAATTCTATAAAAATACAAAAACGGTAAATTTTAGTAACTTCTAGCTCCAGATCCTTCCCCTCAGCTTAATTAAGTCATACTTTTTACAGGAAAGGACTGGGGCTATGAAAATCTTTGTTAAGTCAGAATTACAACTTCTGTGCTTTCACAGCCAAATTTTGTGGACAAAGAAGGAGCTGGCCCCAACTGCTCAAGGAATTCATACGTCACACAGAGTCACAGGAAAACCGCTTACTGGGCAAACGAGGCAGTCCAAGACAGACTGCATCTATCAGACATATATCCAAGCCAGTCAATTATATGCATCACACATAAATCATATAAAATTAAGAGTCCATCATCTGTGTATTGTTTCTATGTCTGTACTATGTGTCGATATAATAGCTGTTATGCAGCAGCTCCTAATTAGATTTTCTGCACTCGTCCCCCTTTCTGTAGTTCAGCCTCATTAACATGATGTTTGCAGATGTCAAGAACAACTTAATTGAGCCTGGTGTGACATAAAGACTTAAATACGTAAAGCTCTGGCTGCCATCGCAGAAAAACACTCCCAGAAGAAACCACTGGTTGACAGGAAAGACATGCGTTAGTATCTTGGGTATCTTTAAACTTTAATTCCTAAGTCTCCAGTATACAACAGCTGCAACCATTAGGTCTAAATCACAATCCGCGCGTTTTACTTTGATAAGTTTCTATCTACTAGCGGACCAGCTTTTTAAACTTTGTTGCAATATATATCAATCCCTTTTATTATTCCACATAACTAACGATAATAGATTTTGTTACCTTTTTGGTGGAGATCTTATATTTTAGCTGCATTTTCAATGTTTAATTATAAACACTGACAAAGTGCACTCGCTGCTGTGCTGAACATTTCTTAGTGTAACTGTGATCTGGAAGGAAAGAAATCTCACTGCGACATTATATAAGCGCAGTTACCATTAATTTCACTCTGTTGCTTTATGCCTTTAGCAAAAATCAGTATGCAAAAATATTGCAATTTAGATATTTTTAATTAGCTGCTATTAAGTTAAAGACCATTATTTTTAATATGACACAAGAAAAATCTAAACAGACAACTAAATTTTGGAGCCACGTGGGCTTTATGATGCTTTCAGCCTAAATCTTCAAGACTGGCACTTCTAGTGCACAAACTTCCGAGAGAGCTGAAAAAGTGTTAGTAAAATATCCCATAGAATTTCCACTTACATAACCAATCCATAGTCTTCCAAGAAAGTTCAAGTAAACCTGGCAAGCTCACCATATTGTAAACAGCTCTGTCAGTACTTTACCTTTATTTGTGAGTGGAGGATTGAGAAACAAAACAGCAGCAGAAAAAAATGAATGAGCTGTTTAATTCATAGAAAGGATTTGCTTCAAGAAGCGCGTAAGTTTGTGAAGGTATTAAAAGGTGCTTTCCAAAGCAGCCACTAAATCAAAACATTCGAATAGGACAACAAATGTAGAATTGTAGAATTTTAACATACAATTCTAATCAAGGTTTATGAAGGCCTAGGAGATCTCTGATCTGCTTAAAAACTGAGAATGAGACTCCCTTAGCTCCTGCCATTTCCCCCAACCCAGAAAGCACAAACACAGAGAGGGAGAGAGGAGACCACCGAACAGTGCCCTTTTCTTGAACCTAAGGAAGGAGCACTTGTGTAGTGAGGAGTAAGCTCTGACTCCAAAGCAGGATGCAGCATTAGGTAAACACATCTAGAATATTAAGAAGGAGGAGGTTTGTCTTTGATATTTGACAAATACCTAAAGATCAGCTGTAGGCAAGCGTAGAAAAATCACATACGAGCACAGAAACACACTTTAAGTAAATTTTGTCCTGCACCACTGTCTCATGTGTTAGTTTTGGTAGCGGTCCTCTTGTGACATATTTTGCTTATCCCCATATTGCCACCACAACTAGACTATGCATGTCCAAAGTAAATGACAGCAGAGTACAACCCCAACAACTTTAGAGACAACTAAATGGCAGGCAGAATTTGAGTTAGAAGCCACTCTTTCTTCATTGTATCACATCCATTTTATAATCCATTTTTCATGGAACTTACTATACACTGTATGTTTTGAAATGACAGGTTCTCTTGCACTTCACAAAAATAGGAAACCGTAGTGCGCACACAGGGAGAAGGGAACAAGAGAAAGACCAGATTAATGCTAAAATACAATGCACATCAAAGCTTCAGATAGTGCACAGCCACATGGAAAGGTACCTCCCTACCTATCACACAGAGCTTAATTTCACAGCATCCATCTCTGTGTGGCTACAGCCCAGGGAACAGTGTTGGCATGGTAACCGCAGGCTCTATGCCTTTCTTTTTTTCCTATTAGCAGTCATATGAGTTTTCTGTTAGCTTCACGATCAAGTAAATTTACACTAATAGCACTGTTTATTTGGGGCAAAAAGGAGAAGAAGGGGTTTGTCTGCAAACACAACCCATCCTACGTGAGGAAGAAGCAGAAGCACAGCTTAGATTTAAAAAAAAAAGAACAAAAACCCCCCCAAACTTAAGGAAAAGTTATACATGGCTGTACTCATCAAAACACTGTCAAGAAAGAATATGCATCAAAAAATGTTTCAGTCTGACCAGAGTCACGTTAAGGTCAGGATGGGCTAAATTTCATTTTTGCTCTGGTGCCATTATCAATTTCAGTAGCAAAGCAGAAGAGTGGTCAGAATTAGAAAGTCTTTAAAAGAGAGTTCAGTTTATTTTAAAATTTTTTTTGTAAACGAGGATGCTTTTCAAATAAGTTTGACCCTACCTTACCTTAATAGCCATCGTATTTGCAGATCAGATTTCACATACAGGAAAGTCAGTTTTAGCTTTTTTAAAACAAAGACAAGACTACCTCGTACCAAGCTTCCGTTATTTTTATTACCAAAGAGTAACTTGCAGACTAGTGAAACACTACATAATAGAAGACTATTGGAAAAAAAGGTCTGGAAATCACAATGCATACAGTTTAACCTTATCCCTAACAGCATCTCAGGGATTACCTCAATGACCAAGGGAACGATTTCCTGTTAGCCTCGTCCCTTTCTACACTCCATTTGCACAATATACACTAACCTGACCCAATCAAATTCATGTGGTGCATAGCAAATGATACAAGAATTCATTAGACAATGCTTGTAGCGGACATGCTGTGGAGATGGTAAGGGGCTATAATATATCCCCGTGACAAGTACTGAGCAAATTAAGTAACCTTGTCAATCTAAAGCCTTACGTAACTTTCTCTTTTATACATGCAAGGGTTTACTCAGTAGTTAGAAACTGCGCTGAAAAAAATCATACTCTAGGCATTCCAGGTACCTGTAACACGTGATGCCTGTCTGCACCACCATGTAGTAAGATCTCCATCTCTTCCTGCAGAAACAAATGGAGAACACGATTCTGATACCTTTGGAAATTTCTGTGACTGTGAATTAGACGTGCCATCACACTGGTATCTCAGCTACATTTTGTTCTTCCAAAGTGCATCTCATTTGCCAGATGATGATGTAAGAAAGAGAGAGCAATAACAGATTCTCTTTCTGTTTTAAAAGTCAAACCTATTTCAAAAGCATTTTATCCACTTCTTTTATACTGCAGTCTTGGTGACCATTAATCAAATCTCAACTTCATTCTTTCTCAGTTCCTTACAGCTTTCTAAAATATAAGCAATATAATTAACAGAAGTGTTTTGGCTGCTTGGAAGATCTCTGCCATGTCTCAGTTTTTCCACTTTACCTCCCCTAAGCTCTAAAAATTAGATCTCAAAAACCACTGTCCTGTCTTGCTACCCACCAATAAAGCTGACTTCCTCAAAAGCATTCAAAGTGCTTCAGCCACTGTCAATGGGGACAAGTGGATGTGAAAATACTTCTGTGTTCAGGTTCACATAATCCCACAATTGCTGTCTGACAAAGAGAAGCCATAATGCCTGGTCATGCACGCTGCTGTGTGCCTGATCTTTGCAGAAATCGCAGTTATAATGACTGCAGGTGTGCAAGAGGGGGGTGCTCCGTGGGTTTCATGCTATACTCTTACTGGTACTTTACTGTTCAGTTTTGTAGAACTCAAAGAAAGTGCAATTAATTGTAAGCCAATGCTAGAGCAGAGTATTACACTTCCTGTCTATTAGAAAGATGACTACTTTAAAACAAACAATTCTCCCCCTCCCAAAGAAAATCCCTTTATCAAAAACAAGAAGCTAAAAAAGAAGGGGGTATTATCTGTGTTTCAAAGAAATGTTTACAAGTCGAAGGACTGAAGCGCCCTGGTGCATTTATGGTTTTTACTACCAGGAAAAAAAACCCCAAAAAACGGAAACTTGTTCTGATTAGTACCTACAGTCCCCACTTTTCTGGAGAGCCCAGTTCTCACTAGTGAAGGTTATTGGCAGCATAGTGATTAAGCAGGTATGGCCAAAAGCCAAACACGAACCCAAATAAGTAGTTAAGAGCTTTTCTTCTTGATTGAACAATAGGGTCCTTCACCTCCACTTGAGCTCTGTTCAGCTTCACAAGCCTGCTCTGCAGGGCTCTGCTGTTTCTCGTAGTGCCAGAGTCCATGCTCATTCAGCGTGGGTTAACCAGTGCTTCTGACTCACTGACTCTGAATTCTGTACAGCAGCTCTGGAATGAATTTGCCTTCTAAACGTCTAATTTCTTATATGGACATTGAGAGTGGAAAAAGAAAATTAGAATTACTTTCCCATAAAGTTGAAGTGACACCACTCAATTCTATATTATTCCCATTGGTGAGAAACACCTTCTTTAAATATTATTACAGAAATTAATGTGATCATCTACTTCTGTTTGTAATTTAGCATTTTTAATGACTCTTTATCAGATGGGGCCATTTCAATTTGTGTGAGAGAGGGGACACTTTTGGGAAGTGCAAGGTTAACTTTAAAAAAAAATTAAATAAATCTAGTGGTGGAAGAGTTGTTCATTTGCAAATAGCAAAGTTAGAACTTGAAGCAATACTGGCTGCAAATTTATGCCTTTTTCTATTATCAATTTCTTTTTAATAAAGGTTAGAATTGTAGGCAATAGTGTTCATTTGCTTCCACAGCTACTGTAGTTCCACATGTAGAATAGTGTGCTAAATTTAAAAATCAATGTATTTTAAAACTAATAAATAGGATACAGTGGCAAGTGAACATGAATCATAAATAAGGCACAATTTCTTCAAATTCATTTTGGAACAGTCTATGAAACATTTGAATGACAGGAGACCAACTAAGTACAGTGTCCCCACTTCAATGCAAGATGATCTACAAGCCCCTAGAAACAAGAAAAAAAAAGCTCAAACCCTGCTCAGGCACATTCATCAGTTTATTTTCCATGCTAAGACTCTGACTAATGGCTAAAACTATGTCGTCTTGTTATCTAGGAAGGCTGGGACTAATCAAGTAATAAAGCTTGTATTATATAACCACATCCTTTTAAAATTCAGAACAAAGATTCCTGTTCTGCATATCACTGGTGCTGTTACCTGCGTGGCTTTTTGTCTTCTGTTTTTTGGGGGGTTTTTTTTTCCTAAATCATTAGGAAATCTAGACATATGTCACATGGGAGTTACACATCTATATCTTAGTAGTAAACTGAGCAGTGTGCTCTTACCTTTCTCATGCAAAACCATTTCTTTCTACAGCTAAAAAAACCCCAAACCGTAACAGTAACTTTACCTCATTTTTAAGACAAAACACCATGTACAATTTTAAAACTGAATGCTAGAGCAGTTAACACTTAAGAAGCACTCGAAGTACGTAAAACTAGATATACAGAAAATACTGAACAGAAGACCTAGTTATCTCTGGAGGTTTCTTATGCAAATAACTGTTAGACCAGATTGATTACCACACTGAGATTTAACTGCAAATACCTGACTGCAAATACCACAAGCTATTTGTAAGCATTTCTGGGGTTTATATGTAAAAATTTCTTTTCATATACATGCTAGTCTTTACTGTCTAAATTATTATGACCCAAGTCATTCAATAGAATCCCTTACAACATGTTATTTCATAGCATGGCATAATCATATGCTATATCAAAACAAGATTTGGTAAAGGCAGTACAGGAAATAAAGGAAATAAGATTACACTAATTCAAACACTGAATAAAGAATGGAATGACTGTCTTAATTCAGGCAATTTGAATTATTAATGAACTGTTTGCATCTGTAGAGATTTACTCTATTAGAAAGATTTCCTCAACCATCTGGATCAGGAAATTGGAACCTCTACTTCTGAAAGGTCAGCTGCAACAAGCTGGAAAGGGCTGCTCTTTTCGAGAACGTACTTCTTTGACTCAAACAAAATTACCAGGAAGTCCATCCTTCTAAGTGAGTAACGAAGTGCCACAGTAAAAAGAGCGGGATACTGAGATAGCAAGCTAAACACATGGTTCCAAAATTACTCTCAAATACCTTAAGGAGATGGCATTTCTATCATCAAAGTACCGCACCAGCAGGGCAACAGCCATGATGTCAGTTTTTTATGTCTGTCATCATTCCTTAATAAACAGTCACAGCAAGAAAAGAAGTCCCATTTTCTCCTGCAGCTGGCACCCTCATCTCTCTGCTCCAAAGAAGAATATTTGTTGTGAAAGTTCATAAGCCGTATCGGTTTTAGTCAGCCCATTAACCACTTTGAGAATAGAAAGCTTTTCACTCGTGAACAAATGTTAACTCTGTTCACCCTTCACACTCAAGAATTCTAAGACTTAGAGCACCTTAGATATAAAATCATTCAATATACGTAAATCACCTGCTTTACAGATTAGGAGACCTCTAGGCTTACATTAATAATCTAGTTTGTTCTCTGTACATAGCAAATTCTACTTAAAGAACAGCACTATTTGTCACTGTCCAAACTTGACTGAGACTTCCCATAAGAAATTTGTTGTTATTATTGCCAACGTAGCTCAAAGAAACCACTAGTCCTTCGCACTAGGAATTTTATCCCTTTAATCTTACTCAATCATATCTTTTATTAAGTCCTTTACTTATTATTTTTGACCTGTCTGCATGACATTCTTTTGGTAATTTGCCATTCTTCTTTACAGACAGTTACTTCCACTTCAAAAACTGCCCTCCTTTCTTTTAATGTTACTCTTCCCTTTTAAACTGAAACCAATATTTAGATCTTACTTTGTTTTGGAATTGCAATGAGAGAGACAATTCCCTTCTACAAAACCAATAAATATTACAGAGAATCAGGCAAAGAATTAGAGATGATCTCTCAGGGGTTCAAAATGTTGGTTTCGAAGCCCTGATGTTAAGATTTGCACTCATGACCAGAGGCTGCCTCTTCACAATAGGATATCCGATGCTATTAGAAAAAACACAGGTAACTACCATACACCCAGAGTATACTGTAAATAAGAATAAGCAGCAATATTTAAAAGAAATCCAGTACCAAGCTTCAGAATTTTACATACAAAAGTTAATAAACATCCCTGCATATACATCTCACCAGTTGCTCAAACATCCTATGCCTTGTAATCATACAACCCTCAGAAGGGATACATGTAATCCGAAAATGCTGCCATTGATTTAGGCATACCAGTTGGTAAATATACATCAAATGTACCGTAAGAGAGTTCTACTACCATCTGCACTAGAAAAAAATAATAATCACTTTGTATGATGCTTTAAAGTCAGCTGGCTAATGGTACATGGATAATTTCCCCATCCATATTGTAAAAACCTATTATAGCTACAGGATCCTGCACATTCAAGCATTACAGCTTCTAAAACTATGTAAACAGGAATCTCACAAGTAAGACAATCAGAAGATAAAGGGACAGATGGTATTAGCAGTCCAGCATCACTGGGGCTTAAAGTAACCCCTTCCCTAATAGAGTTCCCCCACATCTCATCCTACCCCACTGCATCTTTTAAGCATCTATTAAACGACATAGCGATTCTCATTATGCTCTTGGCAAATCTTTTCCATTAAATCAAGTATAGTATTCCCAATAGTAATCAAAAGTTATGTTTCTAAGCCTGGATTCAGCAACACATTTGTCATACATAATAGATGCCTTAGATTTTCCTGATGAGTGTAAGTCACAAAAGGCAAATAAATTGCATTACATTTGTTTTGTACTTTCAGCTGCATCACCCACTCGACCCTACCATTTGTTTCTGCCACGACTGAGACGTTCCACACTTCAGTATTTTCCACTTACAATATTCTTAAAACAAACCCACAAAATAAAAAATAAAAAAAACCCACCAACCAAACCCCCACATTTTTACCACCAATATGTTTGCCTTTCTACCATTCATGCGAGACGTGTTTACTATTCTTTCATAAATTTCAGCAATGCCTGTTGAAGAGGAAAGCTGCAAGAGAAACACAGCAGATCTCTGCTGGAAAAGAACTATGTAGCAAATGATAGCATTTTCAGAGTTGTAGGTATTTACCTTTGCTAAGCAAAGCCTGAGAAAGGCAAAACACTGTCTTTAAAGCAGTTTGCAGTAATCGGACAACCAAAGGTTTTACTTTATACTTTATGCATCCTTCTTGACATTTAGCTGTATGGTTTTGTTCTACCATCAAGTTCCACAAATCCTAGATGAAATTACTGAGTACCTCATGCACAGTCCATAGTAATCAGGGCTTTACAATCAATATTTCTGAAACAAATGTGCTCTAATTACTTTAGAAACTGCTTGTAAAAAAAGTGGCATAAGGAAAATGGAATGTACAATCGAGTTCCACATCCAACAGTAAACACAAACACTTGTCAGAAACCCTTTACAAAGTTCCACACCAAGCTCCACAGAAGACTGGAGAGTCTTACACAGTCACCATTTGAATTGTGTAAATTAACATTGCACAAAAGTGATATAACAATACAATGATTGCTTTTCACTATGCCTCTGAACTACTTCGTTCTGAAGCAACCAGCCAAAAAGACATACTCATTAGTTTTCAGAGGCACTGATTAAACATTTTGTATAAGAACACGGAAAAAAGTTAACTGTGCATCTTAAATCTGCAGGTATCAGTGGAGCGCATTAACCTCCCAAAGGCTTCCAAAAATTTATGTATTCACAGTATTAATACTTAAGCCATGTTTCCAAAGCTAATTCAATGTGAATATCCCTAAACAATGTTTAACGTTCTAACACATCAGAAGTTTCAGGTGCCTTTTTTTTTTTTAAAAAAAAAAGAATAGCCATTTTTCTTTCCTGCATCCAGCAGCCAGCTCAGGATATTTCCAGCAATGTGCTCAGCACCCTGTTCTCTCCGCAGCAGTCTTAAGCACACTGCATTATCTTACTGACACTGCAGAGAATTAACTGTAGTTTTGCAGGGAGATCTTGGCTCCAACCAGTTCCTGCTGTACTGTGAATGCTGACTGCACCAGAAGACAAAACCTTCCAAGACCTATCAGGGAACCCATATCCTGGCTTCCCTGCACCAAAAATCTGGCTCCTAAAGAAGTTTGCTATGCTTTTCCGTTAACATCAATAGGAATCACACAGGTGACTATTCACATCAGGTCCTGCACACATACATTTCTGATCTCAACAACTAATGCCAACATACCAAAGGTAAGAACAGCTCTCTAGTCAGGGATTAGCGAGAAAAAAATCATATATAAATGATTATGAACACCTAAAATTAATTTGGCTATTCAAATAAGGCTTTAAGGAAGAAAAAGTTCCTGCAATGCTACTAATACAGATTTTTCCCTCCTGAAAACCCAATTCTGCCTCCACAGGTCAATTTACATGCACCAATCTTTGTAAACTCAAAAGGTACACACAGTTTTCTTGAAAACAAAAAAAAAAAAGCCCTCCTAGCAGCTAGCCTACTTTTATACAGATTCCACAGCTGCTTGTATATGTAGACATTCCAGAACAAATTCCATTACCAAATTCTTAAGAAGATTTGAATAAGAAAACAAAACCAAATGAGATTCTCAACTCTCACAGTTTGGCGTTTCCTCACAAAACCATGACTATGCTGTTGGTCCCCAAAAAGAGTAATTTCTGACTCTGAAGAGTACTGCAGCATAGGCAACCTAATGCTCCATCAATTATGTTAATGCAAAACTTTAAATTTAATACCAGACAACAAGAACTTTGTGTATTTCTCAATAAACACGTTGCTTTCTAATTTTAAAGACCTATTTGGAAATCATTATGCAGCAACCTTTTCTCCTCAGTGGGATTCAACAACAGATTAGCAGCAGTTAAAAACCTGAGATTTGTGCCCTGTGGTTAAGCAAAGGAAAAAGTCATGCCGGTTGCTAATATTTTGGTCAAATCTGACTTTAAAGAAAATAAGAAGCTTGGGACTACTGACTGTGATTTAAGTACTACTCCACATGGCACAAGTTCAACCTTTGCAATAATAAGACAAATTTTTTGATGACAGGTTCTAGAACCATTCTAAGGCTTTCTGCAGGGGAACAGATGGACATACAAAAGTCACACTGCTAATCACTGCAGCCATTTGTGAGCTAGGTTCACATACAAGTGAATCCGATCTCCTGCTGACTTCTCTAGCAATTACATTTGGCCTTCTACAAGGAACACCTGCAAGTAGAATTTTACTGTGAGTATGGCTGAGCTGATTATTTTAACTTGAGCCCACAATGTCCGTGAATCTTTGTGAGATTTTAAAAAAACCCTATATATAAAAACATTATGGTTTCCAACCACAAAAAAAATCCTTTAAAATTGTGAGCTTTTTGTGAAGAACTCTGGAAAACTTCACCAGAAAAAGAAACCTAGTCATAATCTCCCTAAACAACACAGAAGAAATAAACAAGTTAAGTGGATTCTGTTGTTTACAAAACCACCTAGAAATCATTTTTATCTTTGTCTGTATGTTCAGGAAACGGGCTTCAAATTTCTGCCCCTTTCATATCACTAAAGCAAGCAGTAGTAGCAATATGTCATTGTAGTCCTAAGAGTATTATCAAAGCCCTTCATATTATGAAGAACAGATTTCCTTCCCAGGTTTTATTTCAGAAGGGATCAGACTTGTCCAAAGAAGTGATCCCCATTATGCAACCTTTTCCCCCTGGGCAAACAGCCTCTAGGCAACCTCTAAGCACCCCATTCGATATGAGGTGTGCCTCTAGTCCAGTCCTCTCTTCTCCTCATGCCTGGTTGGGTACAGCTACTGGGCCTCCACACTGATGCAAGATCCATTTCTGGCTTCAAAGTTTGCTATTGGGACCATTCCAATCTTTTTTCCTTTGGAAAGTCCCTATTCAAACTGTGAAGTCTTTGGGACACACCCTAGCTTTTGTACGTCTTTATAAAAGTTCTCAGGAATTATTCTGGGTCAGTAGCAGCTAGAAATTATGGGAAAAAAGACAGGAGGGGAAAAAAGAAAAAAAAAAGTACCCAATACAGACTGAAGCAAACTGTAAGCTAAATTACGTGCTTGCAAAAAACCAGCATCTTCCAAAGAAAGCAAACACACGTATCCTTCCCCCAAAAGACCGCACCACACTATAAGATTCAAAAGACAGTCTGCACTAAAAAAAGCACAAAGAAAGTGATGCAAGAAAGATGAGAGAATTTTCCATGTAACTGACAGGAGAGCTAAAACATGCAGTGTAAAGCCTGTGGGAAAGAGCAGATCTGTTCCCCTCTCCCCACTTCAAGTCTTGCAATTACTCAGACAGAACTGCTCGGTTACATCCCTAGACTAATGTTTAGATTCTGGTTCTGTCTGTGGCTCTTGCTCACAGCCCTCACAAATTTTGACATGACATTTCTCCCCCCTCCTTCGCCCTGCCCTGTCCCATGCTCTTGCCAACATGAACGCACAAGTCAAGACTTTTTTTTGAAGCAGACACTGCCTTCTTGCGTTTTTGTACAACACTGGTCAAAATTACTAGTCTCTAAAAGATCTAACTACTAATAAAGTGTCCAGAATCAAGATTTCGGCACAGTTCGGTATTGCAGTAGACATTGATCACAACTTTATCATGGCTATGAAGTCATCTGAAAATACATCCGAGTTTAGGTTTTAAAAGAAGTGTAAAACATGCAAGATTCTGTCTTCTGTGAACTCCTGTGAAAAGGTCTGTGTGAAATTATTTTCTCAGGTCAGTAAAAAGCCTAAAATACCAAAATATTTCCTCAAAAGTGGAAAATTTTCAACAGAGTCTGCCCCATCCATCTTAATTTTGGTTCAAAGTCCTTAGCTTAATTTAAAAAAATTGTATTTTGATTGGAGGACTTTTCTTCTGAATAGAATAACTGAAAAAAATTTATTTTTAATGAAACCTCTAAATATTTCATTTTGAAAATATAAAAATGTAAAGTTACATTAATTTCGGTTCAAAATTGTTTTTTTTCCTTAAGGTGGGAGATTAATGGAAAAAAATTCTAATTGCCAAATGATTTTGTTTTCAATTAATCCACATTTTGACATACATGGGTTATGTAGAAAAAAATCATCAGGAAGGTCTATTTTCTTTGTCTACAATATTCTTCAGTAGGAACAGATGATGATTCAGAGTTTGCATAATCAGATTTTTAATTTACACAGAGGTTTCAGCGTCTTGGGGGAAAAAATTCAAAAAAAGACTGTGTGCCTGGAATAGAGAAGGGATACAAAGACCCTAACCACTGCTTATGCTGTGGCACTTGCTTCAATATGGTAGAAGGGAAAGGTTAGTGGGAAAAAAATCCTGCTGGATTTTTAAATGCACAATAGAATCTGGTGCAGAAGAAACACGCAGGGCCAATAACCCAGAGGTCAACGGACTAACCCATTTTCTGCTATTATTTAGCACCCCTACCATGGCAGCAGGCCTAAAGTCTGACTTTTGCATACAACTGGGGCAGCAACCGAAGTCCCACCTGCCCTCAAACCAACACAATTATATGATCATTTGCGGCACTTCCAATTACAGAAGTACAGCATTGCAGATTGTGGAGGTCTGTGTTTTTGTGAGGTATTACGGAGAGAACATCCTGTCCTCTTGCAAATCAGAGAAAGTCCCGAGTAGGAAGCATATCAGAGGAAACTGCAGAGTTCGTATTACCATGTTCAGCTGAACCTAACTTCTGTGAGGTACAGGTCAGTGCTGCAGCTGAAAGGGTGGTCTGCTCTCCATGAACTGCATTCCCGCCACCTACTTTCTGCTGGTGCTCATGGGGAGTCGGATCAGCACAGAGGGAAGGCCAGCCTGCACAGACAGCGGCAGCGTGCCATTAGGCTGGCTAAGGTGTATCATGAAACCGCTCTCAGGGATAACCAAAGAGTGCTGCCAGCTAAGCACGGTATCTTGGTATCTGCCTCACTCTCAGAGCCATTCAGTCTGCGCCTTACCCACTCCCTAGTGATTTGACTTCAACACTTGAGACCAAGGGAAGGGCTGGATTCAGGGAGAAATGGTAACTGCTGCTTTTCTCAGCCCTGCAACAACTGGGAAGACACAGCTATCAAGTACCTGGTCATCATCAGCAGGTGAATAGTCAAATGTTTGGACAAACAGACCTGTTTTACATTTACACTTCACATATACAATTAGCCATACAATTGCATTTTTATACTACATGGATATTAATGACATCGCTACAACTGCAATCATAGAGTTTGCTTTACTGCATACGAGTTCCCTGCATATTAAATTAACCTTACTAAGCAATAATAAATTTCATTTATTCAATGATGTATACGCTACGCAGTCTTATTAGTTGGAGTTATTACAGTTGACAACCACTTGGACTAGGAGTAAACAGTTATCGCATCATCATTTTAACAGATGGGAACTCAGGTTTTACTGTACATGTCTCAAACAACTACCATAAAACAGCAATTGTAGCATTACTTATGAGCCACATGACTACTGTCTCTTCTCAGAGTTTGATTATTCATAATTACTTACTTACCTTCATTTAGGTTGAACATCAGGATTGTTCAGCACCAACTGTTCAGAAGACACTGTACCTGCCTGAATTAAGTAACCTTTTTACTTTGCGTAACTCGCCTAAGAATTAGTCAATTAAGAAAGCTGATCTCATTTGTAGACTAACAAAGGAACTGTCCCCCAGACAGGTTTCACCACACATTAGAATATCGAAGTCCTTAGCAGCCTCTCCATATTCATAGGATCACGAGAAATTCAGTTTGGAAGGGACCTTAGGAGACCTGTAGTGCAGTCTCTGGCTCAATGTAGGGTCAGCTATGAGGTCAGACCAGGTTATTCAGGGTTTTACTGAGTCTCAATTCCTTTCATTAATGAGAACAAGGATAAATATAAGTGCATTTAGCCCACGCATACAGTCTTTGAGCTAGCACAGTAGAAGCAAACCTTAGTACCAGGAACACAGTGCAGGGAAATCTGAGCGGGATCCACATGATCCAGGTTAATTCAGAAAACCCTCTATGGGCTGAGCTGATTAGTTTCATCACAGTTCACAATGAAATAAATGACAAGACTTCTGGTCCCCAAGCTAGGAAGCATGCATAGAACTTGGGCACTTGGGCATTTGCTCCTATTCCTTTAAACTGTTAGCTAGGGCCATCAAGAAAAGTGCTTATCATTTTTTTTCAAATTTATGAATAAAACAAAAGTACAATTTTTTCAGGAAAAAATACCCAGTCAACTCAGCCTGTTTCCTAGGCCTGGTTCTTCATGCACTGTTACACAAAAAGACCATGAAACAGAGAAAAAACCCCGTCCTTACACAGGACATAAGGTTAGTGGTTTATATTTCAAGCTTCCTTTCAGTCCTCTCTTGTTTCTGCATAAGTAGAGGATTATTGTTTCTTAATCAGAAATTAGATTTATATAACAAAAAAATTACTAAGGAATAAGTAAACATAATTTTCATCAAGTAAAAGTCAATACAAGAATCATAATAATCTAATATTTAAAACATTTTTAAAACAGTCTGTGTGTAAAACATCTAAGTATCTAACTGTTTTCTCCCTACAGGTTGAAAGAAATTAGATTTCCTAAAATAGATGCAGAAGTAAATTTTGATGTGTATAGTACACAAATAATAATGATGCTGACAGAGAATCAGTAGCACATACAGGATTTGGTAGTAGGGAATAAATTCAAGGGCTAAAGTTGCAGAAGAGGTAGAGGGGATAGATTTTCAAGTTTCTTGCTGCAGTTCACAAGATTAAAATTTAAGCAATCCAGAGTGAGAACAAGCAAACTTTATATTCAAATATTTCTGGCTGTTCAAGTTTAGTCTCCTGTTAAAGCTCTATTAAGAACCTTTCAGAGGCAAACAAAGGGCTTTTCAAAAGTAAGACAGCAAATCTCTGACAAAAAGAGCCAACTTTGAGTCAAACAAATGAAGATTATTAAACATTTTTTTCATAACTGAAAGCATGAAAGAATTTCTTCACCTTAAAAATGTAAGAATGCACACATAGCTATCAGCCAATAAATATCAGTAGATTTAAAGGAAAGCATATATTAGGTTTGTATTTTAAATTGGTTGGTATGTGTCTGAAATAATCCAACCGTATTGCACCATTTATATATTAAAATAACAAAGCACCTTTGTATATAATTTTTTAGGTGACTGCCAATTTTGAGAAGTGATTACATTTCACATAGATAGGAAAGAGTTATAAAAGAAGTGACATCATAAAAACACCTTCACTGAAACCTGAAGGTCGAGCCCTTCCTGGTATTACTAAGTCTGAACAACAAACCTCCACCTAACATAGTAAATTAAGAGAATCCACCAACCCTGACCCTTGGGCTCAGAAACTACAGCTAAGGAATTGCTTCAGGGCAGCTTCTTCTTCAGCCTACTGGCTGGAAAACTACCAAGCCTCTGAACCTTCCCTGAAGCATTTTAAAACCAGAGGCAGAGGAGACAAGAAACAGCAAAGAAATAGTGTGTCAGCTGCCTGACAGGGACTGAACACTTTCCAGTCTCTTTAATTTCAATTTCTGACTAATTTTTAGACTAAACACCTACATGCATCCAGTCGCTACAAGCTAAAAAAATGTTACCAAAAGTTATTAGCCACAATCCTCTTCCCATTGAAGGGAGCAGCAAACAACTTCCATCAGTGTTAATGGACACAAGTTGCCACATCTCTTCAGTGCTCAGTTCTTGGCCCAGTTCTTCTCAGAAGAAACCATGGAAGAAAAAATTATGCAGTTTCTGCTCAAGTTTACTACTGCTCTGGCTTCTAACCAATTGCTAACCAGACAAATACAAGTTAGATACTTGAGACCTATTAACAGCTTTCCCCTGTTGTGACACATTTGTTAGCTGCAGTCTATGAGAACAGAATGTGGTCCATGAAAGGATCATAAAACTTGATCAAAAAATAACACTTTCAACACACACATTCACAGACATGATAAAATGGGAGGGAGGAATGAAGATGTAACAAGTATTCAAGCATCATCCCACTTTTTAGTAAAGAAAAGCCTTTGTGATTAGATTGCAAAATAGCACATATGGATTTTTCTTTCAATAAAGTAACATGACTCATGACTTTTTACTTTTCTGTAATCAGTAAGATTACTTTAGATTAACGAAGGTGGAGAAACACTACAATAAAGAGTGATGTCTGCAGGTATATACCATACACAAAAATGCCTGTATAGCATGTGCTGTATGATCCCTCATGCAAACAAAGCAAGAGACAAAAGACATTTGAGCCTGAGAAACCAAACTTCTGACACTGCCCAGGTCCCTCAGCAGGATGTGTGCCAGACAGTAATATTAAGCTTTGTATACTTTAGGAGAAATTGTTCCACCCCAGCAGAGACCTTCAAGTAAGACTGTATATTATACACACAAAGCTAAATACTAGAAGAGGTACTATATTTTCCATGAACAAAATCTTGAAAAAATATCTTCTTCACATGCAACTTCAAACATAATTATCTATATGCAATTTATTTTGGACTCTAGATCTTTTTTCCTCCTCTTACAAACAATACTACTAAAGTCACTTCCTTTAGCATACAAAAATGTCCTAAATTTCATCACTCAGTCCCTTTGAATTCTAATATATCAAAAATTCATGCAAAGAAAACCGTGTCTAGAATACAAATTATGGAATTAGATAATTGTGGAAAAAAAATGTATTTTACTGCACTCTCCCAGGTCTAAGTCTACCAGCTGAAATCGGCACGTAACTAGAAAGGAAGGGCCTGAAAGCAGTCTGGAATTACAGATTCCATCCTCTCCCAGAAGTGTTTACTGATGCAGCTCATAAAAGGGTTGAGGCGCACTTGTAAGCATTGGGCAGAAGCAGCACTATCACTGTAATGGAGGCATTCCTGTTCCTACCATTACATTTTGTTATTGTAATTTTGTGGATCTTTTATGAGGCCATGCCCCTCCCACAGTAAAGCAGTGAAAGCATATTTGTTAAGGTACCAACTGAATACCAATTAAGAGGCATGGGAAAGTGGGCCCCTTATATTCCTCAAGTTAATTCCCTTTACAGAGACCAAGTGATGCACCAGGCTGCGTATTATTATTATTATTACCACCACTTATTATATTATTGCCTAACATTATATATATGCACTTCTTACATGGTTCAGACTCCAATTACATAAGTTGATTCAGAGATACTGTACGGAAATCAAGTCTACCACATGCAGTTATTACTGTGCTATACCTAAAAGATTTGAAGTGCTTTGTAGCTTGTATATAACAGTCAAAACCACTCAACTCATCCCACAAACAACAAGGACCACAGATTTTCTGAAAGATGGTAGTAATTGTGCAAAATTTTGCATTTCACTTGTAGAAATGGGAAGTAAAGAAGGAGCTCTCTAGGTAACTAGCACTCTCACAGTTTCTATGGATGCAATTAGTAGCTCAAGGCAGCTACACAACTTGCTCAGTCCAAAACAAGCCTGTAAAATCGTAAAACCTGAACACACTAATTTTTACATTCAGTATTTTATCCTCCTGAAAAACCTATATTAACACAAACTGGGATTGCAGTCCAAATTAATGGACACAATAAACTTTGAACAATAGCTGCCTTGGCAATAAAATACATGTATTTTTGCTAAGTAACTCACTGAACTATAGTAAAAAAATTTATAGCACTGAAAAGAGGACTTTTTACTTCACAATAGACTTTGGAGAAGAAGTCTCCTCTTGCTATGTAGCACTAGTGATGATGAAAGCCTACAACACATTATAAAATCTTTTCAAGGTCACGCATTTCAAATCCGTGAAAAGCAATCTGGTTAAATTCTGGTTAAATTATGTGTTTACTACCATCTTAGCTCCAAACAACTCAAATTTCATATCTGAAAGTTTTAACTTAGACCTTAAAAAGTATTTAAAGGAAAAGAAAGAGACATCCAATTCCTGAGTGAATTGCTAATGCTGAGAGAGTCAGTGATTTTTTTAAAATCAACTCCAGACTTGACTATTCATACTCTAATAGTTGAACTACAGCAGCAGAATGAAAAACGAATGCTATCAGATCCACACAACATGTAGACTAGATTTTAATCAAATCAGAAATACCAAAAAATCAAACCGAAAGCTTTAGAAATCTCACCTACCACAGGCCAGCTACAGGAATGAAATGGTGTCGCAGCCTTTTAAACTAGACAGAACACAAAAACCCCCTTCTCTACAGCTTAGTTGTCTGCAAATAGTTCTTAAGATTTCAGGTAAAGCAAATATTCTTGCAAACACAGCCAGTCCTACAGAGATACAAAAAGCATCGTAAAACGCAAATACAAACTTAAGGAACTACTGCAGTAAAGCACTTAGAATCATAGAATCATGCTGGAAATCAGAAGGAGCTACAGAGGTAAGTATCTGAGCCACAGAAACATTCTTATAGTGGTATTAGGGATTCAAAACATTTTTTTTCCGTTTTCTGCTCCCCAGTTAACTCTACTAAAAACATGCAGGACAGACTGATGTTACTTTAAAAACATTCTTCCTGCCAACATTGCTCCTAATCAAATACCCTCAAGGTATCTTGAAGGAAAAAAAAACCCCAAAACATTACAGCCAGTGGGAGCAATTGCCTTTCTAACTGAAATGGCTCAAACTTCAAACAACATGTAGATACCTTAGAAAAAACATTAATTAATGACCAAAAGTCTTTCCCACAGAAGCTAGGACTTTGAAGAAAGCTTCACAAGGAAGAAAAATACAGAAGATGCCTGTATGTGTCCAGCAGTGCCTGTAAAAAAATGTTCTATTAAAGAAAATTTCTTTTCCATTGTGCTGCCTGGCATTGAGCCTAATTACTGTGGTAAAAAGAAAAATGGATGAAAAATGATCCTGCACAGCTTTAACTCTCTATAAGCTCTTCCTAACATTAAAATTATATTTGCTCTCAACAAATGTTAATTTCTCTGCCAAAAAAATATCTAGGATTGCTGAGAGGTGAATGAGATATATTTTAAGTAATATTTTAATATATTTTATTATAGCAAGAGAGTAATTACATTTTATTAATAAGAAAGCAGTAAAATACAAAGTTATGTTTTTTATGGACCTATTCCCTTAAACATCTCCAGTAATTTTATAATAATTACCTCAAAGTCTCTACCCAAATAAAATTCCAAGTGGAAATTGCTTCATTTTCAGCTCCCACAGTGTTTGAATCTGACTCCGGAAAACTGATTTAATGGTTAAGACACTAACTAACCTGAACTGGTTTAATTTTCAACTCTGCATTTTGTGGTTTTTGGTTTTCGTGTAATTAAAAGAGAGACTCTCAAAAGTCTCTCATCCCTCTATACTGCACTTCTTACTTCTTGGCCTGAACATGCTGCTACGCCCATTCAAAAGATCGTCTGTGGGTTTGCGCATCCGGTCAGTTCTGTAATTTAACACTAAGGCTATTTAACAGATGCTTCAAACTAGACTCCTATGTGTTTTAATCATCGTCATAGAGCAAAGCAGCAAACAGAAGAAAATTATGTTAGAAATTCTGCAAATACATCCACAGAATCTCAAAAACCTTTGCAGTTCTCAGATAAGTTTAACAGAAGGCAGGCAACCAAGTAAGCAATTCTCTGAACTGAAACAGGTAACTTTGACTTCAATCTAGCAACTCTGACATGAAACTCCTTTTTTCCTTAGAGTGAGAGAACAGTTAATAAAAGCTACATATATTTCTATAAGAATTTCTGATAGAAACTTCAGCTATAATTAATAACTGACAGCTTTACTTTAAGGAATCCACTTTGCAGGTTGTTCCAGGATATCAAGTTGCACTTGTCTCTTCTGTTGCTTGGGAAGAAGGATGCATAACAACAGTTCTGAAATTATACTTGTTCTGTATCCTGTCAGCACTCTATTTTATTAATTCTGCCAATGAGAAACAGACACTATGTTTGGCTTTTTCATGACAACAGGTCAATGGGAGAAGGCAATAAGCTTCAAGACAGCTCAAGAATGTTTAATTGCTTTACAAAATGGGACGCTACAGGCCTCACCCTGTGTGCAAGATAGCAGATGGCCAAAACACTTAACAATTTCACCAAGTTTAGGACTGTTCCTTAAATCACATTCCTATTACAGTGCACAATCACAATACCTTATTGGAAGCCATTAGAACCTTTACTGCACAAATGACACAACAGACACAACAACTGCCACTGTGTCCACCTCCTAAAGGTTAGCAGGGTACCCACTCAGTTAGCCAATAGATGCAGATTCTGTTTCCTAGCATGAAAAAGTCTACAGAAGGTACTCTTCTAGTAAAGCTGCAAAGGCAAAAAGAAGGAATGGTAAAAAAAAGGACAGTCCTAGAAAAACAAAACAAAAGTGGGGGTTTCGCCAGAAGTTAATCATTGTTTTCTCTTTGGATTGGTAAATATTAGCGATGAATACTAAAGGTCTTTCATGACAATATTTAACATTTTATTCATGGTTCAATCTGATAAGAAAACATCATGCCATGTTTTCTTTTTTTTGTTTTACTTATAGTGACCCGAGTATGGAGTATCTTTAGCTAGTAAAGCATTAAGGATTTACTTTATTTTCTATTTCCATCCCAATCCTTTAAAGGCCTTTCAACAGCTTCCTGAAGCATCAAAACCTTAAGGTTTGCCTTCAACATGACTGTGATGTGCTCACATTCCTGAGTACCATTCATAATGAATCCACAACTAGGTGTACTTCTCCTTACTCCCAGGTTTCAGAAGCATGGCTTTTCCCCACTGTTAGTTGCTAGCTATATGGTTTATATGGATTAGCTGCATTAGTGTTGTGTCCCTGATAAGCTGTGATGCAAGGTAGCTAATCATCTTCTCCTTTCTTTCTATCACCCTTCTTCAATACAAGTTGTTCTTGTCTTTTTCCAACTGCCCC
Source organism: Chionis minor (assembly GCA_013398295.1). Classification (NCBI taxonomy): domain Eukaryota; kingdom Metazoa; phylum Chordata; class Aves; order Charadriiformes; family Chionidae; genus Chionis; species Chionis minor. Next base: position 116,077 of record VZSF01001713.1, read on the forward strand.
ACTCCCTGACCTTACAGGCCTATGGATCTTTTAACATTTCAGGAGGCAACTGTAGAACATGCAGTAGGCTATTAGCTGTCTTACTGCATTTTAAGAAATTGACAATTCTGTTACTGTCAAAATCAAACATAATCAGATATATAATTCCATCTTGTAGCTTTACCACATTGTAAAGGCTACACAGTTAAATCAGGGGCTCCATTTCTGAATCACATCAAGAACTGGTGATGGACTAAAAGCAGACAAGACAACAGAATGACTCTGGTCACTATGGGTAGATTTTCTCACCTTACTCTTCCCAATTTTCAAGCCAAACCTGCTTTTACTGCAGTCAGTTTGAGGGAATGAACAGATGACAAAACAACTTTCCCACCATGCTTAACTGCAAAGTACTAAGGAAAACAGTATTGACCTGTGGAGTAATCATCTTCCATACCAGACTGTGCTTGTTAATCTGTACCTTTCTCAAAATTAATTTTGGAAAGGGCAAGAGCAGCATAGAAGGCAGAATCAAGCAGACCTAGGGCTATTCTTCCTGTCTTGCAAGTAGTTTCTCGGGAGCAGAACACAAAGAACGAACCAAACAGCTATTTAAAGGAGCTACCTCACGATTATGAACCATAGTGAAAGAACCATAGTGTAAACTACATACATTTCACTGCAGAGATAGAATTGTTCTGTATAGTTGTTGGTAGGGTTAAGTATCTTCTAGGAGATAATGAGCACTCTCTGTTCTTGCTGAATATCATTTTGTACAAAATAGCAATGGAAAGGATTTTCCTCATTAACGAACCATGATGGGGGGAAGAATGAAGCTTAAGACAGCTAATTTTTCCAGGATGATAATGTTCTTCATTTTTAGGTCATCTGAGTTCCATATTAATTATAGAAAGATGGAGGCTTTACAATCCCCCTGCTCCCTCTCTTATTACATATGTAATTGTAAATGCTACCTTGCTGTAATAAAACATTAATCTCTGTACTTCTTATTTTGGGATCACAGACTTGTAGTGATGGATGACCATGTGTCAGAGCACATTTCCACAGTACACTGTAATATCACTAAGTCATCATTTGGAATGGGAAAGCACAAGGCCAGAATCTTAGCTAGACTACAGGTTTTTGTTTGTTTGTTTCAAACGGACTTGCTAAAGTAGCTTCTGAGTCAGATGATACCCGACGTTAATTGGGCATAGTCATACCTCATTGAATAATTCCACATATGTGCAAATACACAAAACCGTAACTATGTTCTGAAACTTGCCTTAAAGGCAAGCTAAAGGCAGACTTTATTATGCCCAAGAATAGCAGGCATGAACGTTAGGCAGATTTTAACAAAAAAGACTGGAGATACTACTTCATTGCAATTGATATGACAGTACTTGCTTTGTAATGCAGTAATGACAGAAACTAGAACACTTGTTAACTTACCAAAGATATATATTGATGAGTTTATTTCATCTGCAGACAAAAATTTTGGCATCATTTTCATTCAGCTGGTGTTCAAATATAATTTCTAATGTGGCTTTTTACCCTTTTCTTATGTGCTGTGTGGTCCAGGATAGCCACAATCTACAAATACATCTGAAAGATACATTTACCTATTTACAATAGCTACTTAGAGCTACTTCTAGGTTACAAACAAACAAACAAACATACTAGACTGAAAAAGTGTGTCAGTCAGCAGCTTTCACTAAAAAGATCTAAGTAAAAAGAAGCAAACATTGGATTCCCAAGTTCTCAGAAGCCTGGGCTGCAGGCTATAGAAAAGTCTAAGCTCAAAATGGCTGCGTTCCCTCAACCTGAGATTCCAAAATCTTTCATTAGGAGCAATCTTCACACAGAAGGATAAGTACAGTTCTTTCAAATATCCTGCCTCTCAAAGCTCATCACCCTGGTCATGAAAATTACAGCATGCAGGTCAGCCAACTTGAAAGTCTTAAGAACTCATCTTAATCTTTGGAGAAAGACAAAAGAAACACTGGTTCCTTGGTCCTTTTATCTGAAGGGAAACTGGGACCTAATTCTAAATGCTACTGACAACGGTTTTTAAAAGATGAATGCGTATAAATATCTAAATAAGAGTTGTACAATATAACCAACGCACTGGCAGATATATATACATTCACATAGAGGTACATATATTTTCAGCAAGTTCTATGCAACTTACATAAACCGGTCTTCTGGTCTATGTTATGTGTTTAATTGCATATGCGTATTCCATATTAGTATGCATAAATCAGTTTCTTAGACACTATTTATACAGAATGTGCAAATCTCCCACACCTCTTAGAGAAAACAAAATGCAAACCCATGCCATCTTACTTGTTGATTCTTAGAAAAAGGAAGGTTGTGGGAAATCCCAGTCTTTGGATCAAAACAGTCAAAATCAGCATCACATTAGTATCAATGGGATGGTGCTGCTTTGCCAATCTATGTACTTCTAACTCAAATTATATATGTATTCCCTTTACAGAATATTTTTGTCCTGTCCAACACAAAATGTTGAGTGTCACTTACCCACGTGTCCCCTTTTGTAGGGCCACACTAATGCGAGATAAATAAAAGTGTTTGAAGTTCTAACAAAGCATTTAACATTTTCAGTGCTTATCCAAACTGAATCACGTATGAAGTTATTTTACTTTCTCAACAATTATCAAGCAGAAAATACAGAGCAATAAGCATTTATTTTTAGAGAAAGAACTTAAGATCATGTAAACTGAAAAATAAAGGTATGAAATTCACGTCTTCAGGATTCAGTATTGCTGGACATTATTCACATAATGTGCTTAACAACTACTTGTGGAGGAGCGACTGTAAAGGGTGCCCATGGTCATTTATCTTCTGCAAAAGCAAATGTGCTTTGTTGGGGGACAACAGCCATCTGAGAGACCTATGCAGTGCTTTTGGATTAAGGCTAAAGAAATCCATGGTAAGACATTTGTTGCAGACATATAAGCAGGACACAGGAATGGCAAACTGATTATTTCTTACCATCATTCCACAAAATCTCAGTATCCATAACCTAACAGGTATGAAGACCCAAAACCCACTGATTTCTTTAGTATTTTATACTTCCTATCGCAGTTCACATGAGCAAACTAGAGTAACTGTTCGTCTGTTTTAGTTTTTAAGTAACCCTGCAATACTGTCTTTCCCTAGACACGTTGTTTCCTCTTATTTTGAGTTCTGATTTACTTTAATTAATTGTTGCCTTTAGCCCAAGCATTAGAATGAACAATACAACACATCAACATCCACCTGACATCAAGAAGAAGGGGTAAATACATGAAACAAATGCTCCACTTTTAAAATGAAATAATTATGTTATGCACTTTATAGAAGTATGTCTTGCTGGTGCACCAACTCTTTCTGAAAAGCTGACAGTCATTTACCTGTGCTATAGGTTAGTAACTGCAATCTGCAGTAGGTTTTTGGACAAAACCTATTCAAAGCAAATCTGTTCTATGTTTAAGCACACTCAGGACAGATGTAAGTAGTTTAAGTATCATCTGAAGTGATGTAAGACACAGCCAAATGTGTTGTGCTCTTCTTCCCCTACAAATATATCCAAGAAGTTTTATGGGCCTAACAGGGCAGACTGATCTCTATAAAGGAGTTATTTTCACTCAGATTTACTAAGCTGAAATGAACTGCACACTGAAACGCTTATGTCCTTCCAGTGACAATAAAGGTTGTGCAGATGATTAGCTCAGATGCTGCGTAGACAATGTGTTTATACTGTAGTTGCACAAAGCTAAACAAGTTTAATACCCCTCACAGAAGTATAACCTGCGTGCGTTCCTTGGCATCTGAAACCGCTTTGAACTATTCTATTTTGAACTTTCTGCCAGAACACTTGTTCTCTTGAAGATACTAGCAGAAAAGGTCACTTGTACTAATAAATCCATGCCACCTTTAAAATTTTAATCATAATTAAACTGTAGAAAAACACTATCATGAACAAACACCTGAGTATTTAAGGAATGGCTTTGTATTTACAGAAAGTACTGGTAGCTAAGACTATTCCAAGTTAACAGTTTTCATATAAGGGGAAAGCACAAGGCCTCATACAACTCAAACACTTAAAAATAAAGCTAAACAATGTGTATGCTTTCTAAGTGTCATGTATAAATTGGTACATTTCCCACAGATAATAATTCAGCATTTCTAAAGGCAGGAGGGAACAAGACTTCAAGGTGTCACACAGAGAAAACATGCAGGGAAAGAATCCAGATCTCCCCGTTCCTAAATCTTATATTCAGTCCATTCAGACTCTTCAGCTTTTTTCAGGAACAACAGTTGGATACCGTCTAAATTATGTGAATTTCACTCCCTAAAACCCAATTAAATTTCACCATTTTTTACACCAAGGACTAAGAGTAAGAATGAAGGTTCCATACAGAAATGACAGGAAAAAAGTGGAAACAATTAAAGTTATTTTGCCTCTGTCTGAAAAACAACAGATTTTTTTCAGAAGTCAGATTTATAGCAAAGGAAAATGAGGAATTGTGAAGCGAACATTAGAGCAGAACTGATTTCAAACCAGCAAAATCTTTCAAACAGGATTTACTGAAAAGAAAGTAGCTTCCAGTTACACTGGAGAGCCACAGACATTTCAAAGAACACCTAAATCTTAGAGGCCACAGATATAGTCTAGCAACAAACACTTCTGTAAGTATTTATGACCTTTAATCTTTTGTAAATTCTTCTGGTTCTGAAAGCTGGAGTGCAATGCCAGCTTATGTGCAGGTTTTTATTGGCTGACTATTTGACTTTGAAAGCAAAAGGCAGATTTAGGTCAGATACTTATTTATTATTTCCTTTATTTAAAACTTCATATAAAGAAGTCATCGAAACAGTCCAGGAGAGAAACCCAGTCAAAAGAAACTCTATTTTGGAATCCATATCTCTGATAAACAAGTTGCGTATGTCAAAGGAGATGATACCTGCACACTGAAGTAATTTGGAACTATCTGCTCATCTTATCCCTCAGATGCACTTTCTCCAGTTTCAGGCTTGCATTAAACCTTGAAATCAGAATCTTGCGACTTTTAAAGCAGTACTATCATCCCAAAGGATCCTACGCTACTTTTTCAGCTAGTAACTAGGTAGTTTGCTGTGAAACATCAGCAAAATAAGCACTAAGCCATGTCAGAATTGGCTCTATCTTCAGGCAAAAATATCTGCAGTCTCCGCCAAAGCCTAGCTATCTCAGGAAAAGATAATAGTTGAGTACAAGCCCTAGAAAAATACAGACATCGCTACAGTACTTTCTAATAGCAAACAAAAATATACTGCAGAAACACTGGAGTTCCTGAAGCGCTCACTATTGCAAGAAGGGCCATGGACTCCTGAGTGACTTTAATTTTAAAAGTTTATTTCCAATGAAAAACTCACTTGGGGGGAAAAACAGAATAATCATCTATTATGCACAGTGCAACCAGGTCACACTTATACCTAAGAATAAATGAAAGTACTTGTTGTCAATATTTTCCAGAACCACAGAAAACAACCTATAGACAATACATCCGTTTATTATGACTCAAATCCCAAAGTCTTAATGGAACACAACCAATTCTTCCACAGTCAGTTGTTACTGGGTTTAGTCTCAGTAGTCCTCCCCTGTAGCATAAAGCAATCCTTTGCATGTACTACATAAGCTACTTTTTTGTTGTTGTTGGGAGGGTGAATAATAACAATAAAAACACCCAAGCGCAGGTTATCATTTATTCTTGCTTTACTAAACAAAGTATTAGAATAGCTTTTCGTAACAGCAGAATTTGAAAAAACTAATAAAACCACGAAAAGGTTTCCTTGCTTTGAAAAATCTGTGCACAAAACTCAGCTTCTAAGAGAAAATTTAAAAAACTAAGCCACTTGTTTGGGGCTGTAAAGTATGACTATGTTTTTAAAAAATTAATCAGGTCAACAATACTGGTAGAAGTATGTATTTCTTACAAATTTTTATCTACATACCTGTAGATACTTCTGTCTAGATTAGTAGGAATTGTTCTCTGTTGATCATGGTTTATGTATGTCATCCTTTAGCAACTTAAGCTTTTGAAGTTACGAACAGTATTTCTATACAGTCTTAAAGACCTAATAGTACTTTTTGATGCCAAAGGATTATTTAATATTTCATAAGGAACATAATACAAATTAAAATAAATAACACCTTTCATGTCTTGAATCACTAAAAGCTACAGGGATTCACAGGTATTTTTCAAAGTAATAGAGCACAAGACTGATGCTCATTGCTCCATTAGAAACGTTTATATGCAAAACACTGCTTTTTCCAATCATGAATTTCTTTTGAGATTCATTATTGCCCTATAGTACTTTTGTCTGAAAAGAGACTCTAGGGAGATGACACTTTCCTTGGTTAGCATTGTTGTAGCTGACAGAATACATAAAAGGAAAACCGCTTCTTCTCCAGTTTTCAGCCTGAGCCAATCAAATGCAGAAATTCTTGGCCTCTTCTAATCTTGAATTCTGGATTTTGAAGTTTAAAGAATAATTGTAGCTTTCAAGCACAGAATCATTTTGTCACATAGCCCATTCTAGCTCACGTAAACGCTACTGGTGCCATAAATAACATTAATATAAAAAAACCAACTTGTTCTTTGCATTGTAGACATGTCAGCCTGATTAAAAATGACTGCATATTGTTAGCATTAATGCACATTTCATTATGAAGAAATGATCCCTGAAGGCACCTTACACTTACCTTCCTATCAAAAAATAATTTATACCTGGAAATGTTTTTTTCTTCTTTCTCAAGGTGGTATTATGGGCCCCTGCCTGGATTCCTGGGCCCTGCTGTGTTAAACATTTGTACAAAAAGACAATCTCTGCACTGAAGAGCTTACAGAATCTTTCATTTTATTTTTAGACAACAGCACAGAGTGACTGAAAAGTTACACGTAACAAGACGATTTTGAACATCATGATAAGGACTGTTTAATCACTGTAAATGCTTTACAGATATCACAGCAAATGAGAGTTTCAAAAGGAGGGATTTGAAAGGAAGGAAGGTGACCTCAAGGGATATTTAGAGGCAACTTCTTCTGAACACCAGGGAAGGTAAAACAGAAGAGGCTTGTTAGAAAGCTTGATAAATAAACAACGAAGACATTTTGACTGCTCATTTGTAGTTCACAATGAAAACTAACAGCAAGTGAGGCAATAGGTAAGGCAGAGCAGACCACAACTAAGCAGCTTTGTTTCAAAGTAGCTAGAAAGATCCTGTCACAAGTATACTTAAGAGGCGTGTAGGGAAACCATGCAGGGTGGCTAACTCAAGAACCAAGCAGATGACCTTAGCAGCAGAGTTCTGCATTGATGTCAACTGCACAAAAGTGGATTCAAGGTTCACAGAGGAGGGTTGTTTTGTTTTTTTTCACAGAGTGAGGGAGAAGTGTGGGATTTGGAAAGCTTTTTTGGGGGTTCTGTTTCTGGTATTGCTCCAGTTCAGTGCAAGTTATTAATGGCAACAGCATTTAATATCACCCAAGAGTTCAATGCTTAAGAAAAAACATTATTTATTTCATTAACAGTGGCACTTTAAACTACACCTATACTATCTGTTCACCCCTGGCTTCTCAGTTCCTGTAAGAAGCCCCATGAGTTGAGAAGCCACCTAGAAAATAAAGGTCTATAAAGGTCAAGACAACCCAAGTACCAGAAAGATACTTCATCACATACTGGGACAGAAGAAAAGCCAGAGTTGAACAGGCAGCCTCATCTGGCCCAAACCTGCAAATAATACAGACACCTGAGCTGGCATGAATTCAAGTTAATGCAGCCATGTGGCGTGGCTCAGCCCTGTGTGGACAGAACGGGACACAAAGGACCTGAGTTTCATTAACACAGCACTGGGGGTGAGCTAACAACCGCTGCCTCTCCCCAGGCTCTACTACCTTCCCAACAGTCCACCACATCCACTGCTAGCTCAGCAATCCTGTACTGCACTCCATTGCTCTACGTTACGCACCAACAACCAACTACCTTCAACAGTAACTGCAGCCATCTGTTTCCCTTTTCCAGGCGCACACTGAAAACATTTCTGACATCAGCACTGTCTCCATAGCACCTAGAACACTTCAGTGAATTTTTCCGGTTTCAAAGCAAACCAGAGCAGAAAACTGGACAGATTTAAATTCAAGATGACATTTAATAATTTAACAAACTACTCCAAATGGCAAGAAGTAGCTAAACTATGTGCAAGTCAATTTTTCGTATGTTCGCAGAAATTTTGACTCAGCCAGTGTGAACCTGTACAGCCACCAGAAAGGATTGTTTTGCACTTCTTCCCTCCTCCTATATGCATTTTCACCATATCCTTCGCACTGATACTAGCACCTCAAGCAGCCCTGCACAGTCAACTAAACCAAGGAATTGATGCAGCTAAAAACTGTGTGTTGCAGCACTGACTTGCATCATGTTAAAACCAAGCACAGATCTCTCTCATCCCCAAAGTACTAAACTGTATCACAGCATGTCACACAGCAACTGACAACTTTGAAATCTTTGTCACTATTTGTAGATAAATTGGCAAAAAGGGCAAAAGAGTATCTAAACGAAACTTGGTATTACTTGCTATTCTGCCAGTTGGCAGTCTTACTATTGATATTCCACTGGATCCCTTCCTCTGTCAGAAGCACCTCAAGTGTGATAAACCTCCTCTGAAAAGAACGTGCAGCTTTTGCCTCTGGTTCTGCTGTTTTTGTTAGACATCATTCTTTACTGTATCAGAAAAAGTTATTTCCTTGCTGCTCTGGTTTATTCCATTTTCTCTGGCCACCAGTCCTCTGTGGGTCTGTTTTTCTTCAGAATGGAAATACTTTTGAAACAGTAGTAAATCATTTGATACTACACATGTAATTTACATGGACTCTGCCCCCTATTGACAAATATCTCTGCTTCCTCAAATCCTTTTAGTTTACTGTGGTACATTCTGAACAGTCTCAGTGAAGTGATCCCACAGCAGGCTGGAGTTTCTCCAAAAATCTATCCTGTAGGATCCCCTAACAGTCAGTCTCAAAAAATTCTACTCACACAAGAGAAAGGACATTTTGGAAAGGCACACAAAGTTAGTTTCTAATATCTTAAACCACAGAAGACAGTTACATTGATTTTATACCAATGCTAGTAAGTATTTGTGTGAAATAAATCATTTGACACTAAATATTTTATTTTCAAAACTGAAAGCACATTACACCCTAAAGCAGAAAATATGCTTCCATGTTAGATTCTTTTTGAACTGTAGCTTAGACATTATTCTCACAAATAAACAATATAATACCAAACTGCTTGGCCTTGTTTCAGTGCACATGCTATGCAGTACATAGAAGTATCAGAATTGTAGATATCTGCATCTGAGACAAATTCCAGTCTGTAGCCTGGGAACAGTTGATGGCACAGTAATGTTCAGCACTGAAACATCTTGGGGAATCTTTCAAAGTAGCCACTTACAAAAAATGGCCTTTTGATAGAAGGATCTGTACCTGGAGCTCACAGAGTGGGCAGTTCTCTTCATGCAAGTTTTTTCAAACCTATTTCAAAGGCTATTCTAACTTATTGAGATTTTTAAAAGCCTAGAATTTGCTCCAGCTAACACTGTCAGGCTAGAAACAGCATGATGTCTTCTGTGTCCAGTTCAATTTTATGAAAGGTCTGGAAAGCAGTTATCTTAACAACAATTCATCTCTTTTGCCTTATCACCTTTATCTGAATGTTTCTGAATCTTGCTGCTCTGAGAGTTTTTGACTTAAATTTAGCCATTTTGAGTTTATTTTCATTTGTTTATCTGAGGTTCACTCAGCTATTCTCTAAATACAACACTATCATATAGACCAGCATCCTATGCATTCTACATAAGAATTATAGTATTATAGTCTGCTTAATCTGGATTATTTAAAGTCCGTATTTAAACTGTGCAAACACAGCACAGAAGAAATACAACGTGTGCAGAAATACAACTCCGTTTTGATTTGGTTTGTCTTGTTGTTTCCTCTCAAAAGTCCACAGAAAATTACTGGTTTGTTTCTTCAACAATTAATAATTCATGGCATCAAGTGATGGAGATTGTGTATTAAAGAAGTTTTGTCCAAAGGCATACTAAATTATTATAAAACAGCTATGTTAATATCTCCTGCATTTACTTTTTCCATAACAAATCATTTTCTATCAAATAAAGTTGATCAATACTTGTTTTTCTGCTTCTGCGGAAGCAGGACTAGAAAATTTTACAAGGAATCTTGCACTACATCCCCCGTGGCAAAACGGGCACATCATGCACAGTTTATATTCATTAACAAGGCATTGCAAAGTTTGTGGGACTGCAAACTAATTAAGAAAAAAGGTATACCTAAACTTAAGGAAACTGTCTTTCTGTGACTTCACTTGGCACAGAAATGACTTCCAAATCCATTTACAAATACTTGGTAAATTCACAATTAGCATTTGTGTCCTGATAATTAAATATTAAATCCTTATACAGAATTCATGTAGCTATATTAAGTACTTCTCATAAATGCAAACTAACCTCCAATCCTCCTGCGGGTGGCAAGAGGATGGGGCCAGGCTCTTTTCAGCGGTGCCCAGTGACAGCACAAGGGGCAATGGGCACAAACTGGAACACAAGAAATTCCGTCTCAACATGAAGAAAAACATCTTTTCTTCGAGGGTGACAGAGCACTGGAACAGGCTGCCCAGAGAGGTGGTGGAGTCTCCTTCTCTGTAGATACTCAGAACCCACCTGGATGCGTTCCTGTCCAACCTGCTCTAGGTGACCCTGCTTTGGCGAGGGGGTGGGGTAGATGGTCTTTGAAGGTCCCTTCCAACCCCCACGATTCTGTGAAAGACCACATGACTCAATATTACTACCCTGCAATAGCACTCCTACTAAAAAAGATGGCTGATTGAAATAAATTTCTTCCAACACAAAACATTCATTCTGTTTGTACTGCAGCTATCTTAATGCAGGACTCAACACCACTAAATCAAACTCAGTAGGAATTGCATCAACGATTACAGTGAAGGGGAACCAAAACGTTTATCCCAGCCTTTAGGCCAGAAGGCAGCACAACCTAGAAGCTGTGGTGGTATCTCAGAACCCACAATACTATTAATGATTACTTAAGTCAATTTTAATTAAAGCATCTCACTCCTGTAGTTTCCCAAACACATATGACATTTTGCACTTCTACAGCTATCGGCCTCCTTTTCACCAAAGCTTATACTTTAAACAAACATACAACCAGGAGAGAGGTAGCAAAACAACAGTTATGTTCACACTGTTAAGTCTGGTCACAACCTAGAAAATTATTCACCTGTACATACCAGAGAGCTCAACCCTGTCTTACTCTGCGCTGGGTGGTAGCTTTGGGTACTGAACTGAGTGGGGTCTGCTGTATAGCTTTCTTCTTTTTGTTTTTTGTACATTATTACTGCCCTCACGACTTTTTAAAAATGTCACGTTTAGCTATAGGGACCAGATTTTCAACAGATCAGTTAGGCACAAAATCAAAATGGACAAGTCTTCACAAGAGCTCAGAACAGTCAGTGCTAACCTCTTTTGAAAATCTGTCCCCAATTATAGATGCCAAGTACTTGAAAACCTGGCTCTGAGCTCTTAAAAATCTGCTTTCATATGCTCAAAACCAACACTGAATCCCCTAAAGGTTTTAGGACTCCTGACACTATATATTTCTACCAGGGGAGGAGCAAGGCAAGAGGCAATCTAGAACAGACTGAATAAATCTACTTTAAGTGACAAAGCTTACTACTGCATTTACCAGCACTGTCCATGGGCCAGTTTTGGGTTTAGCCCCTCTTTTATTTATATATTAGTCTTTCTGAGCCAGAACTGAACACCTCTGCCTTTTGCCAGTTCCTCACTAATGCCAGCCTAGGATGTTTCTAGTGACAGTAGATTAGAGCCAGAACAATGAGCTGACCAGAAAGAAAATGCAGCAATTCCTCACACCTTACTTTTCCTGTAACCAAATCAGCTTGAATCTATGCAAATTAACTGAGTTTACATGACACGGGCAAAAAAAGACAACAATAGAATATTCATCCAATTGATAATTTATCCAATTGCAAAAAAGAACATAGCCATTTGTTATTTAAGTGGACTACAATGGTATCACTTAGCTTTAACACACACTCCTTTTTAGGAATTGCTTCCTAAAAGAAACTGCTGTGTAAAATGAGACTGATACATTTTGAAGCTTTCACAACTTTGAACTTTAATATAAAACACGGAATACCAAGGCCAAAATTCTGCCTTCAGAACAATTCTTTGTCCCAAAGACATGAATAAAACTTGGTTTTTATTGGAGTTTCTTTAAGGATATTTTAATTTAGCAGTACAATAGTCACTTACACTTTTATGTTCAAACGTAAAACTGAAATGACAGCTTTGGCCAATTCATACAGTTATTTCTAGTGAAAGTCAGTTTCCGTTAGTTCCCTGAACTACCATATAGAAAGAGTAGACTCATCAGACCTTTTTGCACACTGTGATCAGAGCTATAAGGAGAAGTCCCCAAGCATCTGTTAAGGAACTCTTGCCTTTAAAAGATGTGCATGACATCTAATGTAGAAGTGTTTGGCTTTTTACTGCTACCACCTGCCCTGAAAATTTAAACATATTATTTTCTTAACACAAACCCTCTTTACCCCAGTTACAAATATAGACTTTTTAAAAAGGCAATGTTAATTCTAGCTTATCTAAACACAGATGATTCTTACGAGACAACAAAAACATCAGGGACTTAATGTAAAAACCTTCTAATACCCTAGTGTGTAATTACATTATTCATTAGCAAGTAACTTCAAGTGGGTGTAATTTAATGTTTCCTTCCTGCCCCTTGAGCAAACAACACAGAATAGTTAATCAATTTGCTCCCAAGCTCCTAAAATCTACCGTCTCAATAAAATCTGATACAGAAACTCATGGAAGAGCTCCATCCCAGCCTACTCTCAAGGATCAAGAGCGCTTCCCCAACTTAGAGGTTCACCCACTTGGNGATGGCAGATAGCCCTTCCTTCATTTTTCAGTGAATTCACCAGAAATAAACTGCCCTGTGAGACTTACTTGTCATCTGTTGTTCCTTCTGACTAACTCCATGTTTTGTGAGATGGGCTGGTCATTCACGAGATTACACAGTCTGGGGAAGGACCTGCACACTGACAAAAAACTAAAGCCTTAGTATTTTACACAATCTTGCTATTAAAACATTGCTTATTTAGTAACAAATTATTTAATAAAACATTTAATTATTTAATAAAGCTACTGCCATTAAACGCCTTTGCTCCATACTGCCTAGCAGGGTTAATTTCCAACAACTACAATAGAGAAACAGAACTACGAGAGCTTTACAACCAGAAAGCCATGCTCTGAGGAGCAGGGTGACCCAGGAAGCCCAACAACAGCAGGCCAAGCCTTCCTGCTCACTGACCCCCCTCACACGGCCCACTCCTCCTCAGCCTCCCCCTCAGCTGCCACTATTCCTACCCTCACCGCGCCTTTGTTTCTTCCCTTTTTTCTTTTGTCCTCCTTTTTCTGTAAGGCCAAGAAAGAGAATAACGAAGAAAGCCGCTTTTGGTTACCGCCTACGGGCTTACCTTCCCCCCGAGGAGACGGCACGTTCATAACACTAAAGGCGTCCTCGCCTGCTCTGAGGAGCTGTAATGGCGTCCTCCCCTCCGACAGGCACGGCAGCGCAGAGCCCGCTTTCCCACCGCCCTCGCTCTGATTGGCTGCTCGGCAGCACAGGTGGAGACGCGGCGGGAAAGCACCGCCCTCCAGCCTGGGAAGCTGAGGAGAGGACAAGATGGCGGCGGTTGCCTGTGGGAGGTGGTCTGGTGAAAGGCTCGCCTGTTCCTGGCAGCTAGGTGCCTAGCTTTGGTGAAGAGTGAAACATCAGCTGGTGTTCTCCGGATGAAGTATGTTATTTTTCTCAATGTTATATTTGTTTAGAGGTATCTAATGTTAGCTTCAGAAGTAAAGTGTCAGTGCCCTCTTGAGGAATAGCCTTGCTTTACCTTACCTATATCTTTCTAATACTATGCAACAAGCTTTTAGCACTGCAGTCAGTTTTTAAATCAGGAGAAAGGTGCCCTAAATGATTGTGATGAGTAAGCCCTGCTATCTTTGTTGATGCCAAACTGGCTGGCTTGCTGACTTAGCCTACTTCTACCGGTTCCTAAACTGTGAAGTCATTAAGGTACAGAATGAGAAGACTGAGTGTAAACCTGGCGTAAGTTGACTGCATTAAGTGAGAGCTTCTTGGGAAAGATAGTAATCCTCTCTGGGATGCAGAAGAGCTGCTTGTGTTACCTGTTTGGCCTTCTGGTGGTTTTGGTACTTAGTCCCTCCTGGCAACTCCTTGTAGTAGCAATGGCTTTCCTGCCCTCTTGCTGTTGCTTCATGTTGCCTTCTAGCAGAACTGGAATGCAACAAAAAGCTAGGAGAACGGAACTTGAGACTGCCTGAAGAAGAAAGGTAATATCATGAAAGTGTGTTTTTAATTTCTGCTATATCTGTAGATGGGGGGGAGGGGGCAGGTTAAGCTCTATCAGCTTCTCTGTGAGCCTGTTTCCGCTTAATGGAAGAAGCTTCCAATGGATATACAAGTTCTCGATGGTTTTCAGAGAGAATGGTTTCATCTAAGGCTTGTACTACCTGCCTGTTTAAAGTAGCTTGATTAGTAGTAGATTTAGGTAGTCTTGCTGATGATCGGTTTTTTTATCTGAACTGTAAGCATATTAATTAGTTTTTGTCAGTTGGACTGACTTATTTTTGTCATTTGATGACTTTTATACTCATTATTACATTAGTGGTTTGTTTTATGTACCCAGAAGTCTGGGATGGGTACTTCATAATTACGTTGGCTTTTTGCATTAATGTGTGATCTATAATGTTTTGGAGCCATCCCATACTGTTTATTTAATTATGTTGCCTGGCTTGTGTATTAAAAATCTTTCTGCATCTTGGAGAGTAATCTAATTTTCTGAATACCAGAAAGATAATCTTATTCTCTAAGAAATTTGACAGGATTTTTAATATTCTACTTGTCCATGCCACAGCCATTTTTATTCTGCATTAGTGGTAAAAGTCTCAGCACAGCTTAAAGAATTTTGGAAGAGCTGTCTTCAACAATGAGCTTTTTTTCACTGTAACACCTTAAACACTCTTAATATTAAAACCTTAGATGTTTCATGAAAACAGCATGTACTGAAGTGTGTGTCTGTGTAGCAATGCAAGCCTAAATACATAACTACCATCACAGAACTCAAAAGAAGGATGCAGTTTTCCTCTTGTTCTCAATGACTGGCAGCTAGTCAATATAGAAACTGTTTTTTTTTTTATTTAGGTGCCCCTTTTGGGTATTATTATGCATCTTCTTTTTTGTCAGAACTGTTGCTTTTTATGATGGTATCAAGTGCGAATAAAATTTGACATTAATTTTTATGAGACCTCAGGACACCTCCGTGAGCATTCAAAACTTCAATTCTCAAACTTGTTCCTCTTGCAACCTCCAACCCCTGTACACTTAAATCATTCTATTACCAAGAACATCTTATGGCCAAACTTTCCAGGGGTTTTTTGTGAATGTGAAGAGAAGTGAATTGTACTACGAGTATTTGAAAGTATGTGGAAACTTGATTGCAAATAGCGAGTGGGTCTCGGTACAGAGATTGATTATGGTTGGCTGTTACGAATGTATGGAATCTTACTGACAGTAAATCTGCAGCAGTGAGAAGTGCAAGCGTTGTGGAAACTATTTTCTTCTTAGTAGACAGACTTTAAATTGGTGGGGGGGAGAGTGTTCACAATTCTTAGCATCTGACACTGTTTTTCATATTGAATACTAAGAGCTAGCTTTTTACAAGTGAATTCTAGGTGACAGATCTATCTTTTCAGTGCTTATGTCTATTGAGCATTTTCTGTACTTTTGAAATCACGCATCTTCAAACTATTTGCTGCTGGTTTTTCAGGTAATGCTTGACCTTTTAATTGTTGTCTTGTCTCTTTGCTTCTGCACTGGTGATGAACTGTCAGACTTCGGGCCTTATACATTGCCTACAGTTCAGCACATCATCCACATTTTCATAGAAACTGTTGGAATTGCATGATTCCTCTAACTTCACTTATGTGCTTGGCAGCAGTTCCTTCATGGGTATAGCTGTGTTTTTCCTCTCTACTGAATGTTCTAGCTCTTGCAGTGTCAGTTCCTTCACCAGCCATCTGTTTTGCTGGCTCACTATCTTAACAGCTCTCCTTCTCAGGCTAGATGCAAGTCCTAGTGAATACACCATCATCTGTTAATTTTTTATTCAGAAGCTTTTAAAACAATTGTTGCTGCACTCAAATAGCCTGTATTTCAATCTTCACTATTCAGTCCTTGACACTTACAGTTGCTTTCTTCAGCTCCCCCCTTTTTCCACTTTCTTTTGCAACTTGTCTATCACTTCTTTTCCTGAAATTTTTTAAGTAATTTTCTTCAGTTTGGCAACCTAGCTTGCCCCAGAATTTTGTCCGGGAAGTGAATGTCTGTATGCAAGGGAAATCAAATCCAATTCTGTTTGTTGTTTCCCACTAACTGTGTTCTTTAAAATCGCTGAAAGAGGCATCTAAATGCTTTCCAATATTGCATAAATCAGGTAGTAGCGCCTGAGAAATGTAAGACTGATACCTTTTGTCAAGAAGTTAGAGAACAACTTCCTTGTAGCAGTGTCGGTATTTCAGATAGGATAGATTGTCTTGCAGCTCAGGGGCTGGCATATTGCTAAACAGTGCAACAATCTTTTTGATGAAAAGTTCTATTTGCTTGTAAGCCGGTCTAGGCCTGGATGCAAAATTGCTTTGTGAAGCCTCAAGTGTATAGTATCCCTTATTATAGTAGCAGTTTGTTTTATTTTTGTACACTATACCTTCTCTATAATCTGCCAATAGCTAAGGTTCATTTAGATAGTGCCTAGAGCATCATAAACCACTACTTGGTATTAGTACAATTATTAGGGGTAGAAATGAATCACACAGATAATAATTTCAATAAAGACAGAGGCATATCAGACTTTTTTTTTTTAAAAAAAATGCATGTGGATAAGCATTTCTCAGACCCTCTGCTCCTTTCCTGGACAAATTTAAATATTGTGTATTGCTAGTGCCAATTAGTCAGCCAAGCATCTGTAGCTGGCAGCTGTCCTCATGAAGAAGGCCCTAGGAGATGAAAACTCCTGGGACACCGATTTCCATGTTAGATGTTACTGTTTGTCATCTTCTAAGGGTCTTTTCATACATGTTGTTTCTTAATGATAAAAAAAACCTGAGTGTGCTTACACTGGTAACTAATAATTAGTAAGCTGGATTCGATTTCACCACTTATGTACTTATGACCTCCAGGGTAAATTTAGACCTGTCATTTCATACCTCTAGTGAGGGACTGTCTGCACGAGGAAGGTTTGGTTCCAAACTGAACCAATGCAGCTGAAAACAGTCTTTTCCCCTTGTGATGCTGTTACGCTGGTAAAAGTGCGTTCATAATAGATTGGTCTGTTCTGGGCTAGAAAGTTAAAGCTGTATTACTATATTGGTAATGGAATTTATGCTAGTATAATAATTCAGTGGTACAGAAAAGCTTGTAGTTTTACTAGAACTTACACAGTGTCTTTCTGGCATTGTCCAGGCCTTTTCTTGTGCACAGAAAGTGAAAACGGTCAAGTTAAGGCAGCAGTATGGAAGGCAGTGAGTGAGAGCATAAATGAATTTTTCTGTCTTTCTCTCAGGCAAGTCAACTTCCAATAGAAAAATGGCATAATACTGGTATTTTAGGCAGCTAAAGTTGTCTTCAAAACCCTGTTTAGTGAGGTTCTCAAGTTTAGTCATGACAAGCCTTAGGATTAAGTATGACCATAAGAGGCAGATAAATTTGAAAATGTCCAGAAGTCTGCAACTGTGAGCTGGTAGCTAATAAACATTTCCTCTCTTTAAAGGAAGCTGCAGATATATTATGCTAAAAAGAACAAGTAGTCAAACCCAAAAAAGCTGCTGACAGAAGCTGGTGAGCTACAACTTATCTTCCCTCCTTGTTATTAGGATGTAGTCTGTAGCCTGGGTTCAAACTAAGCATCATCCCATTAATATTAAGGAATGACATCATTTTTAGGTGAACACACTGATTTACTTTGCTGGAATTAACAAGTAAACTCGCTACAGAAGAATAGAATTATTCACCAGAATGTGATTGGAATGGTACTTTAAGAACAGACAAAATCCACTTACATGCTATGCTAGAAGGAGCTAGCTGCTACTTAGCATCCTGTTAACTAAAAGGAATCTCTCAATTAATTCCCTCTGAAAAAAAAGTCATTAGGCCTCAGAAGACTTCAAAATTTTTTTCCTTTAAATAATCTCAGTTACCAAAGAGAATTCCTGCTAACAAACTTATCAAAATTTGAACCAATATAGTTAAGGAAATGTGAAGTGAATAAAAACTTCTTAACTTTTGCATTAGGTTAATAAAATCTTTCCATCATGGAAAATACAGAGGCTTTAGCGTGACCATAGTTTTTTACATTGTATTCAAACTAAATAGATTTATGTTTTATTAAAACTATCTGAATAAGGCACTCTTGCAGTTGCCAAGTCGTGCTCATCTGCCACATGCTAAAGTGATAGAAACATCGCTGTGTAGAGCTTATTAATCTTTTTCATACTTTCTAAAACAAGGCAGGTTGTTCCATGTACTTGTAATGGGTTCAATAAGAAGTTAGATTACGTAACTTTGCATAGTCTATAAAATGAATGATATGGTATAACTCTGTTGTGGCGCAGACACAAATAACCATGTGTAGGTAAGTTCTGAATGGAGAGATCTGGAGCTGGGCCCTGCAGCATTGTTGGAAGTAGCTCTTCAGAGGCAGATTATGAAATTAGAGCTGTAATCTCTGCTTGACATAGAGTTAATATGCAGCCTTTCCAGCGCTGAAGCTGTTTACTGGTTCTTCCATCTGTCAGGATATTCCTAGCTTCTATGGGAAAGAAATACGTACATTTGAAACTGAGATTGTGTAGAGGAAAGCTTTCTTTGTGGATGTGTTATGGAACCCTTTCTAAGAATTGTAGATAGCTGCTGCAGACCACCAGGTGAAGGAGTGAATGGGTATAATAGAAGTAGTTATTTACAATAATTAAACAAATTAAAAATCCTTTTGCTCCCTCTTTGATGTGACACTTGAAACTTAGTTGTGTGAGAGAAAATAGTGGTGAAAAATAATAGTCGAAAGCATTAAGACTGAGGAGAACAATTGATCTGAATGGAAGCATATGTGGGGGTTTTCTTGTTTGTTTCTTTTAGGACTGGGTTTAGTTTTTTCTTTCTGAGAAAATTTAGTGTGCAAAATCTGCAAGGTTAATGTGCAAACTAAACTTGAAGGACCTTACCATTGTGAAATGCTGAAACTGTGCATCATGTCTGCTGGCAGAGATGAACTCTTCATGTTTGTTGTAAGTTACTTTGGCAGACTGACTTGGAAAGTCAAAACAGTGAGCATACAAAGAAATAGTTACTTCATGCTGCCTGAGTGACCTGGTAAAGTAGTGTTCTGCACCTATAGGTTGACTCTTGTGTTCCCTAGCCTTTTCTTGCAGGACCAAAATGCAGACTAATGTAATTAGGTGTGTGCATCAGCAGCCTGTGTGCTGTGTGTCAGAGAAACTTTCAGTAAAGGTTTCTACGTTCGATAAACGTTTAGTTGTGCCTGTTCCTCTTCACCTTGTGCACGTTGGATACACTGCTGTTTTGCTTTGGAAGGTGTAAAGAGAACATTGGGCTAAAGCTGGAGGTTCTGAGAAGTGATGGGAAAGTTGGCTTTTAAAAAGCTGCAATTCTGTCACTCATGTTATTTGAAAATTAGTAGTTCAATAAGATAGCTGAAATGACAAATTCAGGGCCTTCTCTCAGTGAGTAAAAATCATTTTATACCCAAGATATGCCCATCCATTTACAGCAGTAGACAACTGGAATTAGGTCTGCCAGTCTGTGGTAGCCAACTTCTTGTACTTCATTTTCATTGTATGCTGTTCTTCCAAAGGAATGCTTATCATATAGCTGATACCCTGGCAGCAACTAGAGTAATCTACATAATTGCACCTTATCAGGACAGGCTTTTTTCAGTAATTTTTCACCTTTGGTGTGGGAGTAAGAAAAGTTTCCCCAGGACTAGAAACAATGAAGTGCTGTTTTTAGACTATACAGTCATCTTTACTTGTGCATTGTCTTGCCATGTTTGAAGGGTACACGCAGCTTAAAGTTAAAGCTCTATAGACCTTTAAGTTTCATCATGAAAAAGTGATGGTATGTGCATCTTCTATGACTAGCAAGAATCCTGCTCTTCAGCATGCATCAGCAAAATATGCATCCTTATGCTCAGGAATTAATTACGGACACTAATTGTCAGGATCTCTTCCTCCCTCTCTCTCAAAGAGGCACTAAGGGATTCCAGCATGGATTTTTATCCTTCTTTCCTCTCAGTCATGGGGGCAAGAGAACATAAACTTCCTCTCTACCCTCTGAACAGATCTACTAACATACCCCAGCCTACACAGAAAGAGTAGAACTAGCGGGGTTCTAATCTTTCTTCATTGGTCTCTGCCCATTCTTTAGCTCAGATAGGAGACTACTGTCTGTGTTGTGTTTTCTAGACTTGGCCTATCTTGTCCTTCTGCTGGCAGGGTCGTCAGTGAAGTGCAGGTTTGAGATGGATGAAGTACTTCTATGGAAAAAGCTATGAAACTCTGGTCTCTCATCTGTATGGCAGTACTGATTTCACACAAGTAACTGTGCTGAGGAGTCAGGAACTGATTAGTTTTTCTTCTAGTGTGTGATATTTGAAGCGTTTCAGGGCACACTTCCTACTTTAATGTATCTTCACTTCACTTGCGACTTCTCACTGAGACAGAATTTTTGTTTTCAGTGACAGACAGTTCTGCTTAGCAATATGGGAAGGGGCCATAGCCTGTATAGAAAGCTACAGCCCCTCAACTGATAGCTGCTGATTTTTTTTCAAGTAACATTTTCGCTTCCCAGACAGGAATAAACTACCTTTTCTCCATCTGGTAACTGCTTGGTAAAGGAAGAACTTTCTGAGGCAAGTGACCATGGATCTTTCTGCTAGCATCTTTGCAGTTACCTTAAAGGAGTCTATGGATTTTCACCCCTTTTTCCAGCGTAGCTTTGTCCATGTTTGTGTAAGTGAAGGGAATAAAATGACTATTTAATTCCTTTTGGCAGAGAGGAGATTAAAGCAAGCCATCCTGCTCAAAAGTGAATACCTTCTACTGTACCTGAAGCACAGTATAGGTGGGAAAGAACAACAACAAAAAAAAAAATCCCCAAAAAGAAATCCTCAAAAAACCCTGTGTTGAAGCAAAAATGGTAATCAAATATTAAATTGTTTAGAAATAGTCAAGAGGAACAGATGGAACCCTGTGATTCTCTCTTCTCCTTGAGTCAGTTTTTAAAATATATTAAAAGCTTGTGTACGTTTGAGTGGCAGATACGGCTTTTCACTTTAGAGGTTATTTTTGCCATTGATAATACTGAAATAGACTGTGCTTGAGTTACAGGAGTTGACAGAAGTCTTAAGCACCACAGAAAAAAATACTTGTCTTGCATTTATTATCTCAGCTTTCAGATTGAAGGAGCTGTGTATGGTTAAACTTTGAAATTATGTAACAGTAATAGAATCCTGTTCAAGTTGATGCCATTTAGCAAGCAAGGGTGGTGTGCAGTAAACATGTTAAACTTTTTCCTTGAGTGTATTCTTTAAGACAGCATTCGGCTACCCAGAACAGTGCCTGGGACACGCTCTCGGCAGTTTGCACTGAACTCATAATGCATCTTGTATTTTTCCCATGAGACAGTGATACAAATCTAAGCCTTGATGTACTTCATATTTAAGTCAGAACTTCTCAGCTTGTGTTGTCTAATTGTAATCTGTTCCCTTGTAACATATTTCTGGAGTAAACATCCCCTTGATTATCTGAAGAAAACATGTTTTGAATTATCTTAAAACTGAACAGAGTTGTTCAGTCTTGTTCTCATTCTGTAGTTGAGCTGTGTCATAGGTCACATCCTAGTTTCTGAAGTGCAGGTTTCAACAGATGCTGTGAGAATGTTAATAAAGGGCACCTTTAAGAATCATTTCCCATATATTTAGGATGCCAGTTTAGTGTTCATCCACACTGTATTTACGATTCTGAAATTTTAATGCAAGCAAAGATACCAAACCACGTCACCAGACCTTCTCTATACTTGCAAATGTAAGCAAGAATAGTCCCTATCTGCTGGCATAAAGTTAGGTGGACAAGCAGAGGCTAAACTTATGAGTGGAGTACTGGCTGTGCATAGATGACTCTTCTTTTATAGTCTGACACACCTTGGGTCCAAATCTAAAGATGATTGTATAACCATCTTAAACTGAAGCTAAATTCTGGCTGTTTCCGAATTTTTAAAGAATTTGCTCCTGGCTGTTTCATATGGAATACCCAAGGTGGCTGTGTTTGCAAATTTTGTCAATTCACACTTTTTGAGGACAGGTAGCAAGATGTTTAAAAAAAACAAAAAAACAAACCCCAAAACAAACCGGTAACTTTTTGATAGCTGCCTCAGACAAGTCTCAGAAAAAGCAAAAAAGAAACCTGAAGATTGACAGAGTAAGTTATTTTGTGCAGTTTTCACAAACAGGTGCTAGTCCAGGCACACCGTCTATGCTATCTGTAGAATAGTAGGTGAGTGAAGAATACAAACAACAAAGTAGCGTTTAACCTGAAGGCTACTAGGCCAGCAGCCAGAGGGAATACCTGTCACACAGACAGAACAGCAGGCAGGCATGCTGCCCAGGCATCCGCTCCTGTTGAGGAGACTGGGGTCAGCTCACACACAAAGTGCTTTCTTTCTCTTCGTTAAATACACTTGTTAAACCTTAGACTTGTAGCACAAGATTCAAGACTGAGAGAATTCTCTGTCTCCCACCTTCACTGAGATTTTCTATACTCATGAAGTTGCTTGCTCCTACTTTGGCTTAACAGAATGTTTGCTGGTTGATTCATTAGGGTACGGCAGCATTCAGCCTGCTTTGGGGGTAAAAGCTGAGTGACCCTGACAGTGTAGCCATCAAAGGGCAACATTTGCCTCACTAAGGAATATCTGGTGACTTCTCAGATAAATACAACCTCACGTGCAGGGCTTTCCCTCTATCCCATCTTCTTCTGCTTCCATCCCAAGCACTAGAAACAAAGAAACTTTTTTGTTTCTAGTCTAGAGGAAAATCTTGTATTCACTGCAATTCTACATAGATACTGCCCTCAAACTACACATTTCTCAAACTAGTTTTTCAAGACAAGATAAAATGGAAGTGAATATTTCTGCACAAATCTTTGTCAGCATTGTATTGTCAGCTCAAATTATGGACTGTTCCTTTTTACAACAATGGTGCAATTCAGCCGTAGTCTAACATTTTCCCAGATTTTATATTGTTTGACCTGTGATACATAAAAGTACATGATTATAGCAGTCATGCTTGGAGAGCAGTTACAATTTTCTTCTGTTTACTACTGAGTGTTGCAGAGAGCTTACTAGAAATGCTTAAAA
This sequence comes from Chionis minor, assembly GCA_013398295.1. Classification (NCBI taxonomy): domain Eukaryota; kingdom Metazoa; phylum Chordata; class Aves; order Charadriiformes; family Chionidae; genus Chionis; species Chionis minor. The sequence goes on from VZSF01001713.1 coordinate 139,749, forward strand.
TCTGTAGTTAAATGTTTGCAATTTAGGACCTATACCTTCAAAAATTACTGAGAATATTACTTGCTACTTGAAGCAAGTCACTGGGATAACTCCTTTTAAATTAGCAGGCCCTCTCTTTAAGGGGAAGCAGTTCAGTAACTGCTTATTGCATTGTGCATTTAAATATCTTCTTTGAAGGGTAGACTTGGGAGTATCATTCAAACAATTTAAAGACATTTATGGGGATAAGCAAAATCTAGTTAGATTTAATGCCAAGCATTGCTAGAATTAAAGCAGAAAATTGGCACTACACAATACATAAAATTATTTTTTCTCTTTTTAGAGTTGTAGAAAATACATAGGCCATCTCAGCCATAATCTAGGGAATAGAACAGCATATTAAAAGATTTATTTTTTTTTGGTAAAAAAAGTACAGGGTGCCTTGGTGGTTCTTCACAAAGCTATTTGTCCTGTCACTCTCCCTCATACAGATAGCAGTAAAAAAAGCACAAGTCTCTGCTTTTCAGTAGCACATGTTGATTTTTAACTATAGCATTTTTATACAGATTGTACTTATATGGATTTTTTAATCTTCAAAAAAAACCCCAAACCCTTACTGCCTTGCTGTACAGTGTGATCATAACAGTGGCTCTAATGTTAAAAATATTTCTAGGTCAGTTTTTTGTGCAAGTCTTTTTGAAAAATAGACTTTTACTTAAGTGTAATGGAAACATTTCTGTGACTTCAGCAGTCTACTGTAGAAGTTAAAATAAATATTTCCACGAAGAGATTGCAACTTGAGATATACTGTGCTGAATACATGATAACTGGACAGGGAAAGTTGCAGTGGATCCCACATCAGAAAAATATTGATTGCTTATTGCCCAAGCTGACATGCAAGTAATTAGCATAAATGTTCTGTTTGCAATAGCCTTTAGCATAAACAATGCTAGGGTAACAGAAGTGTCCTTTTTAAAATATTTTGGGAAGACGCAATCGTTGGCTCCATTAAAAGCACACTGCGCTGGCTTCATTAGCACAAAGCAGCTTTGTCTTTGTCCTAACTGACCAGGTAAAAAAACAAGTGTGGCAGCAAGCACAGAGTCTCAGTTTATGAATTATAGCAATGTAGGGGTGTGGTCAGAGCATGCTGCTTAGCTCTTCTGATATTTTAGAGGCATCTTAAGGGCTGTTGCAGGCAGCAGCAACTGAAAATATACAACTGAAATGTCTACAGTGTCTTTCTGGTATTAAGCCTCTTTCATTCTTACCCAAAAATGAGAATCTATTTTAAGGTTTAACAGCATCCTTTTAAATTAGAAGCAAGCTGCTACAGTGAGATATTCAGACTGGGTTAGGCAGTGTATGCTGTGGTTACCATCACTAAACAGAGCTAGATCTGTTATGATCAAAATGGTTGACTTGTCACTCTGTAGTAACTGTTCACCATGGAAAAAATTCAATAGCATAGCTTAAATCGTGCATAGCTTAAATCACACATAGCCGATGACAGGCTGTGAGGCTGCCATGGTGCTGCAATTAAAGGCAGAGGTAGGGAGGAGGTGTGTCAGGAAATCTTTCAGTTCTATATTGAGGGGGGGGATGAGGAGGGGAGCTTGCCTTGTATACAGTCATATGCAGAAATTGATTTTTAATTTTGCAGTAATGCACTTCTATAATTGTTAACTCAGTTCCTAAAAGGCTACTTTCAGGGGCCTGATGTTACGCCCCTGCGTGTCCAAGGTGCTCATTGGAAGGAGAGTTTTGGGGTGTGTGGTGACTGTGAGATGGGTGCCTAATCTGTTTGGCTTCTTTTCATTAACAGGAAAGCACAAAAACTGTTAAACTGCAGCCTGTATAAGACAAATTGCATGCATGCTCTCCTGGAAATCAATTACATACATGAACCTTAAAATCATTAACACACACACAAAAAAAAAGTCAATGAAATATGAGAAAGTACTAAGTTTCTGTCCAGACTGGAGAATCGTTAATAACATGGGAATTGATGCGAGTCCCACCAACTTGCTTTTAAACACCTGCCTTACTAATCCCAGCAATTGCCTTTCTGGCTCTTTTTCTGGTTTAATACATGATATAGTAACATGGGGAGCGGGAGATGTCTTATACATAAAGAAATTCTTTACTGATACAGGGCAGAAATAAAGCATTAAGAGTATGCTAATGAGACTGCGTTTGGTTTTCTAAAGGAAGCAATTTTTTAATCTTAGTTTGGTTCTTCAGTTTCTTCTCAAAATCATCATAGAAACTGCAAGTTCCTGATCCGGTGCATGCCTGGGTTAAACTTTTCTCATTATCTATACACGAGGAAAGTGCTGCGTTTCCATTTTGCCAGCCTTCCCCTTCCCATGCCACTCTGAGAAATGGTAAGTCAACCTGTATTGCCAATAGGAAAAAACCAAAAAAGTACAGCTGCAGCCTACTCTAATAGGGTAAACCATACAGTCTTTTGATAGCTAAGGAATACTCACCAGCCCTTTGACAACAGAAGCTACTACACATACAGGCAGTTAAGAACACTTGCTGCTTGATTATGCATGCTTAATATGCTTGCTCAATTCCCTGTTCATCCCCCAGCACTAAGAGGAAGCCTGAAGCATCAGGCATAGCAACACAATGCTTGGCTGTAAATGACTTCGTGTAGGATGTAACTTGTTATTTGGCCTTAAATACAGTGGAATTTTTTTTCCTCCCTTTTCTGACACCTATTCACAGAAACGCTGTATGTGCTGGTCTGCCTCTAACCTTTTGCTGCTTCTCCTAGCTCTTTGGTGGGGTTAGTAACCCCCACTGAAATAAGTAAAAAATTATTGCTGTGCAAAATCTATACAAGCACCACAGCTAAGGAGGGTACTCAAGGAAACCATTTTGCAGTCTTGACTGTAGCACTACCTTACCTGTATGACAAACACTGCCTTTATCTTTTCCACTGCTGAAGCACGAGACTAGGAACACGATTCCAAGAGGAAATTAATATATTTAGGTGGGGTTTTTTTTCCCCCGATGTATAACTAAGCGCAGGCGTTTGCAGTTAACCAGCCATCCCTCTCTTCCCTTCCCCACCCCCCGGAAATTAAAATAACGAAACTACTTAGAAAGCATATGCACTGCACCGCTTTGTTCCCCGCGGTCCGCCTCGCCGTGCTCGCTCCCTGCCAGGCACCTCGCGTCTCCGTCAGGCTCCGGCTCGGCAAAAGCCCCTGGAGCCGGGCCCCGCCGGCAGCTCCGAGCAGAGGGGCGGCCGGGGATGCAATGCGGATGGCCGGGGAGGGAGAGACTTTACCTGCCGCGTTCCCCCGCCGAAGCCAGGGGCGCCTGGACCTGCTGCATCCACGCCGGGGCGNCGAGCAGAAAGGGTGGGAATGACCACACTTCCCAGCCGCTCCCCGCGGCGGGAGGAGGTGGCTTTGCTCCCGGGGGCAGCCGGGAGTCGTAGTCCGTGTCGCTTGCGGAGCGCTGGCGTCGGCGGCTCGGTTGGGCGGGGCTGGTTCCCGGTGCGGGCCGCGGCGCGAGGTTTTCCGCTCCCTCGGCGCGGTAGAGCTCCTCCCGCCGGACCGCGCCCACCCCGCACGGGTGGGTTGTCGGTGGGTCGCCGTGCTTCTGGTTGAGACTTCAAAATCTGTGTTCCTTTTTGTTTGGTTTCTTTTTTTTTTTCTCTCCAGTCAGAAGTCTCGGATACTACAGATCCTCCACAGTGTTAGGTGTTTTGGGGGAGGGGAGGAAGTTATATTATAGTTATTATGGTCTTTGAAAGCTGTGCTCCCTCCCACCAAGATTCAGAAGCTAAAAGATACATTTAAACAGGGTCGGGACTCTGCCTTGCTAATCAAAAGCCAAACACTACAAAAAATGTAGCAAAAAATACTGTAACTCAATTGCAGCTGGCTTGCAGAAAGTAATCTGTAGTACCAGTGTTTATACAGGGCTCTTCAGCTAGTTTTGAAGCGTTTTATGAAGCAGGGTTTCTTATTAGTGAACTTACAAANCACGCCGGGGCGCGGCGGGCGGGCGCTCAGAGCGCCTGGCGGGGGCGGCTGAGCGCCGGAGCCATGGCCGCGCCGGGAGCGGTGGGAAGGGAGCGCCGCCGGAGCCTCCGGAAGCCGGGGGGAGACTCAGCACCTGGGCGCTGAACAGCTCCACCGAGCGCCACAGGCGGGGCCGGCGCCGCGCTCCCCGCCC